>CM042687.1:114481779-114991540 GCA_023614405.1 Avena insularis
TGCCTGGCCCCTCTCGCCGTGCCCCAGTGGGCTGGAGGCCGCCATATGCCCGTGAAGGCTCCATGTAGCAACATCTCGAGCACCCTCTTAGAACAACCGTGCATCTATCGGGAAGGACTGTAGTATCTTTCAAGTCATCAAAGTATGGTGGCACACCAAGACTGCTCAGCTGTAGCCGTTGTGCAATCGCCAAGATGTCCTTCAAGGTCATGGCGGTTGTACTCGTAAGGCGATAAGTGACGCCAAGGTCTTCCCAACACGGATATGATACCCTCAGGAGGTGCGGATCCGCAAGCCAGATCTGAACCCGAAGGATTCTGGCATGACAAGATATTCGACATGGGCCGCCATACTCAAAGATCGAACCCCAGGGAATGCCAAGATCGTCGATACCCATGTGTGACCCTTTTCCGAGCCCCTATTTTTATAAATGCTATATACATCTTCTGCATACAAATTTTTCATGCTCACATACATATTCATCTGTTTGGGGGTAGTTTGTCGACTCATCTAATGATTAAATATGGAGACCATATGTGGGTGAATCTAGTCTAATATTGGCTCCATTTAAATTTGTGTAGTGAACCGGTGACATATTTTGCTTTGTTAAGACAACATCTAAATTGCAGGGTATCTAAACAACATGAACCTCTTAACTAATTGACCCTAGTTCTGCTTAATATTTCCTAATTGCAGCGCATCCTTTCCATATCATGCATCATACATGCATCATGCCTAATTTTCTGCCGTAGTATTAAATAGTGCATCTGGTATTTCTTCTAGTGCTTTTCTTCTTCACATATTAAGGCGATGAGTTGATGCGAGTGTCAACCAGATCTTCGGATAAATCTTTGGCAATATTTCTAGGCGAGCATTCCTCCCCTTTCTGCCTATTTTACATTTCTAGTCTTTACTTCCTCCTGTTGATCTATTGCTATCTGTGTTGCGATGCTTTAGATTTCGTACCACTCTATATCCCTTGCAACCTATATTGCCATGGACACCTCCTATTACCTATTGTTTGGTAGATAGTCGGCCTTGCGAGTCGTAGTTACTTGCGCAATTGTTGCTTTGCACCGTCGATGTTCCACAGTTGTTGGAGGAATGCCTCATGTTTAATGTGGGAGACGATCATGACTCAAATTACAACTTGATATTAAAATGGGAATAGTTATAACTAATGCGGAGGCACCGGTGGGAAATAGATGTGATTTGGTTTTTAACCGCTCACTTGGTGTCCCGTAGGACCCCAAGTACTTGATACCTGTTATGTCAACACCCGGATTTTTAATCCCAGATGCCTGTTATGCCATACATCGCAATCCCATGATTACCATTTTTGCCAGACATAATAGATTGGATATCATCGTACATCATCCATTACAAACCATACATAAGGTCTTACAACAAATAAGGATCTCATGATCCAGTTCTGAATACATTCAAGCAGCAGAATAACGTAATGATAACGGTAGCGTAGACGAGGCTCCATCTTCAGGGTCACAGGCAATGCTGACGATGGGAGATGATCCTAGTTGTCGTAACCTTCCTGCTGTCCGTCTTCCTGGTACTCCTCTTCATAGTCTGGCCACGGGAATAGCCAGGGACAAAGCCATGAGTACTCTTTTAGTACTCGCAAACTAATACTAACAAGTGAAGTGGTTTTTTAGTATGAAATATTAAGCTCTAGGGTTGTTTTGAAAAAAGCCAGATTTACCTCTACCGAGTTCAGAAGCAAAGAAAACTAGTTGAACTTTTTATAACACCTAAGTGAGAACTTCAATTTCATATCACAACTCTGTTGTGGTCAAGTAAAAATCATAAATCATTTCTCAAGTCATTTTGAAAACATCTGACGACGGAACAATATGGCCACTCCAACTGTCCATAACCGCAGACGCGGCAATTCGAATAGTTTGACACTCTGTAGAGGTGGTACACTTTCACCACAATATTCGATATATCCATCAGGAACAAATCCTGAATTCACCATACTCAGTATGCGGATAATCAATCCTAACCTTTCAATTACACGCCCTAGTATAGGCACTTCTCCTGTGAGTTTGGCCTCCCAACCATGACCAACTGTCATCTTGGGTACTTCACAGGTGGACAATCTTCCCAAGGTAGCCTAGCTCAAACCTTGGCCGCAAGGGAACCCATACTAAGGTGTATAAATTTCCAGTCAAGCCCTACCCAAATTTTGGGTATTGTGGTTGTACGCTAAAATTGGAATGGTATCGCATCCAGACAACCATCAGTTTTGTAAAAGGGCTAAGACTCATGCCTTAACATTTTCATCATCAAAATCATCTGGTGTTCAAGAACACATGTCAAAACATTTCAGTAGAATGACTCATTATTCTAATGTTTTTATAACCCTTTTCACCAAGTATTCCCATCTAAAGTTGATCAAGTTTTATGCTTAGCACTAGCATCTACAGGTGGGGGTAAATACTAATGAGGGTGATAAGCAAGTGTATCTTATCTAAGTTCAATATCATGCCTCAGGATGACATCAAGATTATCTAACTTAGGTCAAGTTTTATGCCCTTTATGCTAAGTTCCTATTATCCTTCTAACATCTACAAATCACTAAGTAAACTCTAAGAGAAAGCTTTGATGAAGAAATAAAATACTTAAGCTTGCATGTAAAACTAGGATTGGGTATCAAGTGAGGTAAGCTTGCAAGTAGAACTTGCATAGTTTTAGCTTAGCTTGCTAAGATATTAGCATAGGCTTTCATAATTGCAAGTATAAGGTTGCCTTGTGCAGAGAAGTGGTTGAAGTTCTCCTGGGCTTCCTCTTCGTAGTATTCTTCTTCCTTCTCATATCCTTGGTCGGTACTAGCATCTATATATAAATACGAGGTACACAATCACCACACAATTCTTAACTACTCCATTTAGCACACAAAGGTTCACACTAGATGATCTAGCATCATCACTATTATCACAAAGATTAAAGCACTTGTCTTATTAATCTCATTTTAGAAAAGTAATTTCTACTCATTGAAAAACTACTTAAGATTTAGTATTCTCCAACTCAAACATGGGTTCATGTTGACACATATCATCACCACATATTTCAGTACATGGGAATGTGATTTAAAGTGATGTCACGATTTAATAAAGTTTAACCTTTTATTTTAATTAAATAAAATGACTAGAATGTCCTATGAGGCATTCTTTTATTACTTGACCATTATTTCTGTAACTAAACCTATATATTTTTATATATTCTGAAAGGTATTATGAAATGTGATTTTTGAGAGTTGGAATCAACTCAAAAGCCTTTATGGATGAATTTTGAAAAATGTTTGAATCATAAAAGCTTCTGCCTTGTTATTTTTACCATGGGTGATCTAGAAATCCCATTGGTTTGAATCCACCGGGCTTGGATTAAGCACCCCAGTACCTTTCTAACAAAATTGGTTTCATGCATTTTGGTTCAGTAAATCGAGCTGGGGTGATTTTTGAATCTGGGTACAGAACTAAGTTTATAACTAAATGGAAAATCCTAAATTTGAATTACTGGGTCGCGCGGGATGTTTAACTAGGCCGGCCCACTATGCATAGCGTGCGTGCGGGCTGGTTAAGTGGCTGTCCCCACTCGTCAGTGAGACAGGGACTAACGAAGCGGTATGGGGTGATCTAGGTCGTGCGATCTAACTCTAATCGAACGGCTGCGGTTCATCGTCCACGCCTGAACAGGACGCGGCGAGGCAGAACCTTAGCGCGGCCAGTGGGGGTCGACGGGGGATCATCGGGGCTTAGGCGATGGTCGGGTATGGGGGCGAATGACGAAGTTGATGATGACGATCCTCCTGGTACCGACAGCTTCTCCTGGAGCGGCTCCAATCGACGGCGCCTCTCCTCCTCTGCAGCGGCGAACTCGGGTGAAATTCTGGCCACCTGGTGCTCGCCTTGCTCCGGGGGTGAGTGGGTGTAATCAGTGAAAGGTGGGGATTGATATGGTGTTCTCAAATGGAACGGGGGTGGCCTCCTTTTATAGTGCCTGAAGGGGACCGACGCGCGCGGGTGGAGCTCGTCGTTGTCGTCAGCACAACGTGGTAATGGGATGTGCGACGATAGGGGGCGGTGCGTTGCCTCCTGGCGAAGCTCAACGGCTTGATGGCGAGGCGTGGGGCGGTGAGGAATGGTCGGAACGTCGCGGCACTCTGAGCGGGTCTGATGGCAATTTTAATGGTGCACAACGTCCATGGTTCAAGTGGCGGCGAACATGGTTGTCTGGTGGGTTCTGGTGTCGGCGATCACGCCGCAAGCGGCAAAGCGGCCTTGTGATGCGAGGATGATGTCGTTGCTGGCGTGTGGCGCTCTCGCATCTTGACGCAGAAACTGGGCGTGAGCTTATCGTGTGGTCTAGTGGCTGGCAAGGCTTGGGGCTTGGACAGGGGGTGGTGGTGGACGGTGCTGCGTGTCCTAGACAAGGTTGACGAGGCTAGAGCTTCTCCTAGCTCGCTGGCGACATGGGGGTGGCAAGGGTTCTCTCGTCCTGGTCATCATTGATGGCAATGCATGCTCACAGTGGTGCTAAGGCTAGTTATATTAGTTTGATCATCTACTGAGAGTGTAGAGTGAGCTAGAAAGGGGACAAGGTTGGCCAAAATTACTGCTCCTAATAGTGTTTGATGATTGTTTGTTTGCTGATTACAAGGTGTTTGATGAAATGGCCGAAAGAGTTTCAAATTTTAATTTTTGGTTCAAACTTGGTGGGTGTACTAGTTACATACTAGGTAGTCTCTAGTTAGTTGGAAAGGTCAAGGGGTACTGGTTTGGTTGGTTTTTGAAAATGGGGGATCTTCACATATGTTAGAGATTCAATTTTAAATTGTCATTTGAATCAAGTTGCCAAATGTTTCTGTAAGTTTGAAAGGTGGGCTTTGATTCACTTTTACTTGGTATTGCAGGGGGTAAAAAGAAATGGAAAAGTTTCTATTTGAAATCTTGAACTAGAAACACTCAAAGTGTCCTAGTGAGCAAGATTGGCAAAAATGACCATTTGCCTTATTTGATTTTTTTTTGATTTTCTCTTGTTTTGTTTCTATTTGGAAATGTTTTAAATGATGTTATTTTTATATTTAATCCATTCCTTTCTATTTAGATTAATCACACAGGTCCATTCATGCATTTATACAATCATCACACACACATGCATTCATTTGATTTTTATTGAATAAAAGTTTTTGTTAACCCTAATTTTGGTGATTAGAATTTGATAATCATGATCAATATTTTTGGGATGTTACAAACCTTCCCTCCTTAAACAAAATCTCGTCCCTAGATTTGAAAAAGAAGAAAAAAGATTACCTAGGATTTAAAGAGATCGGGAAACTATGTCTTGATGTGATCTTCTCGTTCCCATGTAGCTTCTTCTTCAGTGTGGTTACTCCATTGAATCTTGAGAAACTTGATGCTTCGGGTCCTGGTGGTTCTGAAAGCTTCTTCCAAAATATGGATGGGTACTTCGGGGTATGTCAGGCGATCGTTGATGTCTATGGTGCGGTGATCAATATTCTTGAAAACTTCAGTCTTCTCCGGGACTTCAAGGCATTTGCGAAGTAATGATATATGGAACACATTATGCACTGCTGACATCTCTTCTGGCAGTTCCAATTGATACGATACTTCTCCTCGACGATTCAGAATCTTGAAAGGTCCAATATATCTGGGGGATAACTTTCCTTTGAGCTAGAAACGCTGCATTCCCTTCAAAGGCGACACTTTGAGACACACAAAGTCTCCCATATTGAAAGCGAGGTCTCGACATCTCTTGTCGGCACAACTCTTCTGTCTTGACTGGGCGGTCTTGAGGTGCTCACGAATCTTGTGAACTTTCTCTTCTGCTTCTCGGAGGATGTCGGGTCTGAAAATCTAACTCTCTCCTATTTCTGACCAATTCAAAGGGGTACGACACTTCCTTCCGTACATGAACTTAAATGGGGCCATTTGCAAACTAGTTTGATAACTATTGTTGTAAGAAAATTCTGCGAACGGCAGATAGTCTTCCCATTTAGATCCATACTCTAGAACACATGCTTTCAACATATCTTCGAGTATTTGATTTACTTGCTCTGTTTGTCCATCAATCTGAGGGTCTATGCGGTGCTGAAATCTAGTCGGGTTCCTAATCCTTTTTGGACTTTCTTCCAGAATCTCGAGGTAAATTGAGTTCCTCAATCCGATACGATGTTCTTGGGGACTCCGTGCAAACGGACGATTCTAGCGATGTACAACTCTGCTAGCTTCGAACTCTGGTAGGTGGTCTTGACTGGTAAGAAATGGGCTACTTTGGACAATCTGTCAACTATGACCCAAATAGAGTCATTTCCCCTACTAGAAGTAGGCAATCCGGTGATAAAGTCCATTCCAACGGAATCCCATTTCCATTCCGGAATCTGTAATGGTTGCTACAGTCCTGCGGGTATCTGATGTCCCGCCTTGACTCTCTGACAAATATCACACTTGGCGATATAGCTTCCGATTTTTCTCTTCATCTTATGCCACCAAAATTGCTCCTTCAGATCCTGATACATCTTCGTTCCTCCGGGATGGAGAGAATAAAGAGTATCATGGGCCTCTTTCAAAATATCCTGCCTCAATTCCTAATCTGCTGGTACACAGAGACGTCCTTTGTACCACAGAAATCCTTCTTCATCTTCGGTGAATCCAGGTACTTTGCCTATACCTATACGACGTTTGATTCCGTCGATACTAGCATTTCCTTTATGCGCCTCCTTGATCTGACTGATCAAAGTGGGTTTAAGTTCTATGCTAGCCAAAAATCCTTCACTTACTAATTCCATTCTGAAATCTTCCATCTCTTTGTGCAAACTTGGTTGCTCCTTCAGGATCATGGAGTTGAAGCGGCACGGCAATCTGCTAAGGCCATTTGCTACCACATTGGCTTTACCAGGGTGATAGTGAATGTCCAGATCATAGTCCTTGCTTAGCTCAATCCATATTCTCTGCCTCATATTCAACTCCTTCTGAGTGAATATATACTTCAGGCTCTTGTGATCCGAATAAATCTCACAACGGTTTCCCATCAGATAATGCCTCCATGTCTTTAGGGCTAGAACTACGGCTGCTAGTTCAAGGTCATGGGTAGGATAGTTCTGTTCATGCTGCTTCAGTTGGCGGGATAGGTAAGATATAACTTTGCCTTCTTGCATCAACACACATCCGATACCAATCTTGGATGCGTCACAATATACATCAAAGGGCTTCATGATATCTAGCATGATCAAGATTGGGGCTGAAATCAATCTCCTCTTGAGTTCCTAAAAACTCACTTCACATTTGTCCGTCCATTCGAACTTCTTATCCTTCTTCAACAATTGGGTCATGGGTCGGGCGATACTCGAGAATCCTTCTACGAACTTGCGATAGTATAATCCGAGGAATGCACGAACTTGGGTTTGATTGGTTGGGGCTTGACAATCTTCAACATCCTTCACCTTTGCAGGGTCAACTGCAATTCCTCCGGCTGTTACAATATGTCCGAGAAATCCTACTTCCTGTAACCATAATTCACATTTTCTAAACTTGGCATACAACTGATGCTCCCTAAGGGTTCCAAGGATGGTCCTTAGGTGTAGCTCATGTTCTTCTTCTGATTTGGAATAGATCAGAATGTCATTTATGAAAACAACGATAAAGTTATCCAGGAAGTCCAAAAAATATGATTCATGAGGTTCATGAAATAAGCGGGGGCATTGGTTAATCCAAAAGACATGACCGTATACTCGTACAATCCATATCTAGTGGTAAAGGCAGTCTTTGGAATATCCTCTACGCGAATCTTGAGTTGATGATAGCCAGTTCTAAGATCAATCTTAGAAAACACTTTGGCACCAGTCAACTGGTCAATCTATCTTGGGCAGTGGGTACTTGTTCTTGATGGTGACATCATTCAACTTCCAATAATCCATACACAGACGGTTACCTCCATCCTTCTTGTCCACAAATAAAATAGGTGATCTCCATGGCGACACACTTGGTTGGATCAATCCAATTTCCAGCATAGCTTCCAGTTGCTTCTTCATCTCCTCTAATTCAGATGGGTTCATACTATATGGTCTCTGGGCTATGGGTCCGGTTACATGTATTAGTTCTATGATAAACTCGATATCCCTATCTGGGGGCATACCGGGCAATACATCTGGAAATACATCGGGGTATTCACAGACTATCCGAACTTGGTCAATGGTTGGTTGGGCTAGACTCTTGTTGCACTTGAATTGACGGGGTAAGGTTTCCGATACATGCTCGAATGATATTCCGGCTGTACTGGTCATGGTTATGGCTTTCTTGGCATAGTCGATTAGTCCTTTATGTTTGGACATCCAATCCATTCCTAGTACTACTTCCAAACCTTTAGTTCCGAGTACTCTTAGATTAGCATAAAAATCTATGCAATGGATTCGGATAGGCACAGCCTTGCAAATCTGTCTAGCTTTGGTGGTTGAACCAGGTATTTGAACTATCATAACATGCTTCAATTTGGTGGGTTGAATCTTACTAGTGCATGCAAATTCTTCAGTAACAAATGAGTGCGAAGATCCAGAATCAAACAACATTCTTGCAAGTACTGAGTTAACAAAAAACATACCCAACATGACGTCTGGCGTTTCTTGGGCTTCTTCAACATGCATGAGAAAGAGACGGCCGTTGCGGTTGAGCGAATTCCCTGGGGCAAACCTTCTTCTGGGCATCTCACGACGCTGCTCTGAGATGGGGCATTTGCATTGGGGGATGCGGCATTCTTCTTGGGGCACTCATTGGAATAGTGACCTTTGGTTCCACATTCATAACAAGTCACCTGAGACTTTTCCTTCGCTGCAATAGGCACAACATTGCTTCCAGTCCTTGGGGCAGTGTTGGTGTTGGTGGCGACATTATTGTTGTTGAACTTGGGCGGGGCATGGTTGAAACTGCTAGGGTTGCCGGGGTTGCTGTGGTTTCCTCCGGGCCTAGGGTTTCCACGGTTGGGATAGGTCGGACGGTTCATCGGGGGTCTATTGGTTCTTGGGGCAAATCCTGGAGATGGGTTAGGGCGATACTTTGTGTATGGTGGGTACCTAGTTGATGCATCATGCGACCCTTGCGGTTCTCATTAGCTTGGTTGATCTTTCCTTCCATCTGAATGGCAGAGTCAACTAAGGCTTCAATATCCACAAAGGGGATATTGACTAACACTGTCTGCATCTCATCATGCAGACCATTTTGGAATATCTCTTTCTTCTTGGCTTCAGTGCTGATCTCATCAGGGGCATACCTTGTTAGAGATAGCAATCTGTCACGGTACTCTACCACAGTCATTCTTCCTTGTTTAAGCTCCTTGAATTCATCTCTCATCCGTAGAATCAAACCGGGTGGCACATGGGTCCTGCTAAACTTGAGTTTGAATTCATCCCAAGCCATAATTTGTCCTCCATTCATGGTGCGAACACTGTTTCACCATGCTCTTGCATCTCCGGCTAGATAGTGGGTGGCAAACAGAACTTTCTCGTTGGCTTCCACTCCTGCAACTTCCAGATTGTTCTCCATGGTTTGCAGCCAATCATCGGCGTCTAGGGGCTCTTCAGACTTACTAAAAATGGGTGGATTGGTGTTTTGGAAATTCTTGAGCTTGAATCCATGGTTGTCCTAATTTCCATTGCCCTGATTGTTGTTGGCCATCTGAGCGATGTGTTGAAGGGTGGATAAGTTGTCTTGATGCTCGGCTCTTTCAGCTTCACGGTCCGAAACTAACATTTGCAAAATCTGCAACATCGGGTCCGGGGATGAACTGCTTCCTCCGCGAGGCATCTGAAGATTGAGATAGATCATGAGAAAAGAGGGGGATTTCTAAGGTTCAGGGTTTTGGGAAAAGCTTTCAAAATTTGACTCAGATTTTTCTAGCAACTTGCTTTTCATTCATTCATTCATTCATTCATTCATTCATTCATTCATTCATTCATTCATTCATTCATTCATTCATTCATAGCACACGATACAAACACACACCACAACAAAGGAAAACATATGGTTTTAAGAACCATTCTAGGAAACTACAATACAGTGGGGCCGAATACAACTCACTAACGCTAGTGCTAAAGTGCTACTACTCCTCGGAGTTAGTGTCCTCATCATCATCATCGATGAAGGCGAAGTCATCCTCATCGGTGAACAAGTCCATGGCCTGATCCTCCAGAAAGTCATCATCTTAACTGAGATAGGAGTAGGGGTATCCACGAAGGTCTTCTCCTGCATTCTCCCTCTCCTCCAACTACATATCTCTCTCGTGGATGGTCTCCTCCAAATCCATGATCCGGTGGCAAAGAAGAGCAATGATGTGCTCCTTCTTGTCGAGCTGACGACGACAAGACTAGCGATCCTTCACTAGCATGGCGATGGTCTGATCATTCTGAACAACGATGGAGGACTTGTGGTTGGCGTAGGAACGGGCATTGTCTAACTCCTTTCGACGGTCATACATCATGAAGCTGAGGTGGTCCACTTGGTTCTTTAGCTCAGGGTGATATGGTGCCTCCAGAGGCTGTCCCATAGCATCACGCCTTGGGCAGAACTCAAAGCGGGTACCCTTGATGTGATTGATACTCTGCTCACACAGACGGGCAAGAGCTTCCTGCATGGCCCTGGCAAGTCCATCTAGCCAGTTGTTCTCTCTAATGGTGAAATAAATTCCCTCTATGGTGGGGACTTCAATATTTCCTCTAAGACTTGCAAAAATTAGTCATTGCAACTCTTCTTATTTCTGGTCGTTGAGATGAGCTCCAAAGAACTCGGGGTGCGGACGCTCCAGCATCTCCGACAGCTGGTCCAAGTCACGCTCAAATATGAGGTCTCCTCCATTCCCCAACTGATAAAACTTGCTATACTTCACGTCTATCTATAAGAATATGTGATGAGTAAGTTAGTAGAGTGATCAAGTGTGTCAAATTTTAAGTAAGTTTGCAAGAATTTTTGAGGAATATGAATTTTCATGAAAGAGTCTAAGTGATAAGAATGAGAATAAGTTTTCATAAATACTCACTTCCTTGGCATTGAAACTAAGTTTTTGATTCAAACGTCCATTCTAAACTAGGGTCTCCTATGGTTAGGATGGATCTGATACCAACTTCTCAACACCCGGATTTTTAATGCCAGATGCCTGTTATGCCATACATCACAATCCCATGATTACCATTTTTGAGAGACATAACAGATTGGATATCATAGTACATCATCCATTACAAACCATACATAAGGTCTTACAACAAATAAGGATCTCATAATCCAGTTCTGAATACATTCAAGTACCAGAATAACGTAATGATAACGGTAGCGAAGGCGAGGCTACATCTTCAGGGTCACAGGCAATGCTGACGATGGGAGATGATCCTAGTTGTTGTAACCTTCCCGCTGTCCGTCTTCCTGATACTCCTCTTCATAGTCTGGCCACGGGAATA
This sequence comes from Avena insularis, assembly GCA_023614405.1. Taxonomy (NCBI): domain Eukaryota; kingdom Viridiplantae; phylum Streptophyta; class Magnoliopsida; order Poales; family Poaceae; genus Avena; species Avena insularis. Next base: position 114,493,256 of record CM042687.1, read on the forward strand.
GCCAGGGACAAAGCCATGAGTACTCTTTAAGTACTCACAAACTAATACTAACAGGTGAAGTCGTTTTTGAGTAGGAAATACTAAGCTCTAGGGTTGTTTTGCAAAAAGCCAGATTTACCTCTACTGAGTTCAGAAGCAAAGAAAACTAGTTGAAAGTTTTATAACACCTAAGCGGTAACTTCAATTTCATATCACAACTCTATTGTGGTTAAGTCAAAATCATAAATCATTTCTCAAGTCATTTTGAAAACATCTGACGACGGAACAGTATGGCCACTCCAACTATCCATAACCGCGGACGCGGCTATTCGAATAGTTTGACACTCTGTAGAGGTGGTACACTTTCACCACAATATTCGATACATCCGTCAGGAACAAATCCTGAATTCACCATACTCAGTATGCGGATAATAAATCCTAACCTTTCAATTACACGCCCTAGTATAGGCAACTCTCTTATGAGTTTGGCCTCCCAACCATGACCAACTGTCATCTTGGGTACTGCACAGGTGGACAATCTTCACAAGGTAGCCTCAGCTCAAACCTTGGCCGCAAGGGAACCCATACTAAGGTATATAAATTTCCAGTCAAGCCCTACCCAAATTTCGGGTATTGTGGTTGTACGGTAAAATAGTAATGGTATCGCATCTAGACAACCATCAGTTTTGTAAAAGGGCTAAGGCTCATGCCTTAACATTTTCATCATCAAAATCATCTGGTGTTCAAGAACACATGTAAAAACATTTTAGTAGAATGACTCATCATTCTAAGATTTTCATAACCCTTTTCACCAAGTATTCCCATCTAAAGTTGATCAAGTTTTATGCTTAGCACTAGCATCTACAGGTGGGGGTAAATACTAATGAGGGGTGATAAGCAAGTGTATCTTATCTAAGTTCAATATCATGCCTCAGGATGACATCAAGATTATCTAACTTAGGTCAAGTTTTATGCCCTTTATGCTAAGTTCCTATTATCCTTCTAACATCTACAAATCACTAAGTAAACTCTAAGAGAAAGCTTTGATGAAGAAATAAAATACTTAAGCTTGCATGTAAAACTAGGATTGGGTATCAAGTGAGGTAAGCTTGCAAGTAGAACTTGCATAGTTTTAGCTTAGCTTGTTAAGATATTAGCATAGGCTTGCATAATTGCAAGTATAAGGTTGCCTTGTGCAAAGAAGTGGTTGAAGTTCTCCTGGGCTTCCTCTTCGTAGTATTCTCCTTCCTCCTCGTATCCTTGGTCGGTACTAGCGTCTATAAATAAATACGAGGTACACAATCATCACACAATTCTTAACTACTCCATTTAGCACACAAAGGTTCACACTAGATGATCTAGCATCATCACTATTATCACAAAGATTAAAGCACTTGTCTTATTTATTTCATTTTAGAAAAGTAATTTATACTCATTGAAAAATACTTAAGATTTAATATTCTCCAACTCAAACATGGTATCATATTGACACATGTCATCACCACATATTTCAGTTCATGGGAATGTGATTTAAAGTGGTGTCACAATTTAATAAAGTTTAACCTTTTTATTTTAATTAAATAAAATGACTAGAATGGCCCATGAGGCATTCTTTTATTACTTGACCATTATTTCTGTAAGTAAACCTATATATTTTTATATATTCTAAAAGGTATGGTTAAATGTGATTTTTGAGAGTTGGAATCAACTCAAAAGCCTTTATGGTTGAATTTTGAAAAATGTTTGAATGCAGAAAAGCTCATGCCTTGTTATTTTTACCATGGGTGATCTACATATCCCATTGGTTTGAATCCAACGGGCTTGGATTATGCACTCCAGTACCTTACTAACAAAATTGGTTTCATGCATTTTGGTTTAGTGAATCGAGATGGGGTGATTTTTGAATCTGGGTACATATCTAAGTTTATAACTAAATGGAAAAACCTAAATTTGAATTACTGGGTCGCGCGGGATGTTTAACTGGGCTGACTCACTACGCACCGCGCGCAGGGGGGGGGGTGGTTAAGTGGCTGTCTCCACTCGTCAGTGAGACAGGGAGTGGCGAAGCGGTATTGGGTGATCTAGGCCGTGCGATCTAACTCTAATCGAACGGTTGCGGTTCATCGTCCACGCCTGAACAGGACGCGGCGAGGCAGAACCCTAGCACGGCCAGTGGGGGTCGACGGGGGATTACCGGGGCTCAGGCGATGGTCGGTGACGGGGGCGAACGACGAAGTTGATGATGACGATCCTCCTGGTACCGGAAGCTTCTCCTGGGGCGGCTCCAATCGACGACGCCTCTCCTCTGCAGCGGCGAACTGCGGTGAAATTCTGGCCACCTGGTGCTCGCCTTGCTCCGGGGGTGAGTGGGTGTGATCAGTGAGAGGTGGGGAGTGAGATGGTGTGCTCAAATCGAACGGGGGTGGCCTCCTTTTATAGTGACTGAATGGGACCGACGGGCACGGGTGGAGCTCGTTGTTGTCATCGGTACAACATGCTAATGGCATGGGCGACGATAGGGGATGGTGCGGTTCCTCCTGGCGAAGCTCAACGGCTTGATGGCGAGGCGTGGGGCGGTGAAGAACGGTCAGAATGTCGTGGTGCTCTAAGCGGGTCCGACAACAATTTTAATGGCGCACATCGTCCATGGTTCGCACGGCGGCGAACGGGGTTGTCTTGTGGTTTGCTGGGGTGCTGGAGATCACACACGCAAGCGGCGAGGGAGGCTCGCGGTCTGGGGGCTGGTGTCGCTGATGGCGCACTGGCGTGCTCTCGGCACGCATGCAGAGAAATGGGGAGCGAGCTTGTCGTGTGGTCCAATGGCTGGCAAGGCTCAGGGCTTGGACAAGGGGTGGCGATGGACGGTGCTGCATGTCCTAGACAAGGTTGGCAAGGCTAGAGCTTCTCCTAGCTCGCTGGCGATATGGGGGTGGCAAGGGTGCTCTCGGCCTGGTCACCATTGATGGCTATTTATGCTCACAGTGGTGCTAAGGCTAGTTAGATTAGTTTGATCATCTACTGAGAGTTTAGAGTGAGCTAGAAAGGGGACAAGGTTGGCGAAAATTACTGCTCCTAATAGTGTTTGATGTTTGTTTGTTTGCTGATTACAAGGTGTTTGATGAAATGGCCGAAGAGTTTCAAATTTGAATTTTTGGTTCAAACTTGGTGGGTGTACTAGTTACATACTAGGTAGTCTCTGGTTAGTTGGAAAGGTCAAGGGGTACTGGTTTGGTTGGTTTTTGAAAATGGGGGATCTTCACATATGTTAGAGATTCAATTTTAAATTGTCATTTGAATCAAGTTGCCAAATGTTTCTGTAAGTTGAAAGGTGAGCTTTGATTCATTTTTACTTGGTCTTGCAAGGGGTAAAAAGAAATGGAAAAGTTTCCATTTGAAATCTTGGACTAGAAACACTCAAAGTGGCCTAGTGAGCAAAATTGGCAAAAATGACCATTTGCCTTATTTGATTTGTTTTTGATTTTCTCTTGTTTTGTTTCTGTTTGGAAATGTTGTAGATGATGTTATTTTTACCTTTAATCCATTACTTGCTATTTAGATTAATCACACAAGTCCATTCATGCATTTATACAATCATCACATACACACATGCATTGATTTGATTTTTATTTAATAAAAGTTTTTGTTAACCCTAATTTTGGTGATTAGAATTTGATAATCATGATCAATATTTTTGGGATGTTACATGTTCCTTGCCTATTCGCACTATCCGCATGTGGGACCATGAATCCCCTTAGCAAGAGCTTGAATCATATCTTATTTCTTGGGGCCACAAACTAGTTTGTTGTTTTATTACTATCCTGTACTTATGCCATGTTTACTGCTTTATTTACTACTGTTGCTCATGGAAAGCATTTACTACTGTACTATTTAGGTAAGCGAAGTGTTTTCGCGGTATTGACAAGCCCAATCACAATTTTGGGTTCCCAGTCGTTTAAAGCCATTGACGCAAACCTTTCGGTCCGTTCCGAAGCCGGTCAACTTCGTCGCGGGTAGCTTGGTGGGGTGGCCCCTGAAATATTATATGAATCTTGTGATTGCTTTGTCGTGATACCTCGTTGGGTTTTCATTTGGTTCTTCGAGGTTGATCGTGCGTGTGTTGCTATTTGTGCCCCCTGCAGGGTAAAACTTTCTGAAAGCCGTGTCCACGGTTATGGACGACTTGGAGCACAGTTTCTCAATCATAGACAAATATAACTAAAGTAGTGCTATAAATTTGACTTTGGAATGACTAGTAATCAGCTTCAGTCCAACAAATCCTGTAATGGAATGGCTAAATAAAAGTACCAACAACTCCTGGAATTGGGATGCCTCATGCTATATGTATTTGACTAGTAAGTATTGCAACTACAACCGAATGGTTAACTAAAACTGCCCACTGCTTATGATATCAGGATGACTCATATTCACCATACCTGACTAGTAGCCGCTGCAACTATAACGGAATGTATAAAATTGCCAACTATGTGAGTTTGCTCGGTATGACTTGCTCATTTGGTTTTGAGGGGGAATACTAGGATGGGTATGTTTGGTGTTAGTATCAGGTTGGATCCGATTAGGTCTTTCTTATCCCTCTCTAATAGTCGTTAGTCACATCGAGTCTCTATAGGTTTTTTAGTGAATGCTGCGCTGCTGCTTCAGTCCACCATACCTATGTAGGCGAGGACGATCGAATTCTAAGACTTGCCATGTACTAGCCTCGGTACTGACCGCTCTCTTGTTTCCTTTGCCCTTTGTCGGCACCCATTTTGTTTAAGCAGGTTTTGAGATCGACATCGTTAGAAGGGTTACCCTTCCAGCTTGGACTGGGTAGGGTTATGGACGCCATGGGTTATTCTTCAGGGCTCTTAGCTCAATTTGCATCTTCTCTGTACCTGGATATTGTATCGTTTTCAAGGTGATTTGGATCTTTGTACTGTATATCTGTATTCTTGACTCATGGAGTCATTGTTGTATATATCTGTTCTGTGGGTTTCATCGTGGACTAATGTGTAATGGTATTACTTTGTTTTCCACCCGCACGAGAGTGCCTGATGAGCACCTTTGAATCGTTTCTATGCGGGTTTGGGGGGAATCGCTAAAACTTGCATAGGGTCGATCCGAGGGTGTTACATATGTCAAAAAGCAATGTACATGAAATAAATAAATACCTTTGTGCACTTGCCGGCCTCGAACATATCATAGGTGATGGTGAAGCCACGCTTCCGATCCTTCACCTTGACTATGTCCTTGAGGCGAAGCTTGACGGAGTCACTGGAGAAATTGTCCTCGGAAATCCGGAGGCTATCTTTTCTATCTTTGGTGTACTGGTGAATGAGCTTCGCGCAGTGCTGCAGAGGTTGGATCTGTCTGACGAACCATCACATGGCTAGGTCCAAGCCGGTCAGACCCGTTTCTACAAGCCAGTCAATCCGCCTTACGATGCGAGAGGCTTCGTCGTCGGAGGGGAGGAGGGTTTGTGATCTCCATGTTGGGGCTTCAGTGGCGGCCCCGTCAACGAAGTCCAGGTACGACTCTTCTCGGCCGACCAGAGAGATATCTGGGACGCAGAAGTACATCCGCTGCCAGTTCTTGCAGGACTCGTGTCCTACGATGTCGGGGATTCGCCGACCAGGCCGGATCTTGAAGCTAATCATTACAAAGTTTCTGAGCTAGTCTTTGCTGATTCTGGCTTCCATCTTCACGGTGAAGAAATAAATAAACAGATCTAACCTAGGCCTAATCCCTAGGTATCCCTCAGATAACACCACGAATTGCTAAGTGCAAGGATGCTATTCGGAGAAAGGTTCTGGAGTTGAACCCGTAAGTGCTTAAGGACTTGGACGCAGAAGTCGGATAATGGAAGGGAGACGTCGCGCACAAATTGGGCCTTAAGGTATACCTTTTCTCTGACTTGGGGAGAAGGAGTCACCTTGCCAGCCGGCGCCGCCCACCATACCAGGTCCTCCATCTCAGGGAGGTAACCCTCAGAGATCATCTCCTTGATGTCGCTCTCGGAGATTTCCGAGCCTCGCCACTCTCCCTTGTGGGAGTCTACTTCCTCCTCCAATGACTCTAGCGCTGCTGACATATGGTCGCCACCGGTGCACTCAACCACCGCATATCGTGTCACCAGCATGCCTTCCCGTGGGACGTGGATAATGCTAGATGGCTTGACCATGGCCTCGCCAGACGCCGCCATCGACGGTGTGCTACTGCTGCTTTCCATTAGAGTGGAGGGAGATGGGTTGGAGATTGAGAGGATTTAGAGTTTTCCTCTGTGCACACGATGAGATCAAAGATGGGCTTGGGCTAGAGGAAGAACATGATGCAAGGGAGAATGAGGTGAACATATAAAAATGCCACCGCAGTTAAAATATATAGTCCTCGACATCAAGATTCATGCAAGTTGATCCAACGGTTGATGCGTGGACAGCTCGTGCGTGAACGTGTGCAGAAATTTCGCCATGTTCACACCACAACCACCAACATTTCGGATCCTTCAGGCAGGAAAAACGGCTATGATTATGTTCTCTGCATGTGTGAGTTACGAGGCGCTGCTGACCTATGATCTATGTCATCTCACTGACATGTGGAGACGAACAGTCCCATCTGAAGATTCCGGCATGGACGGATCCTATCCGGCTACGAGAAAAGTACGATGGAATGCTCAGTGATTCTCTGACTTCTGTATCAAAGACGGGGAATTTTGCAGGGTTCTTGGGAGGACTATGAGATGTTGCTTGATGATTTTACGACATTCATCTAGAGGGAGCATTCAATCTAAATAGGCAAGGTGGCGCAAGATCTCGGAGTTCTCTAGGGACTACTATTGGGGATATGCTAAATGGGTGTCACCATTGCATGTCTCTAATCCGGATAACCCGGGTGGCCCACAGTTAGTAGCAAGGACGATGGCCTGCTGGGCGGCCCAGTTAGAAGGATCCAGAAGAGAGGCCAATGCCGGATAAAGGAAGAATACAATGGAGTCACTGACATACCCGAAGGCTTGGCGTGCAAGACACGTTAGACTAGTCAGTACTCTTGTAGGACTCGGTGACCTGTCGGGCTAGGAGTTTCCCTATAACCCTAGGATCTGGTGACTATATAAGCCGGACCTAGAGGAGCCTTTAGGGAACGACATAACTCATATCACGCACAGTGAACCGATCCCTGTAACTCGGCGTATTTCCATTATACTAATTTATAGCAGGAGCAGGATTCTGCCACCATCATGGGATATGAACCTGGGTAAGCTGTGTAAAATACCTCATACCCGCCAACTTGTCGCCTTACTCCACCTCTCTAAACACACTCAGTCAGGACCCCTCCATGACATACTCGTCGGCAATACCATGACATTAGCCCGAAAAACAACAGTTTTATCGAACCAGTGTGACACAGAAGGAAAACATCTTGAAGAAAGAAGTACTTAACCATGTATGCAGGACGACACAAAATTTGAGAAAAAGCCTGCATGTGAAGAACTTCATCATATGACTCCAGTCAATCGCAAATTTAAACCACTTGTTCAACATAGAGCCGCCACTCAGGTCAATTGTAGCTTCAACTGCGGATCTGAGAGGGATTTTTGAGACCGAGCGAGAGAGCAGAGAGAGAGAGAGATAGGGTTGATGAGAGCGAGCAGGAAACACTTGAAAGTTAAATAGTACTACTACTAGTAGACTCCTCATGTCACTCTAGGGAAGCAAAAGAGAAAAATACTGGCGCGGAGAAAACCAGGGAAGCGTTGTGTCTCCCGAGAAGGAGTAGTTGCAGAGTTACTCTAGTTTTTAATTAATCTCTGACCTGGTGTATATGATGCTTTGAAGACCTAGGGCTACGTGCAAGACTAATATAGTAGTACTAGTACATATTAGCAAGGACACCAATTTGGTCCTTGGCGGCAAAAAATTCAAAATTTTCCAGTTTCGTAATTTTCACTTGCTTCCCAAACATCGGGAGGGAAGGTTATTCAAAAGATCTGCCATTCACAGTAGTACTTCTTATCTTATCTTTATCTTGTCTTATCTACTCTTGTAGGGTACCCAAATTCACAGTTCTACTCGTTGTTAGTACTATTAGTACTCCTAATTACTACTCCGTCTGTTTGTGGCCGTTCTGTTGGTACCAAGAACTGGCCTAGAAAACAGGTAAGAAATCCTGGGAACATTTGAGCTAGCCTCTTAACTGCACCGTAATTCTCTCCCTTTATTTATTTTTCCCACACTTGTAGCTCATGCATAGGTATTTTTTTAGGGGAAGCTTGGTGCCTTGGTCAAAAAAAGAACACAAAAAGCGAGGTCCCCTTATTTATTCATTGTAATAGAGGGAGTAGGAATACTGATACTAGTACTGGAGTAGTACTCCGTACTTCTCCTTCACAAAAAGCAGTTCAAATTCTCCTTCGTGCAACTCTCCGGCGAAATTTCTTTATTCCTCGAAAGGCATGTTCCCCTCACAAATACTTGAAGGAATCCCGGTGGATTGACTGCGTCGTCCTCGAAGGTCTGCTTCGGCTCGAGGCTAGTCCCGGGAACAGTTCGTCGTCCAGGAACATGCTGTCGTTGGAGCCGCCTAGACGCCCGCGGTAAACGTGCGATGGCCGTGCCGGACGGCGACACGATTTTGGGCCCACTCGAGGGTACCGATCTTGCGCTGGCCGTGTCATGGAGGCATCAACATGGCAGCCAAAGAAAAGTGGACCTCTACAACAAAGCGCCGGTGTGCTTCCACTTCGACCGCGATGTAGCTGCATCCGGGGGGGGGGGGGCTTTGGATGGACATCAACCATGGCCAAGTTAAGTCCGTGCAAGAAAATGGGCAATCCTTCTGCCGAGAACTTGCGACCATCGAGCATGCGACCGGGGCATACAACTCGGGTGGGCGCTAGGTCAACCTGGCCATGGCAGATGACCCGGTCCTGGGTCCCCTCGAACCTATCGATCCTATGTTGTCCCTTGCTTATGAGAAGGACATGCTCGAGTTCGATCTCGAGCGTGAGGAACCTATGGCCGGTGGATGCGTGGCTGGGGGAATTGACTCGGTAGGGGTATGTCGACCTCTTCGGACCTTCACCTGACGTTAACAAGGTACACAGTGTCTTCAGTTCTCAGAATTGCTTCATATCCTTGTGTGCTCCTCTACTCCTTCCGAGAAATCTTGTCCCTTCGACCATGATCAATAGTAATGAGGGTGCTATTTTTTCTATGTGTGGCAAGCAGTTGTAAGAAGAGTATGGCTCAACTGCTAGGTAGAAATTGAGCCGGCCCGACTACTTTTCCAAGCTAAATTTTAGGCCCTTTATGAAAATTGTATGGACTTGGATGTAATTTTAATTGTTTATGTCCTTGATGTAACCTTTAATTCCACTGACCTTGTTGATTGAAGCTTGTTACTCTTTTGAGACATATCCTGGTTAAAAATAAAAAGAATGCCACCATCACAATTTTCATACGAAGTGTACCATGCCAAATTTTAGTATTTTTCAAGCTTTATAACTAAAACTTCACGCACTTAAATGATTGTATGTCAATAATACGAAATTAGGCAAAACTTGAATACATGTGAGCATGATAGACTATTATTCTTGAAAATTTCCAAAATTCAACTATGAATAACCATAAACACAAGTTAAGAAAATGCTCAAAAGTAATAATAATTACATATAGGTCCACAAACCACCTTGTAGTGACTACAGGCCCTAGCGCGATAATTGAAGCATCTTGCTCCTCTAGGACCTATGGTACCCCGGTTCCAAAAAATAAATAAAGAATGCCACCACCCTAATATTCAGACAAAGTGTACCATGCTCTCTTACAATTGCCAAGTTTTAGGATTTTTCAAGCAGGCATAGAAAGGTTTTACATTTTATTCATGTTTAATCTTCTTACTTTTTGACGAGGTTACTGCATCGTGATGCTAGATGTTGTATAGTTTAATCGCTAGGTATTGTATATGCTAGTATAAGTCCAGCAGTAGATGATGTTTCACTTTGTTATACCTAAGACTCAGTTATACTATTGAACTTGATCTCGCACACTTCTTGTAGATTATTAAATTGGACCAAATTCGACATGTAGACATAAAGTCGTCTGAGTGTGTGAAATTAGGTAGAAAATTAAGCTTAAAAAATATAACATTTAAATTATCCAACCACTTTATGTACTATAAAATAAATGGCACCTATGAACTCCAATTTAGCCATATTAACCATACTTCCTTCTTAAATAACTTTTAATTCTTCACCATGCTAACTTTTACTTTAGAGGGCGGATCTATTTCTCTAGCGTGTTCGGCAGTCGCGTTGGTGTGGAGTAGGAGGAGTAATACATAGGAAGGAAACCACTTTGGTCCTTGGCGGCAAAAAGATTCAAACTATTTAAGTTTTTAAATTTTCACTTGCTTCCCAAATATTGAGAGGGAAAGGTTATTCAAAATACCGGCCATTCATAGTAGTACTTCTTATCTTATATTTTTTTGTCAACAAAACTATATAGTGTACGGATAACTTTGAACATGGACCATTGGGTCAAGATTGGAAAATCCAAACATTGCTAACCGTTGGATCTTCTTTTCCATTCCTATCATCTAGAAGATTTTATTGATAGTATTTATCACAATGAACGCTAGTATGCACAAACCTCAAAACACACTTCACTGCATAGTTTCTGGGACCTTGTGCGAACTACATGGACTTGGATGTAATTTTCATCTTTTATGAGGTCCTCGATGTAACTCGTACTTCCACCGACCATGTTAACTGAAGCACCTCGCTCCTACGGGACCTACCACAGTTAGAAGAAAATGCAACCACCCCAATTATCACAAGAAGTGGACCACCGTTTCTTATAGTTCTGTTTTTAAAGCTTCTTAGCTAACTTCACACACTTCCCTGACTTCTTGCCGAATTAACGGTATTATTAGGTCAAACTTTATCTACAAGTAAGCATAGTACATTGCTCTTTAATTAGATGTGTTTTCTGAGGTAGATGAGTGCATCTTCTTATAGTAAAACAATGCCGTCGGTGTGAGTTTCCAATTATCTAAAAAGAGCATTCTCAATTTCTTGAGTGATGACAATATTATTCTTTTACATAAAGAAATCCTGAAGAATATGGACCTAAATGCAACAAGCCAAGCTTCGTGAAATATTAAGTGGACCAACATGTTTTACTTATGATTCCCATGTTTAATGCTACGAGTTTTCAAACTTCGTCCTAGAAATCTCTGCCCACTAAAATGACTTTATGCCGATTTATCAAAATTATGTCAAATTTGAACTAAAAGTAAATTGTAGGTTGCTTTGTATGATTTGTGAATTTTGAAGGTAACCATCGAGGGGTCATTTAATATATCACATACCACCACTGAGAATTTTGAAAACAACTTCAACTTCTTACTAAGATTTTGCATCTTGACAATTTAACGAAATTAGGTCAAACTTGAGCTACAAGTAAGCGTGATAGATTGCTCTCGAATTAAATGTCATTTCATGGGTAGATGAGTACATCTACTCGTAGTAAACAACACCATCGGTGTCAGTTTCCAACTATCAGGAAATAACATTCTAAATTTCCATAGTGATGATGAGATTGTTCCTTTTTGAAAATAAAGTCTAAAGAATCTGGATCTGAATGCCACAAGCCAATCTTTTAGACATATATAGTGGACCGGTGGTGACTCCTTGATGGCTCCAGAGAACTTGACGAGGGTGGAGCACTTCGTTGGAAACCCCAAGAGCAAGGTGTGATGAGCACAACAACAAGTCTCTCCTTCAGTAGAGACCGAGGTTATCGAACCAGAAGGAGGAAGGAAACGTCACTACGTGTTGCAAGCAACGCGGAGATCTGCACAACACAAACTCAAGACTTTGCCCTAACGAATCAGTGAGGTTGTCAAGCTCACCGGTTTGCTGTAACAAAGGATTAAACGTATGGTGTGGAAGGTAATTGTTTGCAGCAAGTAAACAAGTAACAATGGAAGATGTATGAATGGTAAAGATTGGACCGGGGTCCATAGTTCACTAGAGGTGCTCTCCTTAAATAAACAACATGGCATGAAGGGTACACAAATTACAGCAGGGCAATTGACAGGAACTAAGCAAGGCATAACAATGCAATTACTAGTCAGAAAGATCCTATGAGGTTGATTGGGAAATACAACAATATACATAGACCACCATCCAACTGCATCTATGACTTGAAGTCCACCTTCAGGTTATCATCCAAACCCCCTCCAGTATTAAGTTCCAAGCAACAGACAACTGCTTTAAGCAAAGTGTGTAAGGTTAACAGTCAACATGTTCCATGAACAAGAGACCGTTGTTTTCTCCCTAGTAGCAACAGCATATCTACAACCGAAGAGATTTCTGTCACTTCCCTTGGAAACTAGAGGCATGAACCCACTATCGAGCATAAATACACCCTCTTGGAGTCACTACAATTACATGGCCAAGATAGCTACTAACAACGGAGAGCATGCAAGATCACAAACAACACAGACATGATAGAATCATAAAGACAAAACCATTAATCAAACCAACATAATAATCTCAATATCCATCGGATCCCTGCAAACACAACATGCATGATTACAAATAGATTAAATCTTGATCATGAACGGAGCTCACAAGATCTATACATGAAAGAACAAAGGAGGAGATACAACCATCTAGCTACTACATGGACCCATAGTCCAAGGTGGAACTACTCACACATCATACCGGAGAGAAGGCCTTCGGGATGATATCCCCTCCGGTAGGGTGCCGGGAAGAACTTCAGATCCCCCCTGATCTAGGGACGATGGTGGCGGCGGCTACAGACGGTTTCATAGATATCTGATCGGGTAGTCAGGGTTTCTACATCGGGGGCTTCTTATAGGCGAAGGGGGAGACCGAGGAGGCAGCCTGGGCCAAAAAACCCTAGTCAGGCATGGGGTGGGGCCCACCCGCACCTGGGGTGGGTCTGGCCCCCCTGGCTGGACTCCCGGGATCTCCTCCGGACTTCTTGTTCCCCACGGAAAGTAATTGACTTTTTCCTTTTTCCCGTCCAATTCCGAGAATATTTTTTTAGTAACTTTTCTGAAACCAAAAACAGCAGAAAACAGGCATCTGGCACTTTTGCAACTTGTTAATAGGTTAGTACCAGAAAACATGTAAAATCACCTCAAAGTGTGGATAAGTAAAGCAAAGTAGATACTAAACAATCATGGAGCATCAAAAATTATAGATACGTTTCCAACATATCAGCATCCCCAAGCTTTTCTCCTGCTCGTCCTTGAGTAGGTAAGTGATAAAAGAATAATTTTTTAGGTGACATGCACCCTCACAATAAAGATCCAACCATTTGCAAGCTTTGAAAGATGGGATCAAATAACTCTAAACATGTGCATGAAAGATGGATTTCTAACAATAGGACATAGTAACTATGCGTGCAACATGACAAGCTACAAACAAAGATCATGAATAACATGCATTGAAAAACGTTTGTTTGTTTCACATACAGAAAACATAGCATAGTGGCAATCAGCTTGTCCCTCATAGAGTAGCAATATTGATGCATATGACACCTGCAAAGTTCACAAGGGTGACTAAAAACCAGTAGCACAAGAGCAAGTAATAACACAATATGCATCACAGAATGACAACTATTCTCTCTTCATGGTGCCTAAAGGTAGAAGGTGGAGACTCAATAGTGGTGGAATAAAGGCCTTTTTGTAAAGGAAGAAGGGATTGCAAGTTTCAAAAAGAGCTTCCAAAAATTATGGTACTTGTTAGCTTTCAGCCCTCATTTCCCCTATCATAAGCATCTTGAAGTGGTTAAGGTTAAAGTGGCAAAGCTGGAATATATGCTTGATGAAGTAGAAGTTGGCAATCTCATGCCCCTTGAATATGAGGGACACACCTCATGCATACTCAACTTTGGGTCCAGGTAAGTTCTTATCACTGTAAGTATTTGCATATATTGAGAAACGCCAATGGGGTACCCCTTGCACATGGTACAGGAGCTTTCCCATAACCAAAATGACAAGGCAAGCAGACAATGAGCATTTCAGCAATCTTTTTATTTACCATATGCATAGCTTTTTATTGAGGATGCTTCATAGATAGCTCATTATGGTGATGCTGCAAGTTTCCACCATTATTAGGCATGGCTTAGGCTAGCGGCACAGGCGTTTCTCTAACACAGGATACAAACTCCATGGACTTACAAGTTCCCTCTTTATTTCACACCAGTGACATCCATAGACAAAAGAACATGATATCAATTGAGTACAACAAGGTACAAGTGCAATGTTGAAAAAATTCCCCGTGACAGCATGGTTCTGCTAATTCCATCTTATAAGTGCAAGCATATACAACAAAGTTGTCACAACATTTCAAGTTTATTAGGGGCAAAGAATAAAGTGTGCCATCAAGTTCGTGAGGGCTTTAGTCACTAAGTTTTCACATAACAAAATAGTTTTTAATTGGAAGATAGTTGAAAACAAGAATATACTTGGAATGGTGTAACAAACCATGCATAGGAATTTATAGTGGACACTTTGTAATAACTTGGTTTCTTGGGAGTTGGAGGCATGAGTATAACTTACTCATACAAGTGGACGCTAGCAAAATATTGGGAGCAACCAACTAAGAGAGCAATAATGGCCAAAATCATGCAATGCAACAAAGCATACTAATCAAATCAAAGAGTGGTATTACTAGTCAAGGACTAAATGATCATAGAGGCTAATGGTGACTTGTCATAGTCATAACATGGTGTGAGCATGTGCCAAGTCAACCCAAGCAAAGCATCAAAGGAGAATACCATAACACTATGCTTTTGCATGCTAAAACAAGACATAATTTCTTCAAGGCACACTAATTAATCCCAATTGTTTGGAACAAGACATGCTACAACAATAATCACTAAGAATAATGCTAAAACAATACCTAGCATGTCATGCTAAAGTCTAAGTCGTAGTCAATGCGAGCTCCTCTTGCACTTCAAGCAAGAACTTACTACTCCTTTCCAACACCAAGCAAACTTATTTGCAAAACAACACAACGAGAACAGGGGTCCAAACTACTTTATTAAATCAAACTAAACAACCTAAGCAACACAAACAAAAACTAAGGCGCTCCAAGAACAACACAACTATGCATGAAACAATACAAACGAAGTGTCTATACAGACCTGAGCTTTTTATTGATGAAGAAGGGGATGTCTTGGGCATCCCCAAGCTTTGACGCTTGTACCTCTTGGATATTTCTTGGGGTGACACCATGGTGGCATCCCCAAGCTTGAGATTTTATCCATTCTTCATCTCATTGCATCATTCTCTCTCTACACTTGAAATTTTTCCTTCATACAAAACTTCACACAATCTTCATTAGCAACATTAGTGTATTCAAAAGATATTAGACCACTAGCAAAGCTTTGGAACAGCAAAGCTTTTCACCAAAAAACACAAGCTACTGTAGTAACTTCTTTAAAAAGATCAATTTACCTGAAGAGAACTCAAAAAGGAATCAATAAGAAGCAAATGCAAATAATGGCAGAAATCTGCAAAAATAGACCAGCAGGTAGAAACCGATTTTTTCGAAAATCTTATGTTTCTCAAATGAAAAAGTGTTGAACTAACTAAAGTTAGATAACATACTGGGGGATTTATTATTAAAGTTTCGGATCAATCAGAGTTACAGAGCTTCCTCACGAATTATTTTGGTGGAGGACAGAAATCTGTTTCGGGGAAGCAACTCCCCAAATCTTACTTCCCTCTCATTAGAGGTCCTTCTTGGAACAAAAAGCAAACAAAAAGGATAAGAAGAGGTGATTACAGAAGTAATAACTTCCAAGACTCAAGGAAACTCTTGGGTTATCTCCCAACAAGTACTTTTCTTTAACGCCTTTAAGTTAGGCACAGAAAGTTTGAGAAGATGCTCACATAAGAATTATGAATTGAAGTAAAAGAGAGCATCAAGAAACAAATTCAAAACACCTTTAAGTCTAACAAACTTCCTATGCATAGGAATATTGTATGAAAATAAATTCACAAATAACAAAGTGACAAGCATAGGAAGACAAAACAAGAGTAACTTCAAAACTTTCAGCACATAGAGAGGAGTTTTAGCACCAAGAAAACTTCTACAACCATATTTTCCTCTCTCATAATAATTTTCAGTAGCATCATGAATAAACTCAACAATATAGCTATCACATAAATCATGCTTTTCATGATCTATAAACACATAATTTTTATCAAGCTCAAAAATGGTGGGATTAAAACCTTCACAGGTTTTACCCAAAGTAGATATTTCAAAAGGATCCACAGGAACATAACATTCACCCTCCTTTGATAAGCATGGGGGACAATCGAATAATATAAGAGGTAAAGATTTACTCTCATTAGAAGGTAGACATGGGTAGATCCATTCTTCCTCCTTTTGTTCATCACTCTCCTCCTCTTTTTCATCTAATGAGCTTCCAGTTTCAAAAATTTCTTCTTCCATAGGCTCCTGCAATGCATTAGTCTCTTCCATTTGTGAAAAGCACCTATTAAAATATTCAAGAATATAGCCATTTTCTTCCTTTTAATTATCAAAGCAAAATTTAAGTATCTCATAAACCTCACATTCATAAGGTGCATCATCAGTATTTTCAAGAAAACTAGCAAGTTCAAATGCACCCTTGAAAGCAATAAATTCTTCAATTTGTTCCACATCATAAAAGTCATATTTTCCATTAACATAAGAAGATATGGTAACATTATCATTATACTCACATTGAAAAGGCAGGTGTTTATACCTCCTACAGCAACAAGATTTATCAAAGAAATAGTAACATTATAAGTAGAGCACAAGTCTCTAGCAATAGTATTCAACTTATCAATTTGTTCCCATAAGAGTTTCCCTTTTTGTGACAAACGGTGTTCCTTATAATAATACTTTTGTTCTTCCGTGAACCCACCTTGCCAATAAGAACTAGTTTCAAAGAAACCATCCATTGATAGAAAGCATGACCAAGCAATGCAACAACAGACCAGCAACTAGAGCAGGAACTAATTTTTTTTGTGTTTTTGAATAAAGAAAGCAAACCAAACTAGACTATTTTTTTTGGGTTTTTTGGAAAGAGGCATAAAAAACCAAGCAAAAGAAACAAATCAAACTAAAAACAAAGTAAAGAGAATGGAAGTGAAGGACTCCCCTTGTGAAGATGTCCTTAGCGTCCCCGGCAACGGCGCCAGAAAACTTGTTGGTGACTCCTTGATGGCGCCAGAGAACTTGACGGTGGTGGAGCACTTTGTTGGAAACCCCAAGAGCAAGGTGTGATGAGCACAGCAGCAAGTCTTCCCTCAGTAGAGACCGAGGTTATCGAACCAGAAGGAGGAAGGAAACGTCTCACAGGTGTTGCAAGCAACCCGGAGATCTGCACAACACAAACTCAAGACTTTGCCCCAACGAATCAGTGAGGTTGTCAAGCTCACCGGTTTGCTGTAACAAAGGATTAAACGTATGGTGTGGAAGGTAATTGTTTGCAGCAAGTAAACAAGTAACAATGGAAGATGTATCAATGGTAAAGATTGGACCGAGGTCCATAGTTCACTAGAGGTGCTCTCCTTAAATAAACAACATTGCATGAAGGGTAAACAAATTACAACAGGGCAATTGACAGGAACTGAGCAAGGCATAACAATGCAATTACTAGTCAGAAAGATCCTATGAGGTTGATTGGGCAATACAACAATATACATAGACCGCCATCCAACTGCATCTATGACTAGAAGTCCACCTTCAGGTTATCATCCGAACCCCCTCTAGTATTAAGTTGCAAGCAACAGACAACAGCTTTAAGCAAAGTGTGTAAGGTAAACAGCCCACATGTTCCTTGAACAAGAGACCGTTGTTTTCTCCCTAGTAGCAACAACACATCTACAACTAAACAGATTTCTATCACTTCCCTTGGAAACTAAGAGGCATGAACCCACTATCGAGCATCAATACCCCCTCTTGGAGTCACTAGCAACTACTTGGCCAAGATAGCTACTAACAACGGAGAGCATGCAAGATCACAAGCAACACAGACATGATAGAATCATAAAGATAAAACCATTAATCAAATCAACATAATAATCTCAATATCCATTGGATCGCCACAAACACAACATGCATGATTACAAATAGATTAGATCTTGATCATGAACGGAGCTCACAAGATCTATACATGAAAGCACAAATGAGGAGATACAACCATCTAGGTACTACATGGACCCATAGTCCAAGGTGGAACTACTCACGCATCATACCGGAGAGAAGGTCTTCGGGATGATCTCCCCTCCGGCAGTGTGCCCGGAAGAACTTCAGATCCCCCGATCTAGGGACGATGGTGGCGGCGGCTACAGACGGTTTCGTGGATTTCTGATTGGGTACTCAGGGTTTCTGCATCGGGGGCTTCTTATAGGTGAAGGGGGAGACCGAGGAGGAGGCCAGGGCCACCAAACCCTAGCCAGGCGCGGGGTGGGGCCCACCCACGCCTGGGGTGGCTCTGGCCCCCCTGGCTGGCCTCCCGGGCTCTCCTCTGGACTTCTTGTTCCCCACAGAAAGTAATTGACTTTGTCCTTTGTCCCGTCCAATTCCGAGAATATTTCTTTACTAACTTTTCTGAAACCAAAAATAGCATAAAACATGCATCTGGCACTGTTGCAACTTGTTAATAGGTTAGTACCAGAAAACATGTAAAAAGCACCTCAAAGTGTGGACAAGTAAAACAAAGTAGATACTAAACAAGCATGGAGCATCAAAAATTATAGATATGTTTCCAACGTATCAACCGGCATGTTGTACTTAAGGTTCCCATGTCTTATGAGTTTTAAACTTCATCCTAGCTAACTCTGTCCACTTGAATGACTTTATGTCGATATATCGTAATTAGGTCAAATTTCAACTGCAAGTAAATTGTAGATTGCGTTGAAAGATTTACGAATATTTTTGGGAGGTAACTATTGGGGGTCATTATATATATCACAAACCACACCATCGAGGGTTTTGACAATAGGTTCAACTTCTTGCTAAGATTATTCATCTTGACAACTTAACAAAATTAGGTCAAACTTGAGAAACAAGTAAGCACAATAGATTTCTCTTGAATTAATTGTCTTTTTTGAAGGTAGATGGGTGCATATTTTCCGTACATAGCGGACCATGCATGTTTTATTTGCGATTCATATGTTATATGAGTTTTCAAGGTTCATAGGTAAATTAAACGACTTAAATTACACCACTCCCTCTTTTTCAAATTAATGTTTTCCAAATTACGGATAAGATCAACATTTTCCACAAGGTAGGACCCACATAGCTTGGTCATATTTCTCCATGCAATAGAGAAGAGAGAGGGGAAATGATTTTTATATTCTCTATGGGAAATCCACAAGATTGACGTATAACTTTATTTTCTCACAATGTACTACTATGTGACTTAAGGTGTACTTTTTTACACACTGTAGATGCCCTGAGGAAAAAAGCAAATAATGGGCCCACTTGGCAGTTTAAAACTCCTATGAAGAAGTTAGCCTCTTCAGTTTAGTGGGTGCCACAAATCATCTCGTTTACACACTGTCTAAACGGTGGAGATTTTAATCGTAGTTCGACATATGCTCATCTCGTTCCACACACTATATATGGAGAGAGAATAAAACGTAGGCAGGGAAGAGGGAAGCAGCAAAGAGAGAAGAGGAGTTGAAGACAGTTCGAGGTCAGAGCATTTATGATGGGTTCCTGACACGAGGTACTCCTGTCGCCTTACAATGTACACTGTAGTAAATTTCAGGACCTATGCGCACAAAAAGTGTGTTTTCTCTCTCCTTTGCTGCCTCTCATCTCTCCCCACCCCTCTCCCCTGGCGCACCGGCCCGGTTGATCTCTCCCTCGTCCACATCGTGGCATTGTGCATGTGTGCCTTGGTACGGCGGCTCTATTTCTTTTTTAGAGGGCGCGACTCTGTTTCTCTAGTGTGTTCGGTAGACGCATTGGTGTGGAGTAGGTAGGGTGTAAAGTGGGATCCCTCCAAAATCCCACTTCTAGTTCATTTGCCAAAATCTCGTGTAATTTTTTTTTCAAAATTTGAACTAGATTTTGAAAAATGAATTAGAAGTGGGATTTTGATGGGATCTTACTTTACACCCTAGGAGTAGTACATAAGAAGGAAACCACTTTGGTCCTTGGCGGCAAAAAGATTCAAACTTTCCAGGTTTTGAAATTTTCACTTGCTTCCCAAGCATCAAGAGGGAAAGGTTATTCAATAAGACCGACCATGCACAGTAGTACTTCTTATATTATCTTTTTGTCAAAAAAACTATATAGTGTACGATTAACTTTGAACATGGACCGTTCGATCAAGAATGGAAATCCAAACATTGCTAACCGTTGGATCTTGTTTTCCATTCTTAGCATCTAGAAGATTCTATTGATATTCTTTATCAAAATGAACGCTAGTATGCACAAACCTCAAAACACACTTCACTTGGATGTAAATTTCATTTTATGAGGTCCTCGGTGTAACTCGTACTTCCACTGACCGTGTTAAATGAAGCACCTCGCTCCTACGGGACCTACCAAAGTTAGAAGAAAATGCAACAACCCCAATTATCACACGAAGTGGACCATGGTTTCTTATAGTTCCGTTTTTCAAGCTTCCTAGCTAACTTTGCACACTTCACTGACTTCTTTCCAATTTATCGGAATTATTAGGTCAAACTTTATCTACAAGTAAGCGCATTACATTGCTCTTGAATTAGATATCTTTTATGCGGTAGATGGGTGCATCTTCTTCTAGTAAAACAATGCCGTCGGTGTGAGTTTCCAACTATCTGGAAAAGAACATTCTCAATTTCTCGAGTGATGACGAGATTGTTCTTTTACTTATAGAAAGCCTGAAGAATATGGATCTGAATGCTACAAGCCAAGCTTACTGAAATATTAAGTGGACCAAAATGTTTTACTTAAGATTCCCATGTTTAATGCTATGAGTTTTCAAACTTCGTCCTAGCAAACTCTGCCCACTTGAATGAATTTATGCAAATTTATCGAAATTAGATCAAATTTGAACTAAACATAAATTGTAGGTTGCTTTGAAAGATTTGTGATTTTTTTGGAGGTAACCATCGGGAGGTAATTTAATATATCACAGACCACCACCGAGAATTTTTACAACAGGTTCAACTTATTACTAAGATTTTGCATCTTGACAATTTAACAAAATTAGGTCAAACTTGAGCTACAAGTAGGCGCGATGGATTGCTCTTGAACTAAATGTTATTTCATGGGTAGATGAGTGGATCTTCTTGCAATAAACAACATCGTCAGTGTGAGTTTCCAACTATCAGGAAATAACATTCTAAATTTCCATAGTGATGACAAGATTATTCCTTTTTCGAAAAGAAAATCTGAAGAATATGAATCTGAATGCCACAAGCCAATCTTTCAGACATATATAGTGGATCGACATGTTGTACTTACGATTCCCATGTTTTATTAGTTTTCAAACTTCGTCCTAGCTAACTCTGTCCACTTGAATGACTTTATGTCGATTTATTGAAATTAGGTCAGATTTCAACTACAAGTAAATTGTAGATTGCATTTAAAGTTTTACAAATATTTTTGAGAGGTAACCATCGGGGGGTCATTTGATATATCACAAACCACACCATCGAGGGTTTTGACAACAGGTTCGAATTCTTGCTAAGATTATTCATCTTGACAACTTAATGAAATTATGTCAAACTTGAGTAACAAGAAAGCGAGATAGATTGCTCTTGAATTAATTGTCTTTTTCGAAGGTATATGGGTGCATATTTTCTGTACATAGCGGACCATGCATGTTTTATTTGCGATTCCTGTGTTCTATGAGGTTTCAAGGTTCGTAGTTATATTAACCCACTTAAAGTACACTACTCCCTCCGATTCAAATTAATGTTTGCCAAATTGCGGATAAGGTCAACATTTGCCACAAGGTAGGATCCACATAGCTTGGTCAGATTGCTCCATGCAATAGAGAGAGAGGGGAAATGTTTTTTCTATTCTCTATGGGCAAACCACAAGCTTGAGGTATAACTTTATTTTATCCACAATGTACTACTATGTGACTTAAGGTGTACTTTTTTACACACTGTGGATGCCATAAGGAAAAGGCAAATAATGGGCCCACTTGGCAATGTAAAAATCCTATGCAGAAGTTAGCCTCTTCAGTTTAGTGGGTCCCACAAATCATCTTGTTTAGACACCGTCTAAAAGGTGGATCTTTTACTCGCAGTTGGACATATGCTCACCTCTGTCCACGCGCTGTACATGCAGAGAGAATAAAACGTAGGAAGGGGAAGAGGGCAGCAGCGAAGAGAGAAGAGGAGTTGAAGGCGGTTCGAGGTCAGAGCATTTATGATGGGTTCCTGACACGAGGTATTCCTGCCTCCTTAAAGTGTACACTCTACTCCTAGTAGTAAATTTCAGGACCTATGCATGCAAAATGTGTGTTTTCTCTTTCCTTCGTTGCGTCTCGTCTCTCCCCACCCCTCTCCCCTTGCGCACATGCCCAGCTGGTCTCTCCCTCGTCCACATCGTGGCATTGCGCACATGTGCTTGGTACATCGGCTCTGTTTATTTTTTTAGAGGGCACGACTCTGTTTTTCTGGTGTGTTCGGCAGTGATACGTCCAAAACGTATCTACTTTCTCGAACACTTTTCTATTGTTTCTTCTCTAAACTTGTGTGATTTGGATACAACTAACACGGACTAACACTGTTTTCAGCAGAATTACCTTTGTGTCTTGTTTTTGTGCAGAAAATGAACTATCAGGAAAAATTCCGAAAAATATGCCAAAAATTATATCTCACCAGAAGATCCACGAAGCCAGAAGTGGAGATAGAGGGGAGGCCTGGGGGGCCCAGACCCACCCCAGGTAGCTCCTCGGCCTTACTCCGCGCCTATAAGTTGCCTTCTGACCTAAAAACATGGCGAGTTCGATAGTTTTCCAGAAAGAGTTCCGCTCCACCGCCGCCACCAGAAACCAAGATTCGGATCTAGAAACTCCGTTCTGGCACCCTGCCGGGACGGGGAATTTGGAGAGGATCGTCGCCATTGTCATCACCAACGCATCTCCATCAACCAACGATGTTTCCCTCATCCATGAGTGAGTAATCCCCCGCCGTAGGCTGGGGATGGTAGGGATTGGATGAGTTCTATCATGTAATTGAATAAGATCTGTTACGGGCATAGTGCCTAGTATCTCTATTAGTGCTATTTGACTTTGTTGCAACTTGTTGTGCTTAATGCTTGTCACTAGGGCCCGAGTGCCATGATCTCAGATCTGAACTTATTATTGAATCATTATGATAGTATTGTTTATGATCTTATTTGCAAGTTGTGTACACATATCATTGTTCGGATCCAAAGGCCCCAAAGTGATAATAATTGGGACAACCGGAGGGGATGGCTGTGATGTGAGGATCACATGTGTTCACGGAGTGTTAATGCTTTGCTCCGGTGCTCTATTAAAAGGAGCACCTTAATTGCCAGTAGTTTCCTAGAGGCCTCGCTGCCAGCTTGGCTGGATGTAAGATGTTGTGCAAGTTCTCATTGCGAGCACGTATGACTATATTTGGAGCACATCCCTAGGATTGTTTAGTACTTGGATGCTTGTTATTATTTATCTGCAATGCCTTAGATCTTGAAGTTACATGTTTAGAATCGTCCATGCAACGCCCGCCCATCCATCCCTATGCCTACCGCACTCGAATCCTACTGTTACCATTACTGTTACTATTGCTACTGTTTCACTGTTGCTGTTACTGCTGCTGTTGCTACTGATAAAATTCCGTGATAAAGAACTATTTCCAGGTGCATCTGAACTGACAACTCAGTTGTTAAGGCTTGCAAGTATTCTTTGGCTCCCCTTGTGTCGAATAAATAAATTGGGTAATACTACACGCGAAGACTGTTTCAATCCCCTACACTTGTGGGTCATCAAGACTATTTTCTGGCGTCGTTGCTGGGGAGCATAGCTTTATTTGTAAGTTCACTTGGATCTATTATTGTTCACTGCTACTCCTTTCATCATGCAGAAGTCTCGTGATGGAAAGTTCCCTATTTTACCATCCACTACAAGAAGAGGTACAGGCCTAAACACCTCTGTTGCTCTTGATTCACCGTCTGTTATAAGTAAGCTTGTCACACCACCACCACATATTCATGCGACACACGCTGCTACTACTGCTGAATCTGAAACTGCTTTTGATACCCATGATGTTACTTCTACTGTGCTTGATGCGAGTGGTTCATTAGGTCCTTTTATAGATGCTACTATGGCTAGTCTAGGAAATACCAAAACTCCTAGTGAAGACACTGTTACACCTGTTAGCTCACCTGAGTCTAGTGAGAGTTTCGATATTAATGATGGTTACATAGAGCTCACTGATGAATATGTTGAAGAGTGCTGAAACACACATGGTGCTAGTGCTATTAAGAGTCTCCTTGCTAGACGTACTATTATGCCCAAGAAGTCCTATGATCCTAAGTTTGCCACCTCTCACATAGATATTAAAGATAAAGATTATGATTTCTCTCTTGATTTAACTTATTTAGATATTGTTGAGAAAGAACCATTTTGTGGTACTGAAAATGAGAGTGTTATGGCTCATATGAATGAGCTTTATACTCTGAGTGCTTTGTTCTCTGATGATTTTAAAATGCGCAAGTACTTTGTTGCTAAGATTTTCCCTTTTTCACTAAAAGGAGAAGCTAGGACTTGTTTTAATAGATTACCTCCTTGTTCCATTGATAGCCTTGATTTCTTGATTGCTTCTTTCTTCCATAAATAATTTCCTCCCAGTGTTAGACATGCTACTTTGCAGAGACTTTTTGATTTTAAACAGGAAGAAGAGAAATTCCCGGAGTCATGGAAAAGATTTTGTTCCTTGATTCATGCATATCCTAGATGTCCATTACCTCAGAATGAGCTTCTTGATATTTATTATAATGGACTAACTGATGATTCTAGGACCTACCTAGATAGCTTTGCTGATTGTGTTTTCAGGAAAAGGACTCCTGCAGATGCAAAAGAATTAATGAACAAGATAAGCAAGAATTATGATGATTGGAATTCAACTGAGCTGAATACACCTGAGCCTATTACTCCGGAACCAGTTGTTCCTGAACCAGTTCCAACACCAACAACAAAGAAGAGGGGAGTTATTGCATTAAATGATCAAGTGATGAAGGAAGCTAATAAGTGTCTAAAGGAGAAAGGTATTAGAGCTGAATATGTGAAGAATCTACCTCCTATAGAAGAATTATGTAAGCCAATTCCCCACTCATCTTCTATTGAGGTACACTCTCTCCAATACTTTGATGAAGGTGATATTCCTTATGGTAAGCCTCCTGATCAATGCTTAGAGGAACTTGACATTTTTATTGTTAAACAAGGTAATTTTAATAAACAAGTTCATAATCATTTATTGGAAAACTCTAGAGCTATCCATGAGTTGAAAGATATTGTGGAAAGAACTTCTAATGATATTAAAATTCTTTGCAAACATTTTCAAATGGTTCAAACCCAACTTGATCAACTTGCTAAGGTGCAAAAGGATATGCTAATTAATGCTTCGGGAGATAAACATGCTTATGGAATTAGAACTAGGAGTGGTGCAGCTACTCAAGATCCTTTATATCCAGAAGGACACCCTTAAAGAATAGAGCAGGATTCCCAACAAGGTGAGGATAGTGGTAGTCCTCGTAAGAGGAAGAAAAAGAAACATAAGAAAGTTGAGGAACCACTTGAACCTGCTGTAGATCCTAATAGTATATCTGTCTCCGATGCTGAAACTGAGAGTGGTAATATTGATGAGTCTCCTGATAAGGAGGAAGTTGAGGAAGAACCTGAGAAACACACTAAGAACAGTAGGTACACCAAGGAAGATTTTATTGCTAATAAACATGGTAAAGAGAGAGAACCTTGGGTGCAGAAACCTAGGCCTTTTCCAGGTAAGAAACACAAGTCAAAGGAGGAAGAACACTATAACTAGTTTTGTGAGTGGATCAAACCTTTATTCTTGCAAATTCCTCTGACTAATGTTATTAAGTTGCCTCCTTATTGAAAGTACATGAAGGATATTGTCTCTAATAAAAGGAAGATTCCTAATGAGGAGATTTCTACTCTACTTGCTAATTACTCCTTCAATGGTAAGGTTCCAAAGAAACTTGGTGATCCAGGTATACCAACTATTCCTTGCTCCATTAAGAATAATTATGTTAGAACTGCTTTATGTGATTTGGCAGCTGGAGTTAGTGTTATGCCTTTTTCTCTCTATAAGAGACTCCATCTAGAAAAGTTGATACCAACTGATATATCTTTTCAAATGGCTGATAAGTCAACTACTATTCCTGTTGGTATATGTGAGGATGTTCCAGTTCAAGTTGCTCATAATTGCATGGTCTTAACTGATTTTGTTGTGCTTGAAATGCCTGAAGATGATAATATGTCTATTATTCTTGGGATACCTTTTTTTAATACTGCAGGTGCTGTCATCAATTGCAATCAAGGAAAAGTAACATTCAATATTGATGACAAAGAGCACACTGTCTATTTCCCCAAGAAGGTTGTTAGAAGCTATTGCCTGAATTCTATTGAAAATATTGAAGGCATAAAGGTTGGAGAAATATATTGTCCCATTCCACAAGAAAATATTGAAACTATTATGATTGGGACCATTGCTATCAACTATGAGGTAACATAATCACCTTGTGGAATGCAAAGTTTTGCTTCATATAAGATTGTTTTGGTAACAATACTTGATCAACCTTGTTAATAAAAGGATTTTAATGAACAAAATAATGTTTCCACGGTGGTTATACTTGCTTTCTTTTTCCTTTCTCCTTCCTAGTCTTTGCTTTAGCTTTAGTTTTGCTAGTTGTTTGCTTGTTTGAGTTTCTTAGAGCTCTTGTAGTTTGGCTTTTGGTTTGCTTTTGCTTCTTCTGAAAAACTGTTTCTGCGAGAAAATCAATTTTCATACCCTGAAAATTGGCCAAAAATAAAGTTTCCCGAAAAATCCCAGAAAATTCAAAATAAATTTTTCCTCGAAAAAAGGGGCAGAGGGGCACCTGATATGACCTAGGGGCCACCCCTAGGCCCCACACCTATGGTAGGCATGACCTACCTAGTGGTGGCGCCTAGGGGGTCTGGCCCACCTGGGCCCCTCCAGGCCGCCTCCTCAAAGCCACCTTCTTTCTCTCCCGAAAACACCAGAAAACTTTCTCAAGCTCAAGTTCTTGCTGTTCTTGCTCGCGATTTTCGATCTCCTTGTTCAGCCCATCTCAAGTGCTGATTTTTGGAGGGATTGTTCCTTGGTATGTGCCTCCTCCACTTGTTCAATTAGATTTGTTATTGGTAGATTGTATCTTGAGTATTTTGCTACTGTAGGTGATAGGTTGTTTGAGCTTGCATGCTTGTTCTATGCTTAGAAACTTTGTTTTGATGCATGTGTAGTCCTCTAGCAAGTTCCTATAGTAGTTGCTTATCATTTATCAACTTAGAAATCACTTGGTTTGATGGTTGTTTAAAATTTCAGCAAAGGCAAGTCATGGACCATCACACCTTTGGTGACATTTTTGAGAGTTATGCACCTAGAAGGGCAAGGCTCCCAAGGTCATCACTCCGCGGTTTGGTGACGAGGGAGATGAAGGGGATGCTCACCCCTCCACCTTTCCGTTTCAAACTTACTTGCCAGCTGCTAGGATTCTTAATGATTTCATGGCTTTGATTGAGAGGGCTGGTCTAACAAGTTTAATGCAGGATGAGAGTGCACAATATGCTTCACTTACTAAAACATTTGTGGAGAGTTTTTCCTTCACCAATAGTTTGTTCAATCCTTCTATGTCTTTCAGACTTTATAGCAGGGCTCATTCTATGCCTTTGAAGAAATTTTGCAAGGCCCTAGGACTTGGTACAAATGGGTCATCAAAGAAGATTACAGCTCTTCCCGCTGATTTGTTGGAACTATACCGAGGAATAACCAATGATGATGACCGCAGAGCTCAACGAGGGAAGATAAAGAACATTCAACTTCCAGCCATCAGGTACTTCACCTACTATCTTACCACCAGTGTTCTTGGTAGGGAGAACACTAGCAATATATCCAACTATCAATTGGCCTTCTTAGATGATGCGCTCTACAGTGAGGATAAGTATAATCTTGGTTCCCTCATTGCTCGTCGTTTAGCTGCTAGGGGACCCATTTATGGGGGAATTATTGCTACTCGTATTGCTGCTGCCTTGGACATTGTTGTTGATCCCCATGATACAGTTTTGGATCCTCAGAGACTTGATCTTGCTGCCATGAAGGCGCACCACTTTGTCACCTCTAGCTCTACTCTTGAGAACTTGGTTTATAGAATGCTGTTTACTAACGGGGAAGAGAGAGAGATCCCTCTACCCCAAACCACTTTGTTCAGTATTTCTCAGGGACCTTGGTCACGCACGAAGGCGGAGATGGATGACAAGCTGCATTTTCTCAACTTCCACGGGCACTATCAGGGGGGAGCGCCTGCATACGACCCCGCTCTACACTACATAGGGGAGGCCTCGAATTCATACCAGGACGAGGGAGTTTCCTCGACATACTATGGAGGTGCATCTACTTGGGCACCATGGGATTGAGCCCCACTTAGCCAAAATCCTAAGCTTGGGGGAGGTACACCAATGTCACACTCGTCTATATATCACGTTCGGTTGGTTCTTTGTTGTCACATCCCAAATTTTTTCCAAATTTTGAAATGTGAAAAATAAATAAACAAAATAAATAATTGTTGAAATTTAGGGTGAAAAGAAACTTTTTGATTTCAAATGGAAACATCAAAACCCATTTTGAACAAATAAAATCCTAAAGGGATTTAAAAAGATAAGAAAATAATAAATAAAATTATACAAGTTGGAATTACCATTTTTGAATCTTTAAATAAAAAGATATGGATTTTATGAGCAAGGAAGAAATAAATAAATAAGGACTATTTTAAAAAGCCAAATTAAATCTTGGCCAAACAAATGATATGAAAGATTTTTGATTAATAAAAAGAGTAAAGGAATATTTAAATAAAATCATAAGGATTTATTAATATCCAACTTTATTTATAGAAAGGCAATTTCCAATTTAAATGAACAACAAATCATATTAAAATATTTTAAAATAATAATTTAAAGTGAATTGTTGCACTATTGAATAAATAAAATCTACTGGAAAAGGTTTGATAAAAATTTGGAATCCAAATAAAAGTTTGAAAACCTATTTAGAATCCTATTTGAATAAAGACAAATGTCTAATTTTAAATAAATAATAGACCCTAAAAAGAATAAAAGAAATATTCTAAAAAGGACTTTAGAATATGTTAATAAACAGTATGAGAATATACTCAAAGTTTGGTAAAGTTTTGAATTCAAATGGTGTTTGAATTATTTGAACAAAAATCAAAACAGAATAATAGAAAAGGAAAAAGAAAAGGATTCAGCTGGAAAAAAAGGGGAAACGAACCCAGCCCAGAAGCAAGGCCCAGTCCAGCCCAGCGAGACCAACTCATCTCTCACCCGCAGAAAACGTTTCGCACACGCAATATAACCCGCGTAGTCTCTGACGCCTGGCCCCCACACGCACTCTCTCTCCCTCGCTGACGAATGGGACCCACTGGCCACCTCATCGTCATCAACCCCGCGTCGACCGTTCCTCCCTCGCAACCTTGTCGTTTCTGCCCCGATTACTCCTCGTAAATTCGCATCAATGCGTGATTAAACCTCACCAGAGACGACGCCATCTTAAGTGCCTTGCCCTTCTCTCCATTTTCCCCCAGGCGCCATCATCTCTCGGCCACCAGGCTGCCACAATTACAACCTCGACCCCCCTGCTCCGACGAGCTCCTTCATTGATTCCGGCGACACAGATCCTCCCCTTGCCTACTAGTGCACACGATCTTGACCAGTAGCTTCTTGAGCATCTCCCAGTGCCACCATCTTGGCCGCGCGTGCCCCAAATCTTCGACAAGGACAACACTCGAGCGCCACCGAGAACTGCCCAACTCCGGCGACCCTCCTCCGGTAACTCCGACCTCGTCTCTCCCTCTCGATGATGCTCCCGTGATCGCCACTCTCTCCCGTGTCTAACGAACCCTCTGCCTTGCCTTTTTGTGCCTTGTAGCTGTTGGAATTATTCCCTAGAGGCAATAATAAAGATGTTATTATTATAATTCTTGTTCATATAATGTTTATATTCCATGCTAGAATTGTATTAAGAGGAACCTTTAATACTTGTGTGGTTTGTGAACAACACCGTGTCCCTAGTATGCCTCTATGGACTAGCTCATTGATCAATGATGGTTAAGGTTTCCTAACCATAGACATGAGTTGTCAATTGATAATGAGATCATATCATTGGGAGAATGATATGATGGACATACCCAAACTAAGCGAAGCAATTAGATCGTGTCATCGTGTTCGTCTTTGCGAAGATTTTCTTATGTCAAATATTGTATTCCTTAGACCATGAGATAATACAACTCCCTGGTATCGGAACAAAGCTTTTAGGTCATCAAACGTCATCCTATGAGAGGGTGATCATAAAGGTGTCTCTCAGGTGATCGGAAAGTATCTGTTGGGTTGTATGTATCGAGATGGGATTTGTCCCTCCCAAGTCTGAGAGATATACTTCGGGCCCACTCGGTAATCGATATCAACACCGCTTGCAAGCATGTGGTTAAGGAGTTAATCACAAAGTGATATCGGATTACGGAACAAGTAAAGTACTTGCTGTGAACGAGATTGAACTAGGTATGACGGTACCGACGATCGAATCTCGGGCAAGTAAAATATCGCGAGACGAAGGGAATATATATATGGGATTGATTGAATCCTGGCATCGTGGTTCATCCGATATGATCATCGATGAATGTGTGGGAGTCAATATGGGTTTCCAGACCCCGCTGTTGATTATTGATAAAAGATCATGTCTGCATATTCTCGAACCCGCAGGGTCACACACTTAACGTGTCTCGACGCTAGGATAGATGGGATAATTGGTTTATGAGTTTTTGTTCGGAGTCTCGGATGGGATCTGGGACATCACGAGAGGTTCCAGAGTGGTCCGGAGAATAAGATTCATATAAGGTAGTGCAGTTTTTGGAGTTCGGAATTGTTCCGGGTTAATCGGTATTGTACCGGAAGCTTCTAGAACCTTCCGGAAGGGGACCAACGTGGCCCCACCTTCCGGGAGGGGGCATGGGCCTATGAGGGAGTGCCCTGGCCGCATTGGGCCAGGGGCACAAGGCCCCATAGGGCCCAGCCGGCCAAGAGGGTTTTAAACTCGAGATAGAGCTTCTAGAAGGGGGGGTTTCCTTGCCCCCCACTCCTCCTCCTTGGGGCCGCCGGTTTGGCTTGGGGGAGGGGCTAGGGCTGCGCCCACCCCTCTATATATAGAGGGCTGGGGGCGCACCACCCCCCACACCTTCCCCTCCAACCCTAGCTGCCCTGCTGCCCTCCTCTCTCCCTCCCGACTGCTTGTAGGCGAAGCCCTGCTGCAGAAATTCTCCACCATATACACCACGCCGTCGTGTTGTAGATCCAATCCGTCTCTCCACCATACTTGCTGGTCCGAGGAAGGAGGAGACGTCGAGGTGCTGCACGTGTGCATCTCACGGAGGCACCGCCACTTGTGGTGCTAGATCGGATCGGATCGCGAGGAGGAGAAGCGAGTACGACTACATCACCCACGCCCGATTAACGCTCACAGGCTGAATCTTCAAGGGTATGAAGATCTAATCCAATCTCTCTCATTGTTTGCATCTCCTAGATTAGATCTTGGCTTTCCCTCTGTTCGCATCCGTAGAAAATTTTGATTTACTATGCCGCGAAACCCTTCAGTGGTATCAGAGCTAGATCTATGCGTAGATGTGTTTCACGAGTAGAACGCAACATGGTTGTTGCGGGCGTTGATGTTTTCTGTTGCAAGCCTCTTGTTTGTGTTCTTCTTATGACGCGGGATAGTGAGATTGAAGCGGTCCAGGCCAAACTTACGCGACGCCGTCATGAGACCGGCTCCGCACTTGACGGTGGCTTGTTCCACACATGCGGCTGGTGGATGTCGGCTTCTCTCACTATAGTTGTCATGGGATTAACACCGAGTTTGGCAACCATAATATCACCGCTGGCTTTCCGTAGGTAAGAATCGTTCTTAGCATCTACTCCCATAAGCCACGAAACATGCAACAACAAAGTAGAGGCGTCTAACTTGTTTTTGCAGGGAGTGTTTTTTGTGATATGGTATGGCCCAAGATGTGATGTGTATATTGTATGCGATGATCATGTTTTGTAATGTTTCATGACTTGCATGTCGATGAGTACACAACCGGCAGGAGCCATATGGTTGCCTTTTATAATTGTGTATGACCTATGAGTCAACTTCTTATACGCCATGTAATAGCTTTACTTTATCGCTAAGTAGTTAGCAATAGTTGTAGTTGCTATTCGTGGTGGAGGCAATCATGGTGGAGTGATGGAGATCATGCTAACGCACAAGATGGAGATCATTGCGAAGATTGGCTATACCATGTCACATAAAGTTATATGCATGTGATGTTTATCCTTTTATGTATCTTATTATGCTTAGATCGACGTAGCATTATAAGATGATTCCTCACTTAAAGATCAAGATAAAACTGTTCTCCCCAAGTATGCACCGCGAAAATTCGTCGTGTCCAAGCATCACGTGATGATCGGGTGCTATAGACTCTACGCTCACATACAACGGGTGCAAGCCAGTTTTGCACACGCGGAAATACTTGGGTCTAACTTGACGAGCCTAGCATGTATAGACATGGCCTCGGAACACAAGAACCGAAAGGTTAAGCATGAGTCATATGAATGATATGATCGACACTTCGTTGTCCACCATTGAAACCACATCTCTTCTCGTGATGATCGGATTAGGTGTGGTGAATTTGGATCGTGTTCACTAAACAACTTGAGGGATGTTGAATTTAGTGGGAGTTCATCTAGTAATTTGATTAAGTTGAACTATTTATCATGAACATAGTCTAAATTTTACTTGCAAATACTGTAGATCACATGGCCAAGTCCAACTTCAACTTCAACGTTTTTGCTGAGATGGAAAAGCTTAGAAACAATGGGTCTAACTTCACCAAATGGTTCCGCATTCTGAGAATCATTCTCGCTGGCGGACAAAAGGACTATGTCCTTGAGAAAGCGCTAGGTGACGCCCCTGCTATAGATGCGCCGGCTGATGAAAAAGCTGTCTATTAGTCACGCAAAGATGATTATGGTGTGATTAAGAGCACCATGTTGTTTGCTATGGAACTGGAACTTCAAAATCGTTATGAAGACTATCCCGGGCCCTTTGAGATTCTCGAAGAGATGAAAACTATGTTTCAGACTCAGGCCTGTTCTGAGAGATATGAGATCTCTGAGAAGTTCTTTAACTGCAAGATGGAGGAAGGGAGTTCCGTTAGTGAGCACGCCATTAAGATGACGGGCTACACTCAACGGCTTGAGCAACTGGAATGCATGATTCCAGAGGAGCTCAAGATTGACAGGGTTCTGCAATCACTCCCTCCCAGCTACAAAAGTTTTGTAGTGACTCATAATCAGATTGGTTCCACTGATACGATCACCGAGCTCTTCGCAAAGCTGAAGGCCGCGAAAGTGGACATCTGAAAGGATAATCATGTGTTGATGGTCAACAAGCCCACCTTTAAGAAATGTAAGGGAGCAAAGAAGCCCTTCAAGAAGGGCGGCGGCAAGCGCACTGCCCCTGCTGAGAAGAAGCTCAAGTCTGGTCCTAAGCCGGACACTGAGTGCTTCTATTACAAGGACAAGGGTCAATGGAAGCGAATCGTCCAAGTACTTAGCGCATAAGAAGGCTGGCACCATCAAAGGTATATTTGATATACATGTTATTGATGTTTTCCTTACTAGCCCTCGTTGTAGTGCGGGTATTTGATATCGTTCGGGCCATGAATATTTGTAACTCAAACAGAGCTACGGAATAGACGGCCTTGCGAGGGATGAGGTGACGATGCACGCTGCAACGGATCAAGAGTTGATGTGATGGCCGCACTCCTTAGTTTTACCTTCAGGATTAGTTTTAAACCTTAATAAATGTTATTATGTGCCTGCGTTGAGCATGAACATCATTTCTGGATCGTGTTTATTGCAAGACGGTTATTCATTTAAATCGGAGAATAATGGTTGTTCTATTTATATGAGTAACATCTTTTATGGTCATGCACCTCTTGTGAATGGTTTATTTCTTCTAAATCTCAAAAGGGATGAAACACACATCCATAACATTGAGGCTAAGAGATGCAAAGTAGATAGTGATAATACTACTTATTTGTGGTAATCGCTGCTCAGGTCATATTGGTGTAAAGCGCATGAAGAAACTCCATTCTGATGGACTTTTGGAGTCTCTTGATTTTGAATCATTTGACACATGCGAACCATGCCTCATGGGCAAGATGATCAAAACACCGTTCTCCGGTATGATGGAGCGAGCAACGGATTTGTTGGAAATCATACATACCGATGTATGCGGACCGATGAGTGTTTCAACGCGTGGTGGATATCGCTATTTTCTCACTTTTACCGATGACTTAAGTAGATATGGGTATATCTATTTAGTGAAACATAAATCTGAAACATTTGAAAAGTTCAAGGAATTTCAGAATGAAGTGGAGAACCATCATAACAGAAAGATTAAGTTTCTACGATCTGATCGTGGGGGCGAATATTTGAGTTATGATCTTCTCACCCATCTTAAAGCAAGCAGAATTGTTTCGCAACTCATGCCACCCGGAACACCACAGCGCAATGGTGTGTCTGAACGCCGGAACCGAACCCTATTAGATATGCTCCGATCGATGATGTCTCTTACTGATTTGCCGTTATCATTTTGGGGTTATGCATTAGAAACCGCTGCATTCACTTTAAATAGGGCTCCATCTAAATCCGTTGAGACGACACCGTATGAACTGTGGTTTGGTGCTAAACCTAAGTTGTCGTTTCTTAAATTTTGGGGATGCGAAGCTTACGTCAAGAAGTTGATGCCGGACAAGCTCGAACCCAAAGCGGAGAAATGCGTCTTCATAGGATACCCTAAGGAAACTATTGGGTATACCTTCTATCATAGAACCGAAGGCAAAGTGTTTGTCGCAAAGAACGGTTCCTTTCTTGAGACGGAGTTTCTCTCGAAAGAAGTGAGTGGGAGGAAAGTAGAGCTAGACGAGGTTATTGAACCTTCTCTTGAATTGGAGAGTAGCGCAGCACCTGAAATTGTTCCAGTGCCGCCTGCACCAACAATAGAGGAAGCAAATGACAAGGATCATGAAGCTTCGGACGATGCTGCTACTGAACGTCGCAGGTCGACAAGGTCGCGTGCCCCTCCTGAGTGGTACGGCAACCCTGTCTTGACTGTCTTGTTGGTAGAAGACAGTGAACCTGCGAACTATGAGGAAGCGATGATGAGCCCAGACTCTGAGAAATGGCTAGAAGCCATGAAATCCGAATTGGGATCCATGAGCGAAAACCAAGTATGGACTTTGGTGGACCCTCCTAGCGACCGAAAGGCCGTTGAGTGCAAATGGATCTTCAAGAAGAAAACGGACGCGGATGGTAATGTTACTGTCTATAAAGCACGGCTTGTCGCAAAAGGTTTTCGACAAGTTCAAGGTGTTGAATATGATGAGACTTTCTCTCCCGTAGCGATGTTTAAGTCCATTCGGATTTTATTAGCAATTGCTGTGTTTCATGATTATGAAATATGGCAGATGGATGTCAAGACTGCTTTCCTCAATGGCAACATTGATGAAGAGTTGTATATGATGCAACCCGAAGGTTTTGTCGATCCTATGGATGCTGATAAAGTATGCAAACTTCAGCGTTCCATTTATGGACTGAAGCAAGCATCTCGGAGTTGGAACCTTCGTTTTGATCAAGTGATCAAGAGCTTTGGATTTGTTCCAAATTGCTATGAAGCTTGCATCTACAAGAAAGTGAGTGGGAGCTCGGTGACGTTTGTGGTACTATATGTGGATGACATATTGATTATTGAAATGACATCAACATGCTTAACGATGTGAAGAGTTATTTGAACAAGTGTTTTTCAATGAAAGACCTAGGTGAAGCTGCTTATATATTGGGCATCAAAATCTATAGAGATAGACAAAGACGCCTGATAGCTTTAAGCCAGAGTACATACCTACACAAAGTTCTGAAAAGGTTCAGAATGGATAAGGCAAAGAAAGGTTCGGTGCCTATGTTGTCAGGTAAGATATTGAGCAAGGCTCAGTGTCCAGCTACCGTAAATGATAGGGAAGCTATGAGCAAAGTGCCTTATGCCTCGGCCATAGGTTCTATCATGTATGCCATGCTATGTACTAGACCGGATGTGTCCAATGCTCTTAGTTTGACGAGCAGATATCAAAGTGATCCAGGAGTGGAACACTGGACAGCCGTGAAGAACATCCTAAAGTACCTAAATAGGACTAAAGAAATGTTCTTAGTCTATGGGGGTGATGAACAGCTTGTCGTAAAAGGTTACGTCGACGCTAGTTTTGACACCGACAAGGATGATTCTAAATCTCGATGTGATACGTGTATATTTTGAATGGAGGAGCTGTGAGCTGGAGAAGCTGCAAGCAAAGCATGATCGCGGGATCTACAGTAGAAGCGGAATACATGGCTGCTGCAGAAGCGTTAAGTGAAGGAGTTTGGATCAGGAACTTCATCACTGAGCTTGGCGTGGTTCCAAGTGCATTGGACCCACTGGAGATATTGTGTGACAACACTGGCGCCATAGCACTCGCTAAGGAACCAAGATATCATCCAAAGACCAAGCATATCAACCGCATGTTTCATATAATACGAGATTATATAGCAGATGGAGATCTGAAGATTAGCAAAGTACATACATATCTGAATGTCGCAGATCCATTGACTAAACCTCTTCCACATGTAAAACATGATCAGCACCTCAGTGCCATGGGTGTGAGATTGTTGCCAGATGTAAACTAGATTATTAACTCTAGTGCAAGTGGGAGACTGTTGGAATTATGCCCTAGAGGCAATAATAAAGATATTATTATAATTCTTGTTCATGATAATGTTTATATTCCATGCTAGAATTGTATTAAGTGGAAACTTTAATACTTGTGTGGTTTGTGAACAACACCGTGTCCCTAGTATGCCTCTATGGACTAGCTCATTGATCAATGATGGTTAAGGTTTCCTAACCATAGACATGAGTTGTCAATTGATAATGAGATCATATCATTGGGAGAATGATATGATGGACATACCCAAACTAAGCGAAGCAATTAGATCGTGTCATCGTGTTCGTCTTTGCGAAGCTTTTCTTATGTCAAATATTGTATTCCTTAGACCATGAGATAATACAACTCCCTGGTATCGGAAGAAAGCTTTGAGGTCATCAAACGTCATCCTATGAGAGGGTGATCATAAAGGTGTCTCTCAGGTGATCGGAAAGTATCTGTTGGGTTGTATGTATCGAGATGGGATTTGTCCCTCCCAAGTCGGAGAGATATACTTCGGGCCCACTCGGTAATCGATATCAACACCGCTTGCAAGCATGTGGTTAAGGAGTTAATCACAAAGTGATATCGGATTACGGAACAAGTAAAGTACTTGCTGTGAACGAGATTGAACTAGGTATGACGGTACCGACGATCGAATCTCGGGCAAGTAAAATATCGCGAGACGAAGGGAATATATATATGGGATTGATTGAATCCTGGCATCGTGGTTCATCCGATATGATCATCGATGAATGTGTGGGAGTCAATATGGGTTTCCAGGCCCCGCTGTTGATTATTGATAAAAGATCATGTCTGCATATTCTCGAACCCGCAGGGTCACACACTTAACGTGTCTCGACGCTAGGATAGATTGGATAATTGGTTTATGAGTTTTTGTTCGGAGTCTCGGATGGTATCCGGGACATCACGAGAGGTTCCGGAGTGGTCCGGAGAATAAGATTCATATAAGGTAGTGCAGTTTTTGGAGTTCGGAATTGTTCCGGGTTAATCGGTATTGTACCGGAAGCTTCTAGAACCTTCCGGAAGGGGACCAACGTGGCCCCACCTTCCGGGAGGGGGCATGGGCCTATGAGGGAGTGCCCTGGCCGCATTGGGCCAGGGGCACAAGGCCCCATAGGGCCCAGCCGGCCAAGAGGGTTTTAAACTCGAGATAGAGCTTCTAGAAGGGGGGGGTTTCCTTGCCCCCCACTCCTCCTCCTTGGGGCCGCCGGTTTGGCTTGGGTGAGGGGCTAGGGCTGCGCCCACCCCTCTATATATAGAGGGCTGGGGGCGCACCCCCCACACCTTCCCCTCCAACCCTAGCTGCCCTGTTACCCTCCTCTCTCCCTCCCGACTGTTTGTAGGCGAAGCCCTACTGCAGAAATTCTCCACCATATACACCACGCCGTCGTGTTGTAGATCCAATCCGTCTCTCCACCATACTTGCTGGTCCGAGGAAGGAGGAGACGTCGAGGTGCTGCACGTGTGCATCTCACGGAGGCACCGCCACTTGTGGTGCTAGATCGAATCGGATCGCGAGGAGGAGAAGCGAGTACGACTACATCACCCACGTTCCGACGAACGCTTCATTGAATCTTCAAGGGTATGAAGATCTAATCCAATCTGTCTCGTTGTTTGCATATCCTAGATTAGATCTTGGCTTTCCCTCTGTTTGCA
This sequence comes from Avena insularis, assembly GCA_023614405.1. NCBI lineage: Eukaryota > Viridiplantae > Streptophyta > Magnoliopsida > Poales > Poaceae > Avena > Avena insularis. The sequence goes on from CM042687.1 coordinate 114,532,020, forward strand.
TCCGTAGAAAATTTTGATTTACTATGCCGCGAAACCCTTCAGTAGCATCGACAACAACCACACCTGAGAGCACCCGACGCCGCCGCTAACTCCGACGAGCAATTGTCGCCGCTTCCGTGCACCCCTCAAGTAGCTGAGACCACCTCGAGCTTCTCCTCATCGCGACGAGTTCGGTAATGGTCTACTCCCTCTCCCGCGCTTCCTGGTTCTTCGGCAACGTCACCGCCTGAGCGCGCGCCGCCGTCAGCCGCCGCCAGCGCAACCCATCTGTGGTCATCTTGTTTAGAACCGTAGGATTTAGATCCAAGCATCACGATAGATTACTTAAGTGAACAGGTACATAGTGATCTGAGCTGTGCGATGCGCTTTAGATCCAACAACCCACAGAGCGCGATCCGCACAAACCGGTACGCGCCAGTAAGAAAGCGCCATGTGGTCAGTGCTTTGATTTAAAAACAGAAATGTATCTATTAGATATCAAACTTGCAAATTCATAACTTTTAATCTACACGTCCAAATTTTGCAAATTTTATATCATTGGAATTAGGAAAACAAAACCTTTCCAACCATGAACTTTGTTTAGTATTTTGCTTCTGTAAAATTGGTTGTTTATGCAGAAAGATATTTAGGCTTATTTTGAGTATAAATTTATTCTAAAAATGTTTTTCGGGCAAAATCTTTTGTAAATGGATTTTTTTGAACCTACTGACCAAATAAACCAACTTGTAGATTTAAAAGTATATTTCGTGACACTTAGGAATTAAATCTTTGAATAAAAGCATTTCTAGCTAAATAAAAATATTGATTATGGTTTAAAATGCTTCTGACTAAAACCTTTGGGAAATGAATTGATTTAAACTCTCTGACGCTAAACACCAAGTTTTGAGATTTGAAAACATATTTGATGAACGTTAGTAAAATTATTACCTTGTTAAAGGCATTTCTAGCAAATAAAAAAATATTGTTTGACTTAAAAATAGAATTTAGGTGAATCCTTTTTGCAAATGGATTAATATTAAACCCATTAACCATAAACACTGGCATTTGTGTTTAAAGAATATATTTGGCTAAAAACTACAAAATATTACTTTGGTTTAAATCATTTCTAGCAAAACAAAATGATTTAAATGGCCATTTTCACCAACTTGAATTTAAATGGTTTTAGCACTTTTGTAAATGACCAATAGGAACTTTAAAATGATTAGATCCTAATAGAAACCACTTTTCCAAATAAAACCATCCTTTGCATGCTTGGATGCATTACTTGATGTTATTGTTTTATGTGGTGAATTGTTTGAATGTTAGTTTGAATATGTGCTTGCTTGATTGAATTGTAGTAAAATTTGAAGAGTGTGATTGTTAAAAGATCAAGGAGTGACCCAATATTCTCTACTAAAAAGGCAAGTGACACTATCATCCATGTCCTACTATTTTCACTACACTTAGTGGTATTTTTGTAGTATGCATGATAGGGCTACTATGTTATTATGCTATGCTATGTCCTATTAGGAAATCCATCTTCCTTAGTGAAAACATCATAGTTATAGTATGCTTAGCCTTGCTATAGACTTGGGATGGAATACATGATAAGATTATATGAAGTGTTGGAAAAATATATGTTTTATATAATAAAACAAGTACTCAATGAACCACCTGATTGGAATGAGGATACTCAATTTTTGGCAAGGTGGCAACAAAGGGAACCATGTTTATATGGCTATCCTTTTGTATGTGCACTAGAAGAAAACCACCCCGGGACTTAGAGATTGAACATGTTTCTCGTACAGTGGCTTCCGTATACGGCCACATGCTAAATGGGCTCTAGTTTAGTTAACTACATAGTGGAAGACCCTTGCATTGGCATCTTCAGGTTAACTAGAATTGTGTATGGGAAATATATCCTTACATTGGTGCCTGGAAGACAAGCTAGAATTGTGTATTGGGAGGACTTCTATGGAAAGACTTTGTCACATTCTCGATCTTCCGGTACTCCATTTGGTGTGTACTTATCCAGCGACCACTGGTGGCATCAAGATGAGATTATGTCATGTGGGTAAAGTGTACAACTTCTGTAGAAGATCAAATTCTAAGTACTTAGCCATGTCCCCAGTTACGGACAACTCTATGGAAGATCTCAACATTCCAATTTCTCAAAGTAAAACTTGATGGTGTCAACAAGGGATTAGAAGCACTTGGATTATACCAAGGAGTTCAGAAAGATTGTCAAAAGATCAAAACTATTTTGAAAAGATAGGATAAAACTATATTGCTTTCTCAAAAGAGCCTAAACCCTACTTAGCCAAATATGCATATATTGATAGATTCCACTTATTTCTACATAGTAGGGAAACTTGCCAATACAATTCAAATGTATTGACCCTTGTGGATGCAACTTATTATGTTGCAGGTTTGTTTGATGTTAGTGAAGTGTGTTGATTAGGATTACAAGTCTACAACCAACATGATTTCCTGTGGCACTTTGAAGATGAAGGACTCCATGCTATATAGGTATTCTGCTGCATTGGAATGTGTTGGGGAGGTGACCCCAGATAGGGTCAAGACAGGGGAAGGATGAAAGGAGTCTCCCTTGTCATATGCCGAGTTACTGTTTATATCGGCCGAGTCAAGTAAGAGTCGGCCGAGATAAGCAAGGCCATGACAGCTACGGAAGGAGTAACACCTTACCCGGCCGACATACAATTTAAGTCGGCCGAATGAGTCTGAATAACTTGAATGCAGGTGAAGGCCAGGCCGAGTTGTGCGAGACGAGGCCGAGTAACACGAAGCTTGTAGGAGAAGGAGGTGCCAATAGTCAAACCCTAGTCACGGGCTAGGAGGAATCTGGACAGAGACAAGCACAAAGGACAAGGAGCAGAGCAGCAAAAGAAGGTCACGGAGGTGACAGTCATAGGGCCCGAGGCGCGCAGATGGGGCTCTCTGGAACATTGCCGTTGTTAGAAGGGGGACACGGAAAGAGGGTCACCGAGTTACCATATTGGGACAAGCATATTCCTCGAATATGCTTGCCACGTCAGCCCTAGGAGGAACCAAGGCACCCCTTTATAAGGGGAGAAGCGGGCTCCTAAGAAGGGATCGATTCATTCTGGACCTTAAGGCTTGAGTAGTAGTCTTCTTCTTCCTGCTAACAGCTCAAGGAGCACTTGTAGTTCTTGTAAGGAGAAAGAAAGATCTATATGTTAGTCATTTGAGTGTAGAAATCACTGCTGTAAGATCCCTCCTTTGTAAAGGAAAAGGATCCCTGTGATTGCAATGCTAGTCCCTGGATCATTGCTAGCATCCACAGTTTAAGATGAAGTACACAGATACAAAGGTCATTTATTACATTCATTCCAGAGATAAAACATAGTCTTTTACAACTCAGGGCCACAGGCCTAATACAAGAGTTTTGGAATAAATAAATAAACATAAGTCTTCATCTTCATGTGCCACAGGCAAGCATGTTGAGTGTAGACTCATGACACCTAATCATCATCGGAGTAACCTGCAACATCACAAGTTACAGCCACAGTGGGTCAATACTTTGGAATAGTATTGGCAAGTGATACCTTAGTAAATTTTTAAGTGGACTATATTACTATATGCATTTTGGCTAAGTGTAGCTTGGCTTGCTTTGCTCAAAATAGGTTTTTCCTATTAGTTGAAATTACTAAGTTTTTCTTTGTCAAAAACTTTCCCAAGAAACCACCAATAGACATTGGGGTCCTTCACCCTTGTTCACCCACCAATTTTTACTTAGAAGTTGGAGTGATGAGATTCTTGTAGCTTCGATGTCTTGATGCTCAAGTTGTCCATTGCCATGGACTTGGCTAAGTACTTAGATTTTCCATCTGCAGAGGTTGTGCACTTTCCCCACCAGACTTGGTTTCCCAAGACAGGAACTTTCAGAAGCCTTTCCTTAGTCAAATGGACGCGCTCCAACCTATCATTCCCACTACCACCAACTGTCTAAGTGACTAAGTTCTAGCAACCTATATGATCATGGCAGAGCCCATTTTGCCAAGTGGTTGCACTATAAGCTTCTCAACACTTGGCCTCCAAATCCCTTTGTGCCTGGGTGGCATACCACAAGTGTGATACACAAGGTAAACCATATCCATGGGCCTTGTGTAACTACTCAACCAAAAACCACCATTCAAGTCCCATTCCACCTAGGAGGTTCATTGACTTAGTTGTTTTATTAAGAAAAACATAAGTCCAAAAGACTTAGAAATATTTTCATCATAGCATGTATATACTTTACCAACCCTTGTTTTCTACTAGCTAGGCTAAGCATGGCATAGTAACTTAACTTAGGAAAATTCCCTAGCAATTCTACAATTCTATAACTACTTAGGATTTCCCAACATAGCATTTGGCAAAATAGTAACATGCAAGACTTAGAAAAATATTTCTAATGCTTGTACAAAATATAGGGATGGAAATATCATGAAGTACCACTTGCCTTGGTAATGGGGAGAGTAGCACTCTTCACAATCACAGTCACTAGCAAAATCTACACAAAAATTTGTAGCACACAATTACACACAATTTATATACAAACAAAAAATATGAATGCATGCATGCAAGAAAAATGCTAAGTGATGATTTTTGAAAAAACCACCAAGCAAGTGCATGATACAGAAACATAACCAAGTCAAAAACTTGCTAACTAAACTTATTTAGCACTAAAACCAATTACTAAACAATTTCTATACTCAAAATGATCCTAAATAAGTTTCTGCATACAAAGTCATTTTAACAGAAACTTTTTGTTAAACACATTGCAGATTCAGAAAGGGCTTGACTCACTGATTCGAACGGTATAAAATTTGCAAAATGGGAATCAAAAATTATAGCCATTTGAAATTTGGATCTAAATCTGGCTTGAAATCTGTTTTTGATTTAAACTCTAGCCACGCGTCTTAATCCTATTGGCTGATACCGATTCGCTCCGGATCACGCTCGCGAGCCGTAGGATCTAATTAAAACACACGGTCCAGATCTAGCATAACGGTTCGATTAGTGATTCTATCGTAAGCGTTGGATCTAGATCCAACGGCGCTCGATCATGCGACCATGTCCTGGCGTGGGCGTCATGGCGGGCGCTCGATCGGGCCAGCGGCGCTGCCGTTCTAGGTCATGCGCGAGAGGGAGAAGGGTCTTACCAGAACCGCGGTGGCATGCTGAAGCTCAACGTGGCGCAGGTTTGCGGAGGGGCGCGCGGGAACGGTCTCTGGAGCTCGTCGGAGTTGCGGGCGGCGTCGGTCACTTGCAGACATGGTCACTGGCGAGGTTTGGCGTCGCCCTAGCACGAACCAGAGGGGTCAGGGGGTGCACAAGACGCAGGCGAACAAACTCGCGTGAAGGAGGGGGCAAGGGGCGCTCGGGTTTTACCTGAATTGGTCGCCGGAGTCTATCGGCGGCGCAGGTGGTTTCGGTTGTGAACAGAGACGACGACCTGGGTCACGAGCAGGCAAAAGAAAGGCATCAGTGTATGCGCAAGATCAAGTTGGGCATCGTCGCTTGAACCAGAGAGAGGGGGGGCGGTCGAGGCTCACCGGAATTGGACGCCGGAGTCGTCGGTACCGCGGGGCTTCGAGAGCAAATGCGCGCAGCCTGGTGGCGGAGTGAGCGAGGAGAGTGGGGGGAAATGCTCGCGGTGCAGAGAGGGTTAAATAGGCCCAGGCGCGACAGGAAACGCCTGCGGCATAATGGCTAATTACGCCGCGCCATTACCGGCCTTGACAGCAGCGGCGACGTGGTCGCGGGCGCGGTTTGGGGAAGACGAGGGTGACGCGGAGAGGGCCCGCTTGTCAGCAAAACACGCGAAGAGGAGGTGGGGTCTGGTCGTCAGTGACTGTCTGGGTGCACTGGTGCGTGCGAGAGAGAAAGGAATGGCCCGGGTGGGCTAGTTGGGCCTGTTCTGAAGCTGGGCTGGAATCCTGGCGCCGGCCCTTTTCTATTTCTTTCTCCTTTTTCTTTTTCTGTTTCAATTTTCTAAATTGATTTTCAAATGAATTTAAGTTCCATTTGAATTCAAATCTTCTTGTGATTTTTGCAGTGAGAAGTAGCCTCAAATATAGGCATAAGATCATGTGGTTGCTTTGCAAAGGCTTGGTCAAGCTTTGGATAAAAACAAAATCAGAGGCTTGCACTTGGTTTGCAAAATTTGAGAAATGGTTTTTGAAATTATTTCCAATTTGTAAAACTTGGTTCAAACCACACTCAATCCTTTCTATGAGGAAGACAGACAAGCTAGGTTTCAAATCATTCAAACTCTCAAATGGGGATGGTCATTTGATTCAAATCTTCTCACATAAAATCATAGCACTATGTGCTTCTGTTTTTCTGAAATGAGTTTGAAATTGATCTCAAATCTATATGCATGCATGAATGATATGCAAACTTTGAAATCATGATTTTAGGGATGTTACAAATCTAACCCCCTTAAGGTGAATCTCGCCCTCGAGATTTGGATTGGCTAGCAAATAGGTGAGGGTGGTCTTTCCGAAGATCATCTTCTCTTTCCCATGTTGCTTCCTCTTCAGAATGATGATTCCATTGCACTTTGCAAAACTTAATAGTCTTTGTCCTAGTGACTCTTTCTGCGGTCTCAAGAATCTTGATAGGCTTTTCTTCATAAGTGAGATCACTTTCTAGTTGAACTTCTTCCAATGGTATGGTATCCTTCAAAGAAGTTTCTTCCATTTCTGGGTGACATTTCTTAAGCTGACTCCCATGAAACACATTATGGACTGCTGATAGAGATGCTGGCAGTTCAATTTCATAAGCAACTTCTCCTTTGCGACTCAGAATCTTGAATGGCCCAACATATCTTGGTGCCAACTTTCCTTTGACTCCGAATCTTTTCACTCCACGGAGTGGTGATACTCTAAGATAGGCTCTATCACCAACTTCGTAGGTGACTTCTCTACGCTTAGGATCTGCCTAGCTTTTCTGTCGGGACTGTGCTATCTTCAACCTGTCCTTAACCAATTTGACTTTCTCTTCGGCTTCTTTGATAAGATCTGGCCCGAATAAACTTCTTTCTCCCACACCATTCCATAAAAATGGGGTGGTACATTTTCTTCCGTAGAGAAACTCAAACGGTGACATCTCAATGCTGGCTTGATAGCTGTTGTTGTAAGAAAATTCTGCGTAAGGCAGACTTTCATCCCAACTTGCTCCATAGTGTAGGGCACATGCCCTCAACATGTCTTCCAGAATTTGATTAGTCCTTTCTGTTTGTCCATCGGTTTGAGGATGAAAAGCAGTACTGAATTCCAACCTCATTCCCAATGACTCATGTAACTGTCTCCAAAAATGGGAAGTGAATTGGGTTCCCCTATCAGATAGAATACTCTTAGGCACACCGTGAAGGCATACAATTCTACTCATGTAGATTTTGGCTAACTTGGCACTTGTATAAGTTGTCTTCACGGGTATAAAATGAGCCACTTTAGTTAGGCGATCCACTACCACCCATATGGAATCATATCCCGATCTGGTCCTTGGTAATCCGGTAATGAAATCCATACCAATTTTGTCCCACTTCCAATCAGGAATAGGTAGTGGTTGAAGCAAATCTGCTGGTTTCTGATGCTCCGCTTTTACTCTACTACACACATCACACAAAGCAATATGTTCGGCGATGTCTCTTTTGAGATTGTTCCACCAAAATCTTTCCTTCATGTCCATGTACATTTTTGTGTTTCCCGGGTGAATAGAATACGGAGAGTTGTGGGCTTCTTGCAGAATCAGTTTCCGCATCTCTGGATCTTGTGGAACACAAATACGTTTCCCGTGCCATAAAGTACCTTGTTCGTCTACATGGAAACTTTTAGCTTTCCCTTGGCTAATCCTTTCCTTAATCTCTTCAATTTCTTTATCAGTCTTTTGAGCTTCTCGAATCTTGTCCAACAAAGTGGGTTGGACATCTAAAGACATGAGATGTCCCTCTGGCACAATCTCCAATCTGAGTTCTTTGAATTGAGTACACAAATCATCTGGCAATTCTCCTTTAGTAAGGCCATTTACAAATACCTTACGACTTAGAGCATCCGCTACAACGTTTGCTTTACCGGGGTGGTATTGCAAGCTTAAGTCATAATCCTTGATAAGTTCTAACCATCTTCTTTGTCTCATATTGATTTTATTTTGGGTGAAGATATACTTCAGACTCTTGTGATCTGTGAACACTTCACAACGCTTTCCCAAAAGGTAATGTCTCCATGTTTTGAGTGCATGGACGACAGAGGCTAACTCTAAATCATGGGTAGGGTAGTTTACCTCATGAGTTTTGAGTTGTCTCGAGGCATAGGCCACAACTTTACCATCTTGCATAAGTACGGCACCCAAACCTTGATGAGACGCATCACAATATACTTGGAAATCCTTTTCCAAATCTGGCAGACATAGAACCGGTGCTGTCACTAGTCTCTTCTTCAATTCTTGGAAGCTGACTTCACAACCTTCTGACCAAGCAAACTTCTTGTCTTTCTTTAACAATTCAGTCATGGGCTTAGCTAATTTAGAGAAATTCTCGATGAACCTTCTGTAGTAACCTGCTAAGCCAAGAAAACTGCGAACTTCTTTTACATTCTTGGGAGATTCCCATTCCGTCATAGCTGAAACCTTAGCAGGATCAACTGCTACACCATCCTTTGTCATAACATGACCAAGAAAACCAACTTCCTCTAACCAGAACTCACACTTGCTGAATTTGGCATAAAGTTTATGCTCTCTTAACTTCTCAAGTATCAAGCGCAAGTGTTCTTCATGCTCTTCTTTGCTCTTGGAGTAGACTAAGATGTCATCGATGAAAACGACAACGAACTTGTCAAGAAATTCCATGAACACCTTGTTCATCATATTCATGAAGTAGGCTGGAGCATTGGTCAAGCCAAAAGGCATTACGGTATACTCATACAATCCATACCTTGTGGTGAATGCTATTTTAGGTATGTCTTGCTCTCTTATCTTGAGTTGAAAATAGCCTGACCTTAGATCAATCTTTGAGAACACACATGCTCCTTCAAGCTGATCAAACAAGTCATTGATTCTAGGCAAAGGATATTTGTTCTTGATAGTTACCTCGTTGAGTGAACGGTAATTATGCATAACCTTTGGCTTCTATCCTTCTTCTCCACGAACAAAACTGGGGCTCCCCAAGATGAAGAACTTGGTTGAATAAATCCTTTCTGCAACTGTTCTCCTAGTTGCTTCTTGAGCTCTTTCAGTTCATCAACTGACATTTTGTATGGTCTCTTTGCTATTGGTCCAGAACCTGGTACCAAATCTATCAGAAATTCCACATCTCTATCTGGTGGCATTCCTGGCAATTCTTCCGGGAATACATCCGGATACTCACACACAATTGGCACACTGTCCATGCTAACCCCCTTAAGAGAATTAAGCTTACTTCCTTTGGATTCAAAGTTTGACCTGAATTTTATTCTTTTTCTTTCTAGGGTTGTGAGTGCAACAGTACGATTAGCACAATCTAGCACTCCTTCATACTTAGCCATCCAATCCATTCCTAAAATTACATCCAATCCTTGGGAATCTAGGATTATCAGGCTCACTGGAAACTTATGCTTTCCAAACTCTATGACAAGATCCCGGCATCCAAGACTTACTATCATATCTCCACCCGGAGAACTAACTTTTATTGGACACCCAATGTTTTCAGATGCAAACCCATTTCTATGAACAAATGCTTTTGATATGAATGAATGAGATGCACCAGTGTCAAAGAGTACAAATGCTGGAATGGAATTGAGTCTGAACTTACCAGCAATAGCGTCAGGCTCCTCATAGACCTCCTCCACATTAATGTGGTTCACCTGACCTTTCTGGAAAGGATTGGGCTTGACAGGTCCTTCAACTTTCTTTTCGGGGCACTCATTTGCATAGTGTCCCATCTTCTTGCATTTGAAGCATTCAACCTGACTGATGTCACTTTTAGCAGGCTGACTTCCACTTCCACTACCATTCCCACTGTGGTGGCTCTTATGTCCACTCTTGTGGTTCTTGTACTTGTCATTGTCATGACTGTGATGATGCTTGTTGTCATGACGATTGTGGTTGTGGTGCTTGTTGAATTTCCCATGCTTATGGGATCCTAAGCTTCCACTGTCATCATAGTGAGATCGTTTGTGAGACGATCCCGAGCTGTGTTTGTCGGAGTGTTTCCTCTTCCTACTCTCGACTTGCTTCATTTTGTTCTCCAATATAGCCGCCTTGTCACAGAGCGACTGATAAGTGGGAACATATGCCACAACCAGCTGCAGATTCAGCTCATCATTCAAGCCTTCCAGAAATTTTTCCTTTCTTTTAGCATCGGTGTCAACCTCATCTGGTGCATAACGCGCCAGATTGTTGAACTCTTCAATGTATTCAGCCACGCTGCGGTGGCGCTGCTTCAGATTATGGAACTCTTTCTTTTTCAGGCTCATTATTCCTGACGAGATATGAGCAGTGCGAAAGCCTTCCTCAAAGATAGCCCAAGTCACCTCATTTATAGGAGTGGTGATTTGGAAGTTGTCCCACCATGTGGCGGCTAGCCCTTCCAGCAGATGTGCTGCAAATCTGACCTTTTCCGCGTCCGTGCATCCCACGGTCACTAAGTTCTTGTTTACAGAACATAGCCAATCATTGGCCACCATGGGATCAGTCGTCCTCGAGAACTTAGCTGGCCTCAAACGCAGAAATCTGGTGAGCATATCAAAGCCCGGAGGGTTGTTGTTGTTATTGTTGTTGTTGTTGGGGTTGTTGTTGTTGTTGTTTTGGTTCTGAATGAATGTTGTCATCATTTGCATGAGCTGTGTTTGAGCATTCATCATTTGCTGCATTTCCGGAGTGATGTTGTTGGGGTTGGGGTTTGCGCGACGGGGAGGCATCTGTGGTTTGTTCAAATAGAGATAAGAATGAGATACCCATAGATGTTTTATGCACATTACATCACATAAGCAAACACATAGCATGCAACACAAAGATAAAAGTTCAACAACAAGATAACAAGTTCTCAAAGTAAAACACACAAGTGGCAAGCCATCCACATGTCGGATGGTCCAATAACAAGTTCACAAATAACAAATACGATAATAAAAGATAACCGAGTAGTCAAGTCTACTCATCAGCATCAATCTCCTCCTCGACAAAGCTAAGACCTGAGTTCTCCATCGCGGTCTTGTTCTCCTCAATGGTAGTGGTCAAGGACTCAATCTTGGTCTTGAGAGCCCTCTTCTGGGAGCGAAGCCTCTCGATCACCATCTGCTGCTGCTCTAGCTCGAAATCCTTGGACTTCAGTTCTTCAGTCATGTCCCGGATCTTCTTGTTCCTATCCTGGACGCGTTTCTCCTGACTCTTGAACTTACGGTCCTGGGTCTCGAACTTCGCCTCCATTTCCTTGACTATCTCGTCCTGGTGTGCGAAAAGCTTGTCCTTCTCGTGAAGCTGCACTTGAAGCTCGTCATTGCTGAGCATGACGTTGGTCATGTCCGTGTCCACGTGCCTAATAAGAGACTCTAAGTCCTGGAGATAGAGACGTATCGGCGCTGCTACGTCCCTCGAGTCGTCCTCGAAGTCGATGGACTCTCCATCATCATCACGTCTTCCGAAGACGTGGAAGTGAGTGCCTCTAACCTGTCGGGAGTGACGGCCTAGCAGACGTCCTATCATGTCCTGCATGACTACCTCCATGCCTCTCTCCCTGTCATCGTGCATAAGCTTGAAGACGATGGCCTCCGTAATAGGCTCTGTCTGGCGTCCGGGCTGGTTCACCTTGAAGCCCCAGAGGTCCTTCCTCTCGAACTTGGTGAGTGGATGCACCATGATGGTGGGAAGAGGGAGATTGAGCAAAGTGGTAAGCTCAACGATACGAGGACCAAAACGGGTAACCTGGAACTCCTCAACAGTGCTGATGGTAATAGGCATCTATTTATAAGATAGAAAAGTTAGGACAACACAATTTAAGATAAATCAAGACAAACATTTCATACATATCCTTGGAACACAAAATCACACAAGTCATGCATACATCAATCCATTACATCAACCAAGGTCCAAACTTATTTAAGGTATCTTTTTGGAAAATAAGGTGATAGGTGGTGGTCCAACTAATGAAGTGCGTTTACAATCCTATCTCACTGGATCTGTTGGCTAACACAATTTTCCTAGAGGCAATCAGCCTATCTTGTTCACATGACTCCATCACTAAGTCTATAATATCTCCTCTCAAGGTTTGGTTGGTGGCTTCCAACTCTTGGGTAAGTTCCTTCTCTTTCTCTAAGTCTTTTTGGAGGTTGAGCATTCCGCACTTGACTCTAGCACTAAGTTCTTTGATAGTCCTCCAAGCTGCTTCTCTTGCTGACTCAAAGAATTTGGTGTGAACCAAAGTTTTGGTGTAAATGCAGAATCCTCTTTCTTTGTGGTTGTCTTCCTTGTTTTTGTACAAGTGAAGTTGCACCCACCAGTACTCAACTCCTTCATCCATCACTGGAAAGCCTTTGTACACAGCTGCACCATGTATTTCCATGGCCACCATGAGGTCCTTGAGAATCTTGGGAAACTCAGTCTCACACTCCAAGGTCATGGTCATGAGTGGTCCTTTCTTCACGGCTTTGTTGATGGAGTTCATCTACAAATAGAGATGAGAATGAGAAGATTAGAAAAGTTTACGAGAAGAATAGACAAGTGTAGAAGTAGTTGAAATTTTTTCCTTAGTGGTTTCCAATCCTAGGGTCATAATCCTACAGGCAACACAGTGCTCTGATACCATCTATAAGATCCCTCCTTTGTAAAGGAAAAGGATCCATGTGATTGCAATGCTAGTCCCTGGATCATTGCTAGCATCCACAGTTTAAGATGAAGTACACAGATACAAGTCATTTATTACATTCAATCCAGAGATAAAACATAGTCTTTTACAACTCAGGGCCACAGGCCTAATACAAAAGTTTTGGAATAAATAAATAAACATAAGTCTTCATCTTCATGTGCCACAGGCAAGCATGTTGAGTGTAGACCCATGACACCTAATAATCATCGGAGTAACCTGCAACATCACAAGTTACAGCCACAGTGGGTCAATACTTTGGAATAGTATTGGCAAGTGATACCTTCGTAAATTTTTAAGTGGACTATATTACTATATGCATTTTGGCTAAGTGTAGCTTGGCTTGCTTTGCTCAAAATAGGTTTTTCCTATTAGTTGAAATTACTAAGTTTTTCTTTGTCAAAAACTTTCCCAAGAAACCACCAATAGACATTGGGGTCCATCACCCTTGTTCACCCACCAATTTTTACTTAGAAGTTGGAGTGATGAGATTCTTGTAGCTTCCATGTCTTGATGCTCAAGTTGTCCATTGCCATGGACTTGGCTAAGTACTTAGATTTTCCATCTGCAGAGGTTGTGCACTTTCCTATAACATCCCTAAAATCATGATTTCAAAGTTTGCATATCATTCATGCATGCATATAGATTTGAGATCAATTTCAAACTCATTTCAGAAAAACAGAAGCACATAGTGCTATGATTTTATGTGAGCAGATTTGAATCAAATTACCATCCCCATTTGAGAGTTTGAATGATTTGAAACCTAGCTTGTCTGTCTTCCTCATAGAAAGGATTGAGTGTGGTTTGAACCAAGTTTTACAAATTGGAAATAATTTCAAAAACCATTTCTCAAATTTTGCAAACCAAGTGCAAGCCTCTGATTTTGTTTTTCTCCAAAGCTTGACCAAGCCTTTGCAAAGCAACCACATGATCTTATGCCTATATTTGAGGCTACTTCTCACTGCAAAAATCCCAAGAAGATTTGAATTCAAATGGAACTTAAATTCATTTGAAAATCAATTCAGAAAATTGAAACAGAAAAAGAAAAAGGAGAAAGAAATAGAAAAGGGCCGGCGCCAGGTTTCCAGCCCAGCTTCAGAACAGGCCCAACTAGCCCACCCGGGCCATTCCTTTCTCTCTACAGACGCACCCAGACGATCCTTGGACGGACCCCACCTCCTCTTCGCGCGTTTCGCTGACAAGCGGGCCCTCTCCGCGTCACCCTCGTCTTCCCCAAACCGCGCCCGCGACCACGTCGCCGCTGCTGTCATGGCCGGTAATGGCGCGGCGTAATTAGCCATTATGCCGCAGGCATTTCCTGTCGCGCCTGGGCCTATTTAACCCTCTCTGCACTGCGAGCACTTCCCCCCACTCTCCTCGCTCACTCCGCCACCAGGCTGCGCGCATTTGCTCTCGAAGCCCCGCGGTACCGACGACTCCGGCGTCCAATTCCGGTGAGCCTCGACCGCCCCCCTCTCTCTGGTTCAAGCCATGATGCCCAACTTGATCTTGCGCATATGCTGATGCCTTTATTTTGCCTGCTCGTGACCCAGGTCGTCGTCTCCGTTCACAACCGAAACCACCTGCACCGCCGATAGACTCCGGCGACCAATTCAGGTAAAACCCGAGCGCCCCTTGCCCCCTCCTTCACGCGAGTTTGTTCGCCTGCGTCTTGTGCACCCCCTGACCCCTCTGGTTCATGCTAGGGCGACGCCAAACCTCGCCAGTGACCACATCTGCAAGCGACCGACGCCGCCCGCAACTCCGACGAGCTCCAGAGACCGTTCCCGCGTGCCCCTCCGCAAACCAGCGCCACGTTGAGCTTCAGCACGCCACCGCGGTTCTGGTAAGACCCTTCTCCCTCTCGCGCACGACCTAGAACGGCAGCGCCGCTGATCGAGCGCCCGCCGTCACGACGCCAGCGCCAGAGACATGGTCGCATGATCGGCGCCGTTGATCTAGATCCAACGCTTATAGAATCACTAATCGAACCGTTATGCTAGATCTGGACCGTGTTTTAATTAGATCCCACGGCTCATGGCGTGATCCGGAGCGAATCGGTATCAGCCAATAGGATTAAGACGCGTGGCTAGAGTTTAAATCAAAACAGATTTCAAACCAGATTTAGATCCAAATTTCAAATGGCTATAACTTTTGATTCCCACGTTAGATTTTTGCAAATTTTATACCGTTGGAATCAGTGAGTCAAGCCCTTTCTGAATCTGCAATGTGTTTAACAAAAAGTTTCTATTAAAATAACTTTGTATGCAGAAACTTATTTAGGATCATTTTGAGTATAGAAATTGTTTAGTAATTGGTTTTAGTGCTAAATAAGTTTAGTTAGCAAGTTTTTGACTTGGTTATGTTTCTGTATCATGCACTTGCTTGGTGGGTTTTCAAAAATCATCACTTAGCATTTTTCTTGCATGCATGCATTCATATTTTTTGTTTGTATATAAATTGTGTGTAATTGTGTGCTACAAATTTTTGGGTAGATTTTGCTAGTGACTGTGATTGTGAAGAGTGCTACTCTCCCCATTACCAAGGCAAGTGGTACTTCATGATATTTCCATCCCTATATTTTGTACAAGCATTAGAAATATTTTGCTAAGTTTTGCATGTTACTATTTTGCCAAATGCTATGTTGGGAAATCCTAAGTAGTTGTAGAATTGTAGAATTGCTAGGGAATTTTCCTAAGTTAAGTTACTATGCCATGCTTAGCCTAGCTAGTAGAAAACAAGGGTTGGTAAAGTATATACATGCTATGATGAAAATATTTTTAAGTCTTTTGGACTTATGTTTTTCTTAATAAAACAACTAAGTCAATGAACCTCCTGGGTGGAATGGGACTTGAATGGTGGTTTTTGGTTGAGTGGTTACACAAGGCCCATGGATATGGTTTACCTTGTGTATCACACTTGTGGTATGCCACCCAGGCACAAAGGGATTTGGAGGCCAAGTGTTGAGAAGCTTATAGTGCAACCACTTGGCAAAATGGGCTCTGCCATGATCATATAGGTTGCTAGAACTTAGTAACTTGGACAGTTGGTGGTAGTGGGAATGATAGGTTGGAGCGCGTCCATTTGACTAAGGAAAGGCTTCTGAAAGTTCCTGTCTTGGGAAACCAAGTCTGGTGGGGAAAGTGCACAACCTCTGCAGATAGAAAATCTAAGTACTTAGCCAAGTCCATGGCAATGGACAACTTGAGCATCAAGACATGGAAGCTACAAGAATCTCATCACTCCAACTTCTAAGTAAAAATTGGTGGGTGAACAAGGGTGAAGGACCCCAATGTCTATTGGTGGTTTCTTGGGAAAGTTTTTGACAAAGAAAAACTTAGTAATTTCAACTAATAGGAAAAACCTATTTTGAGCAAAGCAAGCCAAGCTACACTTAGCCAAAATGCATATAGTAATATAGTCCACTTAAAAATTTACTAAGGTATCACTTGC
This sequence comes from Avena insularis, assembly GCA_023614405.1. NCBI lineage: Eukaryota > Viridiplantae > Streptophyta > Magnoliopsida > Poales > Poaceae > Avena > Avena insularis. Next base: position 114,548,311 of record CM042687.1, read on the forward strand.
CAATACTATTCCAAAGTATTGACCCACTGTGGCTGTAACTTGTGATGTTGCAGGTTACTCCGATGATGATTAGGTGTCATGAGTCTACACTCAACATGCTTGCCTGTGGCACATGAAGATGAAGACTTATGTTTATTTATTTATTCCAAAACTCTTGTATTAGGCCTGTGGCCCTGAGTTGTAAAAGACTATGTTTTATCTCTGGAATGAATGTAATAAATGACCTTTGTATCTGTGTACTTCATCTTAAACTGTGGATGCTAGCAATGCTCCAGGGACTAGCATTGCAATCACAGGGATCCTTTTCCTTTACAAACGAGGGATCTTACAACTGCATCTTCCCTCCCCGGATCCCTCTAGCATCCATTGGCCCCATACTTTAGACTACCCATGGCATCTGCCGTGCCACCACCACGACAGTTGGCGCCCACCGTGGGGCTAGCAGCGGTGCTAGCTAGAGTAAAGATCCGGACGGGAAACTTCATCCACACCGGCGAGCGCATTGTCTCTGGCTTAGTCCAGAGATTTGATCTCTGGGACTACGTCAGCGATAATGCATGCAGCTTCAGGAGGAAAGCTCCACCGCACAACAGCGTCTTCATCAACTTGGGCATGCACCAGATCTACGTCAGCGTCGACACCTCCTGCATTTATCCTCACCGAGTTATTGATGCAGGAGAGCCTCCCCTCAGCGCTGCGAATGGTCCACGTGGAGCACGCCCCGTCGGCAGCGTCGAGGTGATGGTCGCAGCCGGGGCACAGATGGCAGCAGCAGGCACCGGACCAAGCAAGGAACCGGCGGCGGGAGGACAGATGACCACGAAGCAAGCAGCTCCACAACCCACCGAGGTAGGTCCGTCAGCGGCCAAAGCAGCCGAGGTACAGGAGACAACCCCAAAGGCAGCAAGGGTAAGATGACCACCTCTGGAAAGACCAGAGAATATTCTCCAGACAACTATAGATAATCTAACCACACCTGTGGCGCCAATACTTGATCCGGCTAATGCTCAGGCTGAGTTGGAAGAGACTAGGCAGAAAGTATTGGTAGAGGAAAAAAAAGGTGTTGGCTCTGCGGGAATTCTTGAATAGGACCCTACGAGAGTATGCTAAGGCAAATAAACTAGATGTTGCCCCCGAACGGGTATATGAATTAAGGTTGAGGGGAAAAAACCTCATGAATGATATCAACAAAGAGCATGAGACTCATAAGGCAAATTTAGTTGATCTAGGCTTCCGGGGTATAGCACCCCGACAAAGAACCTAAGGGCGACAAATGCCACACCATTGGAGTTGGAAGGATTGACCAGCGAAGCCCGACAGAAACAGCAAGAAAGAGTGAATGAGCTGGTACGCATTGCGAACCAGCAGAATGAAGAAATGCTTAGGGCAGACCCAACAAGACCGAGAGCCTTGCGTATGGTTCATTCGGCTGGAGCAGCGCCCGCAGTATCAGCGGCAGCAACATCCTCACCCGGAAACAACGCGCGAAAAGATAGAGCAGTAACTTCAGGAAAAAGAAATAAGCAAATTGTTCCGTATGATCCGGCAGTAGCCGGAAAGGTCAATGAGAACAGAGGCAATGGGAGCGGAGGTAACAGTGGCGAAAGAAACCCCGGCCGTGCCAACAAAGGCAACGGAAGCCGAGGTAATGGAGACCTCGGAAGAGGAAATCATGAGAACAATAACCCGTCGGAAGGAAGGAGAGACCCACCGCCCGATCCTCAGCCGAGGTATGAACCTCGGCAAGAGCGAGAAGTGAGACCAACTCACCATAATCAGGAAAACGAGAGGTACAATGATGGTTACTCAGATATGGAGTATGCAGGGCATGGTGGAAATAACCATTATGGAAAAACATGAAAGAATCATTTACAAAAACTTGCCGTCAAATGATGCAAGATTAAAACTGGACAGGTTGTACCGGTCCGAGTTGTTAGAGGAGCAGGGTCCGCCTGGTCCGGCGTGTTTTGGACCTCGGATCATGGGCGAGCCACCAGGTCGAAACTTTCAACCGCAAGGCACGAAAACATACAATGGGAGCACCAAACCACAGGATTGGTTGATTGACTATGCTACTGGAGTAAAAATAGCTAGTGGAAACTTGTGATGGGCGGTAAGATATGTCTCGCAAATGCTGAAAGGACTGGCCAGAGTATGGCTGAACAATCTACCAGCAGGCAGTATAAACTGTTGGCTAGATTTTGAAGAGATGTTTGCCAGCAACTTCACCAGTACTTACAAAAGACCAAACAGGCCACAACAGCTTGCTATGTGCAAGTAGAGGCCAAATGAGACAGATAGAGAATTCTTGACTCGGTGGTGTAACCTTAGAAACTCATGTGAAGGAGTTATAGAATCTCAAGCAATAGCTTGGTTTGATCAAGGCTGACGATACTCCAGTGTATTGTGGCAAAGGCTGCAAGGAGATATGCCGACCACCTTGGCAGAAACCATCAGGATAGCAGACTCGTATGCATTGGGAGACCCGACACAACCAGAGCTAATGTCGGCAGAGCATCGGGAGCATCAAGATCAATATGCAAGAGATGCAGCCGGATCATCGAGGCGCAACGAGTTCAGAGGTAGAAGAAGAGAAAAAAGAACGGACTATAGATACGCTTCAAATCAGGCGGCAGCGATAGTGCAAGATCAGCCGAGTCATGGAAACAGTCAACGATAGAAAAATGGACCTCAGCAGTGGACACCAAGGAATGAAGGGAAGAGACAGTGGACACCAGAACAGAAGAAGTAGTGGCAGGAAAGGCCGAAGTACACGTTTGAATCCATGTTGGATCAACCGTGTAAGTTTCATACTCCAAATCCGGCCAAGCCGGCTAATCATACAACTCAGCAATGTGCCTGGATGAAAAATGCAATGGGGAACCCGGCGGGCATGCAAGCGTCTTCTCATCAAGCGCATCAGCAGCAGCAACCACAGTTAACTGGGGCAAATGCACAGCAGTTAATGTTACCCCCACCTCCTCCGCGGTATGTTAACTCGGACCAGAGAGATGCAGTGCATCAAGTGATAAATCAAGGTCAGGATGGAAGGACAAACCCCGGAAATAATGGACGTAATGATTACAGGGATCATCATCAATCATATTGCGTGTTCACAACAGAACAGCAAGACAGGCAAAGTGTACAACGCCGACATATGGAAGTGAATGCAGTTATGCCGGCGGTACCAAGATATGTGCCTTGGTCAGACCAGGAAATAACCTGGAGCATAAAGGATCACCTGAAAATAATGCCGAATCCAGGGTCGTACGCACTCGTACTAGATCCGACATTTGTCGGGCCCAGCATTAATGTCAAATTCTTAAAAGTACTCATTGACAATGGGAGTAGTATCAATATCATGTACAAAGATACGATGCATAAACTCGGAATAGCGCAAAATATGCTATAGTCCACAAGAACCACATTCCATGGAATAGTGCCGGGACTTTCATGCAAACCCATTGGGAAGGTCCGAGTAGATGTATTATTCGGCACAAGGGAGAATTGCAGAGCGGAAAATTTGGAGTTTGAAGTGGTGGACCTAGAAAGTTGCTATCATGCTTTACTCGGACGGCCGACATTGGCCAAATTCATGAGCAGCTGCCACATCACTTACTTGAAAATGAAGTTACCCGGACCGCAAGGGGTGATAACAGTAGCAGGAGATTACAGGAAGTCGATGGAATGTGCTTCGGCCGGATCAAACCTGGCCGAATCATTGGTGATTGCAAGAGAGAAAAGAAGGATTCAGGAGGTAGCGGCCCTCGCTCAGTCGGCGCAGCTGAATATGCCAGCATTAGCCAACCCACATCGAAGTGTTTCTTTCCAGCCGACTAAAGAGACAAAAAAGGTCCAGATAGTTGAGCAGTTCCCAGAGCGCACCATCACGATTGGTGCCGGCCTAGAAGCCAAATAGGAAGGCAAGCTCACCAACTTCCTCCGTGAGAATCGGGATATCTTTGCCTGGTCAACTCAAGACCTGCAAGGTGTGCCGAGGGAGTTGGCTGAGCACTCTTTGCATGTAAGGCCGGTGAAGCAACCTCTCCGCCACTTCGCCGAAGATAGGAGAAAAATAATAGGGGATGAGATAGCTCGGCTCCTTGTGGCCGGGTTTATCATGGAAGTGCTTCATCTAGATTGGCTATCAAATCCGTTATTAGTAGAAAAGAAAAAGGATGACCCAAATGTAGCCGTCGTATGGGGAATGTGTATTGATTACACGAACCTAAACAAGGCGTGTCCCAAAGATCCTTTTCCTTTACCTAGGATAGATCAAGTCATTGATTCGACCACTGGTTGTGAGCTATTGTCATTTGTAGACACGTATTCTGGTTTTCACCAGATATCGTTAAATCCGGCCGATCAAATAAAGACTGCGTTTATTACCCCGTACGGGGCTTATTGCTATCGCACCATGCCATTCGGCCAACGTAATGCAGGAGCAACGTACCAGAGATGCATGCAAAACTGTCTACATGACCAGATAGGAAGAAATGTACAAGTATATGTAGACGATGTGGTTATAAAAACCAAAGAGAGCAAAACACTCCTGGATGATATTCGGCAGACATTCATAAACCTGAGAAGGTTCCGAATGAAGCTTAACCCGAAAAAATGCACCTTCGGTGTACCAGCTGGGAAATTACTCGGTTTTCTCGTATCCAGCCGAGGTATAGAGGCAAATCCAACTAAAATAAGAGCAGTTGAAAAAATGGAATTACCGAGGTGTCTAAATGACGTACAGAAATTCACGGGCTGCCTGGCCTCGCTTAGTCGATTTGTATGTCGGCTGGGGGAAAAGGCATTACCTCATAACCGATGAAAAGTCTGATAAGTTCATTTGGACACCGCAAGCAGATAATGCATTTCATGAACTAAAAAAGATGTTGGTCACAACACCAATCCTGGCCTCACCACTGTCAAAAGAGCCTATGTTACTTTATGTAGCTGCCACTAATAGAGTGGTAAGTGCAGTGGTTGTCGTGGAATGGAATGAAGATGATAAATCAATACAAAGGCCGGTATATTACCTAAGCGAGGTACTGTCGGCCTCAAAACAGAACTACCCACACTACCAGAAGATGGCCTATGGAGTATACATGTCGGCGAAAAACCTTAAACATTACTTCGAAGAACATCCGATCAAAGTGATTTGTGAAGCGCCCATAGCCGAGATATTGAGCAACAAAGATGCAAGTGGCCGAATAGCAAAATGGGCAATCAAATTATCACCTTATGCTTCGCAATTCGATAGACGAGATGAAGTAAAATATCAGGCAGTGGCCGACTTCTTTGTGGATTGGGCCGAGGTACAATATGAACCACCGTTACCAGATCCGAGTTATTGGATAATGCATTTAGACGGATCCAAGCTGAGAAATGGCTTGGGGGCAGGGATAGTGTTGACCTCACCGAAAAAAGATCAGCTGACATATGTGCTGCAAATACATTTCGCCGCATCAAACAATGTAGCCGAATATGAAGCACTCGTCCATGGATTAAAGGTGGCAAAGGACATTGGTATACATCGGATCCTATGCTACGGGGATTCAGATTTTGTAGTACAGAAAGTATCAGGCAATTGGGACACACTAGATGCGAATATGGCCCTATATAGGTTCCATGTGCAAAAAATCAGTGGATACTTTGATGGATGCGAGTTTCATCATATACCTCAGGCGGAAAATGACGCTGCGGATACATTGTCGAAACTCGGATCAACTAGGCAGTCAATTCCTCCAGGTATCGCCCTAGAGCACCTGAGAAAACCATCGATTATACCATTGCCAGAGTCCGAGTCAATTCGTATCTCGGCAGAATTAAAAGAAGGAAGTGTGCCAATGGAAATTGACAAAGAGTGCAACCCAGGCTCTTTGAAAGTGAACCTGGCCATCGCACGAATAAATACAGAAGGATTCAAAGCTGTTATGTCGGCAGAAAACATGGAAATCGACAGTGAAATTGTCCCAGAGAAAATCATGCCGGCATGGGCGCAACCAATATTCTCCTTCCTCAAGGATGCAATCTTGCCGACTAATGAGGTACTGGCTAGACAGACAATAAGAAGACCAAAATCTTACACAATCATAAACAATGAGTTGTATAAGAGAAGCGTCACAAGTGTGTTGCAAAGATGTGTTGACTCGGCAGAAGGCCAGGAAATACTCCTGGATATACATCAGGGAGAATGCGGGCATCACGCATCGTCCAGAGCTTTAGTAGCCAAAGCATTCAGGCATGGATTTTATTGGCCGGCGAAATTGAAGGAGGCAAAAGAGTTGGTAGAAAAATGTAATGGTTGCCAGAGATACGCCAACAAGATACATATGCCCTCGTCCGAATTAAAGACAATACCAATTACTTGGCCATTTTCTGTGTGGTGCTTGGATATGGTAGGTTCGTTCAAACCAGCACGGGGCTGTATGACCCACATTCTAGTCATGGTGGATAAATTCACAAAGTGGATCGAAGTAAAACCAATAAGAAAATGTGATGGACCAACAACAGTCAAATTCCTCAAAGATATTATTTTAAGATACGGTTATCCACACAGTGTTATTACAGACAACGGCACAAATTTTGTTGAAGGAGCTTTTGCTAGATTCTTCCAAGAGAAACACATAAGACTAGATGTTGCCTCGGTGGCTCACCCAACATCAAACGGGCAAGTAGAGAGATCAAATGGGCTAGTATTATTCGGAATAAAACCCCGGCTTGTCGAACCTTTGCAAAGGTCGGCAGGATGCTGGATCGAGGAATTACTAGCAGTACTGTGGAGCCTCAGGACTACCCCAAACAGGTCGACAGGATATACCCCATTTTTCTGGTATATGGGGCAGAAGCCGTGCTTCCAGCCGACATAATGCATGATTCGCCTCGAGTGACCCAATACACAACTGCCGAGGTAAATGAGGTAGCTCGGCAAGACGATGTTGATTTGCTAGAAGAGGCCAGGAAATTGGCATTATCAAGATCAACTATCTATCAGCAAAACCTTCGATGATATCACAGCAAGAAAGTCAATCCAAGAGTTTTTAAGGAAGGAGATTTGGTTCTTCGGCTAGTGCAGCGCACAGCCGGCATGCACAAACTATCACCCCCATGGGAAGGACCGTTCATCGTGAGTAAAGCATTGCACAATGATGCATATTACCTAATCGATGCTCAGTCACCAGAAAAGAACAAGGCAAACAAAGCAGGCGACGAATCAAAAAGACCGTGGAACATAGCTCTACTTCTCCCATTCTACACTTAGGAGCTATATGTGGTACGTCATAATATGACGCATAAAATTGGAGTATCACGCATGTATTGAACCTCGGCCCCTTGAGCAGCGACTCGGGGACTGCACTATGTTATTTCTTATTTTGAATTATGTATTAAACCTCGACACCTCGAAAAGTGACTCGGGGACTATACCGTGTTATTTATTATTTCTAAATTATATGTTAAGTTTCAGCACCTCGAGCAGTGACTCGGGGACTGTACCGTGTTATTTATTATTCCTAAATTATATGTTAAGTTTCAGCACCTCGAGCAGTGACCCATGAATTACATTTCGGCAACACAGTGCTCAGGGACTGCCGCATGATCCAAGATAATTCTTGCAGCGCACGCAAGAACTCGAAAACCCAAGTGATAACTCGGGGACTAACTTGTATTACCCACTGTTTGTCGCCAGATACATAAGAGCTCCATAGCTCAGCTATAGACTAAGTGACTCACAAACATTGGTGATCATAATTTGCAAGATATGGTATGAACTTGTCCCAATAATTAGAGGAATAAGCAAAGCGAAAACAAACAAAGATTTCTAAGGAATAACAAACCTAGCAAACCGAAGTATGATAAGGGGTGCAACATATTGTATCACTTTACCAGTTATGGGCTTCGGGCTTTGTACTTCAGATAGAGATGGAAAAACACAACTACGCTATTGAAGGCAGGCAAGATAAATGCCGAACTAAGATCTGCCACATGGAAAAATATAATCCGAACCTACGAAATCAATGTTCGCCAAAGCAAAGATATAAAGCAATGGGACTTGTTTAAACAAAGTAATAATAATTAACGTCACCCATGCCTCAGCGGTGAAAGGAAAAAAGGTTCGCACCATACCAAAAGCCGGACAATTTTTCCACAGACATCATACGCCCGGCATACCGGGGACTGAAAATAACTTAAGAGGTTTTTTGAACCTAAACAGCGAAAAGGGCCAGAGCACCCATAAGGCGTAGCAGCATGATCAGGGGCGTCGGGATGGCTATCTCAGATGATGGCGGGACGACCTCGGTCTCCTGTGCAGGGATGTTTTCAGGAACTGGGCGCTCCGGGGTAGGCGGTGCCTTAACCGAGGTTACTTCACCTTCAACATAAGCAATAGTAGCCTCAGGGGAAAGCCTCGGCTGCTGAGAAACATTAGCTTGAGATTGAGAGTGCCCAGTCCCTTTAGAAGATGATCGTGCGTCGTCATCCTCATCCGAGCTTTCATTGGAGTCACGGGAGTTGTCCGAGTCACCCTCTGCCTCATCCTTATTGGACGAATCATCGTTAGAGGCATCTTTGACTTCGATATCATCCGCTGGGTTGGGAAGAAAACTCGGCCCTTCAATCCAATTGTGCACGTCAGCATACTCAACAAGTTGGAAGGCACGAGCTTGACTGCGAGCGACGAATTCGGGATCCTCAACCCAACGAGAGCTAGTGCGCAAATTCATCAAGGTGTCGAGCGAGATATCTTCGTACCAAGACAGAACGGCTGTAAGTGCCATATCAGCACCAGCCCTCCCAGCAGATTCCCTCCAGAGATTTAACTGGGTCTGAGATGCCATTAATCTCTCCACAAGTATTTTGACCTCGTCAATATCAGGAGTTCCAGAAGTATTCGGCCAAAGAACATGGTAGGCCCGAATAGCTGCTTGCACCAGATCCCTGCACATAATCTTCATTGGTCCAATAGCAGCGCCGATAGCAATCAAGAAGTCTTCCATTGAGTATTCTGGACTCGAATCTGCGGGAACACCTCGGCGCTAACGAGCAGAAATCGCTGCCTTAGAGCTCACGGGTCTAGCTTCCAGAAAGTGATCTACGCAAAATGAAAATATATCAGTTAAAAGTAAGAAAGAGAAGAAGATAACTCGGCCACAGTCGAAAACTTTCGATGAATATAACTCAGCATTTTCTGGAGATCCTGGGTCCAGTCGGCCTTATTTTTCTCAAAGCGAGTGATTTCCTCGCCCATCATCCGATTCTTCAGCTCGGTAGCATCGAGGAGTTCCTTGTCTTTCTGCAGTTGCAGGCTTAGTCGATTCTTCTCTTCAGAGAACTCTTGATCAACCTTTTCCAATTTGGATTTCTACGAGAGTTTGAGAGACTCAACCTCAGCACGTAACCGGGTTATTTCATCATCTTTTTCTTTAAGCTGCTTCGAATGAGTGGCGGCTTGTTCTAAAAAATGCAGCATCATATCAGGCATGGATATGCATTCTTGATGCGACGCTGCAAGTGTTTGTAACTCGGCTATACCAAAGCCAGAAAGTTATAAGTAACCCAGGATAAGTCTCGAACGAAAATCAATAGACAGGAAGAATAACTAACCTTCTAGAGCTTTGACCTTCTTGGTAAGGCGGATATTAAGATTATTGATATTACCTGCACACCAGCAAAAAATGAGTTAGCACATCAAGTCGACAATATTAAGAACTTAAGGAACGATACATAGATTTTTTTTAAGTTACCATTTTTGTTCACCATGGGGAGAACTTTCTCATATTTCTCTTCCAATTTCTTGTGCACAAAGAGCAACCTTTGGAATTCGGTTGTCCGCTGATCATGGGCAACCTAAGTACCAAAATGAATTACACAACTGGATATTCAAAGCTAAAGCATATCTGAATCAAGCAAAACTTAACTCGGATCTAGGTGGCTAGATATTGAAAGCTAAGACAGATCCGAATCAAGCAAAGCTTAACTCAGATCTAGGTGGCAAGAAATTCAAAGCTAAAACAGACCCGAATCAAGCAAAACTTAATTTGGATCTAGGTGGCTAGATATTCAAAGCTAAGACAGATCCGAATCAAGCAAAGCTTAACTCGGATCTAGGTGGCTGGATATTCAAAGCTAAGACAAAATCCGAATCAAGCAAAACTTAACTCGGATCTCAAAGGCTAGATAATCAAAGCCGAAATATATCTGGATTCAGCAACGCTTAATACGGAATACGGATGAACCACGATGAATCTAAGTCATACAAGAAATTTACTCGGCAAATAACGCACTTTAAGCCTAACAAAGCTTCCAAACGAACAACAAGTTATTCGGTTGCAAGCTTCGGGGACTAGGGTAGGTATACTATCATTCGAATAACAGACCAGATATCAACAGAAGCACTTACCTCGTTCATCTTATCACTTTCAAGAACAATCTTAGCAGCCATATGCAGGCGACTGCTAATGTCAGAGAGCTGAAATGGCTGATTACTCAGATTGCCCTCAAGCTGACCGACAGCGTTCCAATTGTTGGCATATTCCACCAAAGAGACGAGGCTGTTCCCACTCTCAGTATGGGTCAACACTTTACCTCAGACCCGTTGGGTAACCACCACCGCCGCGGGACTCTTATGGAGAGTAAGCTGAGTATCAGCGGCCAGGGTGACAACAGGCTTAGCAGAGGAAGACCCCTTACGGAATGCATCAGCTATGTTGGGTTGAGAAGAGCTAGCCGGCCCCTTCTGAGATGTTGAAGGTTTGGTGACAACAAATTTCTTAGCCTTAGAAGAGGTGTCGGCAGGGGCGGCAACCTCGGCACTAGGAGTGGCATCCTTGGAGGCAGGAGGAACTATGGTTTCCAAGGGGGCCGAGATGGTGATATCCTCGGTTGGAATTGGAGTTGCAGTTGGAATTGTTGGGGTCAAAGGAATTTTGGGGGAAACTTCGGTGGTCATAACAGGGGCGACAGGTTCAATAGGATGATCTACTGGCGAAGTTATGTCAATGTCAGCAATGGGAGCTGTGGGTACATCTCGCCGAGGCGATGTCTGTGTTGGTGCAGGAGGAGAGTCAACGCGAGAGGGACTAGGAGCCCGAGTATCTTCAGGAGGCGGAGGAGAAGGCAGCCGAGTTGTATGACTCGTCATACTCGGACCGCTTGGCTTGGCAGAGAGAGGAGCTCTGCAAAAGCACAAAAAGTCGAATCAAAAGACAGAAAGAGAGAAACAAGAAGTACAAATGAAAATAAACTCACCCAGTAACCCCGGGCATGGTTTTACGCTTTGGAAGGTGCTGGGCTGATTTCTTCGTTTGTTTCTTGGGAGCAGCTTCAGAGGGACCTGCCGGAGCATTGCGCTTCCTCGAGGTAGCAGGAGCTTGAGAGGTGAGAGGCTCGGCGTCGTGCACCTGACCGGCCTGATTAGCTGGGAAAGTAGAAGCCGGAAATGCATAAGAGATAGGCATCACGGCGACTACCTCAAGAATTTGGACGTCCTCCGAGTCACCTTCCTCCCCGTGGGCCGAGGTCTTGCCACGGGCGCGAGCCGGAGCGACGTCCGACTTGGGAATAAACTCCTCCGAGTCAGGTTCCCCGCTGTCTGGGGTGTTCCGATATGCGGTCCAGGGAAGGGCCAGAACCTCGGCATCCTCAATCCTTTGCTCCGCAAACCTCTGCAAGAAAAGAAACAAAGTGGAGTTAGCAAAAGAAGTCACAAACGCAATTAGTAAACAAACACAAATGCGTAAATTTACCTCGGGAGGGGGATTCCCGCGGGTGAACGGCTTTAACCCCCATGTCCAGTCCTCCGGCATATCAGTCTTGAAGATAGCTCGGACACGCTTGTAAATAAGATAGTCGTCGAGCTCAACCGTCGAAACTCGGTTGGGATCGAGAGGACCACTCGTGTAACAGAGCTTGTGCGAGCGAAGCTGGAAAGGGCAGATTCGGCTGCTGACGAATGTGGTCATCAGATCCTCACCGCCGAGCCCGGCACGGATCAACTCCTTCAGCCGAATCTCGAATGCCTCGGCCAAGGCATGGCTCTTCCTAGGGTTGTAGTTCCAGTCTTCTTGGAAGGGGGGCCAATAGAAAAGGCAGGGAGCCGAATCTTGTCTTCTTTTCCAGTGTTTTTGACATAAAAAACGATCTATGCCACTTCTTGCAAGACTCGAGGCCAGCGACACGAGGGAACTCGGATTTTCGTTGAGGTGTAATGGACGCGGCTCCACACTGGGTAAGGGATTTCTAAGAGGGGTGAAGATATTTGTTCGGAACGACATTAGATCGGATCTGGAAAAGTTTAGACCAAACAGATACAGAGGGCCAGAGGCCGAAGTACCCCTCCGAGGCCGAGATATAAGCAAACAGGGAGGCGATAGCATTGGCCGAAAGGTGATGCGGCTGGAGGCCGAAGTAATCAAGGAATTCCCTAGCAAAATCGCGAAGGGAGAGGCCGAATCCCCGAGCAAAGTGGGACATGAAAACAACGTACTCGCCTTCGTTGAGTACAGGAGAGGATTCGTTTCCAGGCAAGCGACAGCTTACCTCGGCAGGAATCCGACGTGTCCTAATTAGCCACTCAATCTCACGACGAGTAACGGAGGAGCCCTGCCAAGAGCCCCGCTCTGGACCAGACGCTACGTCATCGTCTTCGACGAGCGCTCCACTAACAGAACTAGACATGAGCTCGCCGGAGGAATCGACGGAGGAAGGCCTGGAAGCGCAGGGCCCCGTCATGATTCTAAGCAAGCACGGCGGTGGAGTGAAAAGGAACCGCCACAAGAAATCTAGAAAGGCAGAAGATGCGCCTAGGGAAGGAGCCTAACGACGGGACCGTAGAAAAACTCACCGGCGGAGGCGCCGGAGCAAGCGCATGGCGGTGATGTCGTTGGAGCAGAAGGACAACAGCGTCGCCGTCGAGGGGATCGACAATGGCGTAGCCACCGGCGCGCGAACAAAGGCACGTGCACGATAAGGAAGAAGAGGAACGGTGAGCGAAGGTGGAAACTAAATCCTCTAGCCCCGCACCCCTCCTTTTAACCGCACAGTCCTGGCGGTAGTGGGATCGTGCGTGCGCACGCTAACCATGTAAATCATGCGTGCGGCGAAACCGCTCGCAGCTGAGTGGAGCCACACCGAAGACCACACGAAGCAGGAGAGGATCAGGCCCCCTGACCGATGCGGTACTCGAGGTGTCAGTGCGCCGACGCGACGGGCGCAATAACCACTGTAGCTTGTCAGTGGACACTGTAGAGGAACAAAAAACTAGAGGAGTAATGATGAGTGGTACACGTAGGACGAGGCGTCCTCAGGAAGCTGCGCGGATACCTCGGACAGAAAAAAGTAACTCGGAAATAAGGAGAAACGTATGTTGGGAAACTGATGTGGCCTGGCCGAGGTTACCAATAGGACCACACCAGCTTCGGGGACTAATGTTGGGGAGGTGACCCCGGATAGGGTCAAGACAAGGGAAGGATGAAAGGAGTCCCCTTGTCATATGCCGAGTTTGTGCTTATATCGGCCGAGTAAAGTAAGAGTCGGCCGAGATAAGCAAGGCCATGACAGCTACGGAAGGAGTAACACCTTACCCGCCGACATACAAGTTAAGTCGGCCGAATGAATCTGAATAACTTGAATACAGGTGAAGGCCAGGCCGAGTTATGCGAGACGAGGCCGAGTAACACGAAGCTTGTAGGAGAAGGAGGTGCCAATAGTCAAACCCTAGTCACATGCTAGGAGGAATCTGGACAGATCCTAGCACAAAGGACAAGGATCAGAGCAGCAGAAGGGCAGAAGAAGGTCACGGAGGTGACAGTCATAGAGCCCGAGGCGCGCAGGTGGGGCTCTCTAGAACATTGCCGTCGTTAGAAGGGGGACACGGAAAGAGGGTCGCCGAGTTACCATATTGGGACAAGCATATTCCTCGAATATGCTTGCCATGTCAGCCCTAGGAGGAACCAAGGCACCCCTTTATAAGGGGAGAAGCGGGCTCCTGAGAAGGGATCGATTCATTCTGGACCTTAAGGCTTGAGTAGTAGTCTTCTTCTTCCTGCTAACAGCTCAAGGAGCACTTGTAGTTCTTGTAAGGAGAAAGAAAGATCTATATGTTAGTCATCTGAGTGTAGAAATCACTGCATCTTCCCTCCTCGGATCCCTCTAGCATCCATTGGCCCCATACTTTAGCCTACCCATGGCATCTGCCGTGCCTCCACCATGATAGAATGTGATAGCCAAATGAGGTATGTAAGATGTAATGAATTATTTTATTCCTGGTTATAAAGTTGTATTATGACCTTTGTTTCTTGATATTACATATTAACTGTGGATGCTAGCTATTGATCCAGGGACTAGCATTGTAAACATAAGGATCTCTACCTTATTGAAGGTTGGGACCTCTATAGATGGTATCAGAGCATTGTGTTGCCTGTAGGATTGTAACCCTAGGATTGGACAAAACCCCTTAGAAAAACATGAATTGTACTTATTCCAAAACTTATTTACAAACAATCTTGTAAACTCTTTCCTCAACCTTTTTGGTTTTGATTCTACGTCTCTTCCCTTTCAACTTGATGGACAAAGCCTCCACCATGACAATGACTTCAACTTGAATTTCACCAAGGATTTCAACTTAGACATCACTAAGGACTACAAGTGAGAACCAAGAGACATTAGATTGCCTACCAAAAACATTGGTATCATGTTAGTGTATGGATCATATTGACCTATGAGGTATGACTATAGTAGGTTGATTGTTTCAAGAAAACTTGTTGTTTCCTTCAACTCATGAATAAGATCATAAGTTGTTAAGTGAATAGTTGCTTGTTGATTGTTTGTTTGAACTTGATTGTTTTGGGTTGTGTGTTAGAACTTCTTTAGGTCTATCTATCATTACTTATCCCTATCAAACCAACAGATGCCTCCCCGTCGTGCCAACCTCAACCAAAACAACAGCAACAACATCACTTCCGAGATGCAGTAGTTGATGTCATCTCAAGGTCAACTGATGCAGATGATGATGCAGTTTGTGCAAAATCAGAATCAGAACAACAATAACAATAACAATAACAATAACAACAACAACAATCCAAATAATCCTCCAGCACTTGACATGCTCACCAGATTTCTGAAACTAAGGCCTGCAAGGTTCTCTGGAACAACTGATCCAATGGTAGCCAATGACTAGTTACGTTCGGTGAACAAGGACTTAGTGACTGTTGGCTGCACCTACGAGGAAAAAGTTAGGTTTGCAGCATATTTGCTTGAAGGGACAGCAGCAACATGGTGGGACAACTTTCAGATCACCACTCCCCTTGAGGATGTGACTTGGGATATTTTTGAGGATAGTTTCCGTACAACCCACATCTCATCCGGAGTGATGAACTTGAAGAAAAAGGAGTTCCACAATCTGAAACAACGTCACCTCAGTGTGGCTGAGTACATTGAGGAGTTCAACAATCTGGCACACTATGCACCGGATGAAGTTGATACAGATGCTAAGAGGAAGGAGAAATTTCTTGAAGGACTTAATGATGAGTTGAACCTGCAGCTGTCTGTTGCCTATGTCCCAACTTATCAATCACTTTGTGACAGTCACCATCTTGGAAAAAAAGATGAATAAAGTTGATAAAAGAAAGAGGAAGCGTAACCTCAAGTATCACTCAGGATCATCACAAAAGAAGCGTTCATTCAAAAAGAGCAATGAAGATTCTGGACCACATCAGCATCACCACAACAACAATGGAAGTGATAATAACGAAAATGATACTAACAATGGAGATGACCTTGGTCAGAACCAACATGGCAATTCCAGGAAGAAAGACATTAGCCAGTTGCAGTGCTATAATTGTAAGGAACTTGGGCACTATGCATCAGACTGTCCTGAGAAGAAAAAGAAAAAGGATGCTAGAAACTCCAATGGAAATGACTCCAATTTGACCCATAAAGGACATGTGAACCACATTGACATGTATGGAACCCTTGAAGAAATAGAGGATGTGTATGTCAGGAATTAGTTAACTCAGATGAGTCAAATAAGGATTCCTTGTTTGGATATCAATCATTAAACCGATAGTCAAGTGAACCATCAATGTAACCCTATAAGACTTTCTTTTAAGGGTGCTAGTACCCTAGTTGTCTTCAAGCCAACTTGTAACCTCTAGCCTTCCCAAATCTCAGGATGAGATTTCTTTTAAGGGTGGTAGCCTGTCACATCCCAAAATTTTCCAAATTTTGAAATGTGAAAAATAAATAAACAAAATAAATAATTGTTGAAATTTAGGGTGAAAAGAAACTTTTTGATTCCACATGGAAACATCAAAACCCATTTTGAACAAATAAAATCCTGATTTAAAAAGATAAGCAAATAATAAATAAAATTATACAAGTTGGAATTACCATTTTGAATCTTTAAATAAAAATATATGGATTTTATGAGCAAGGATGAAATAAATAAATAAGAAATATTTTAAAAAGCCAAATTAAATCTTGCGCAAACAAATGATATGAAAGATTTTAGATTAATAAAAACAGTAAAGGAATATTTAAATAAAATCATAAGGATTTATTAATATACAACTTTATTTATATAAAGGAAATTTCCAATTTAAATGAACAACAAATCATATTAATATATTTTAAAATAATAATTCAAAGTGAATTGTTGCACTATTGAATAAATAAAATCTACTGGAAATGGTTTGAAAAAAATTTGGAATCCAAATAAAAGTTTGAAAACCTATTTAAAATCCTATTTGAATAAAGAAAAATGTCTATTTTTATATAAATAATAGACCCTAAAAAGAATAAAAGAAATATTCTAAAAAGGACTTTAGAATATGTTAATAAACAGTATTAGAATATACTCATAGTTTGGTAAAGTTTTGAATTCAAATGGTGTTTGAATTATTTGAACAAAAATCAAAACAGAATAATAGAAAAGGAAAAAGAAAAGGATTCAGCTTAAAAAAGGGGAAACGAACCCAGCCTAGAAGCAAGACCCAGTCCAGCCCAGCGAGCCCAACTCATCTCTCACCAGCAGAAAACGTTTTGCACTCGCAATCTAACCCGCGCAGTCTCTGACGCTTGACCCCCACACGCACTCTCTCTCCCTCGCTAATGAATGGGACCCACTGGCCACCTCATCGTCATCAACCCCGCGTTGACCGTTCCCTCTCGCAACCTCGCCGTTTTTGCCCCAATTACTCCTCGTAAATTCACATCAATGCATGAATAAACCTTGCCAGAGACGACGCCATCTTAAGCGCCTTGCCCTTCTCTCCATTTTCCCCCAGGTGCCATCATCTCTCGGCCACCAGGCTGCCACAATCGCAACCTCGAAGCCCCCCTGCTCTGACGAGATCCTTCGTCGATTCCGGCGACACATAACCTCCTCTAGCCTCCCAGTGCACACGAGCTTGACCAGCAGCTTCTTCTTGCGCATCTCCCAGTGCCACCCTCTTGGCCGCGCGTGCCCCAGAGCTTCGGCAAGGACAACACCCGAGCGCCACCGAGAACTGCCCCAACTCCGGCGACCCTCCCCCGATAACTCCGACCTCGCCTCTCCCTCTCGATGATGCTCCCATGATCGCCACTCTCTCCCGTGTATAACGCCGCCGCTAACTCCGACGAGCAATCGCCGCCGCTCCCGTGCGCCCCTCAAGTAGCTGAGACCACCTCGAGCTTCTCCTCATCGTGACGAGTTTGGTAATGGTCTCCTCCCTCTCCTGCGCTTCCTGGTTCATCGGCAACGTCACCGCCTGAGCGCGTGCCGCCTTCAGCCGCCGCCAGCGCCGCCCATCTGTGGTCATCGCGGTTAGAACCGTAGGATTTAGATCCAAGTGTCATGATAGATTACTTAAGCGAACAGGTACGTAGAGATCTAAGCCGTGCGATGCGCTTTAGATCCAACAGCCCATAGAGCACGATCCGCACAAACCGGTACGTGCCAGTAAGAAAGCACCACGTGGTCAGTGCTTTGATTTACAAACAGAAATGTATCTATTAGATATTCAAACTTGCAAAATTCATAACTTTTAATCTACACGTCCAAATTTTGCAAATTTTATATCATTGGAATCAGGAAAACAAAACCTTTCCAACCATGCACTATTTTTAGTATTTTGCTTCTGTAAAATTGGTTGTTTATGTAGAAACATATTTAGGCTTATTTTGCGTATAAAATTTATTCTAAAAATGTTTCTAGGGTAAAATCTTTTGTCAATAGATTGTTTTGAACCTACTGACCAAATAAACCAACTTGTAGATTTAAAAGTATATTTGGTGACACTTAGGAATTAAATCTTTGAATAAAAGCATTTCTAGCTAAATAAAAATATTGATTATGGTTTAAAAATGCTTTTGACTAAAACCTTTGGGAAATGAATTGATTTAAACTCTCTGACTCTAAACACCAAGTTTTGAGATTTGAAAACATATTTGATGAACCTTAGTAAAATTATTACCTTGTTAAAGGCATTTCTAGCAAATATTGTTTGATTTAAAAATAGAATTTAGGTGAAACCTTTTTGCAAATGGATTAATATTAAACCCATTAACCATAAACACTAGCATTTGTGTTTAAAGAATATATTTGGCTAAAAACTACAAAATATTACTTTGGTTTAAATCATTTCTAGCAAAACAAAATGATTTAAATGGCCATTTTCACCAACTTGAATTTAAATGGTTTTACCACTTTTGTAAATGACCAATAGGAACTTTAAAATGATTAGATTCTAATAGAAACCAATTTTCCAAATAAAACCATATTTTGCATGCTTGCATGCATTACTTGATGTTATTGTTTTATGTGGTGAATTGTTTGAATGTTAGTTTGAATATGTGCTTGGATGATTGAATTGTAGTAAAATTTGAAGAGTGCGATTGTTACAAGATCAAGGAGTGACCCAATATTCTCTACTAAAAAGGCAAGTGACACTATCATCCATGTCCTACTATTTTCACTACACTTAGTGGTATTTTTGTAGTATGGATGATATGGCTACTATGTTATTATGCTATGATATGTCCTATTAGGAAATCCATATTCCTTAGTGAAAACATCATAGTTATAGTATGCTTAGCCCTGCTATAGACTTGGGATGGAATACATGATAAGATTATATGAAGTGTTGGAAAAATATATGTTTTATATAATAAAACAAGTACTCAATGAACCACCTGGGTGGAATGAGGATACTCAATTTTGGACAAGGTGGCAACAAAGGGAACCATGTTTATATGGCTATCTTTTTGTATGTGCACTAGAAGAAAACCACCCAGGGACCTAGAGATTGAACATGTTTCTCGTAAAGTGTCTTCCGTGTACAGCCACATGCTAAATGGGCTCTGGCTTAGTCAACTACATAGTGGAAGACCCTTGCATTGGCATCTTCAGGTTAACTAGAATTGTGTATTGGAAATATATCCTTACATTGGTGCCTGGAAGACAAGCTAGCATTGTGTATTGGGAGGACTTCTATGGAAAGACTTTGTCACATTCTCGATCTGCCGGTACTCCATTTGGTGTGTACTTATCCAGCGGCCACTGGTGGCACCAAGACGAGATTGTGTCTTGTGGGTAAAGTGTACAACTTCTGCAGAAGATCAAATTCTAAGTACTTAGCCGTGTCCCCAGTTACGGACAACTCTGAGCAACTAAGGCCTGAAGCTATGGAAGATCTCGACATTCCAATTTCTCAAAGTAAAACTTGATGGTGTCAACAAGGGATTAGAAGCACTTGGAGTATTCCAAGGAGTTCAGAAAGATTGTCAAAAGATCAAAACTATTTTTTTAAAGATAGGATAAAACTATATTGCTTTCTGCAAAAGATCCTAAACCCTACTTATCCAAATATGCATATATTGATAGATTCCACTTATTTCTACATAGTAGTGAAACTTGCCAATACAATTCAAATGTTTTGACCCTTGTGACTGCAACTTATTATGTTGCAGGTTTGTTTGATGTTAGTGAAGTGTGTTGATTAGGATTACAAGTCTACAACCAACATGATTGCCTGTGGCACTTTGAAGATGAAGGACTCCATGCTTTATAGATATTCTGCTGCATTGTAATGTGATAGCCAAATGAGCTATGTAAGATGTAATGAATTATTTTATTCTTGGTTATAAAGTTTTATTATGACCTTTGTTTCTTGATATTACATCTTAACTGTGGATGCTAGCTATTGATCCAGGGACTAGCATTGTAAACACAGGGATCTCTACCTTATTAAAGGTTGGGACCTCTACATTTGTATATCCATTGTTTCACTTTCTTTTTGGTTTTTGTTGCTTCTTTTTAAATACCCAAAAATACCAAAAATATTTTCGTTGTTTCTCTTGGTTTGTTTCTTTGTTTCTTTGCTTCAGTTTGCGTTAAAATAAAAATCCAAAAAGATTTTGCTTTGTTTGGTTTGCTTTGTGTTTGTTTGGTTTTTCTTTGTTTGCTTGTTTCTAAAAAAATCAAAAACACCAAAAATATTTGTTGTTCTTCTTTGATTTTGTGAGTTCTTCACACGGTTCAGCCGTCCTCAGTGGATATTGGTTTTCATGTTAATTATTCAAGTCACACAAGTGAAGGGCAATAATGAAGATTAAGACAACTCGAGGTGTGGTAAGTGGCTTGTAATGAACTCTATTTGTTTCATTTTTGTACATATACTCATCATTGTGAGCATGTTTAGCCTGTTTGTGTAAGGTGTATGTCATTATGGATGCTAAGTAGTTCTTGCCTGTCTATGACATTGTTGCTAATAGTTTGTAGCATGTCATATGAATGTTTGCTTGCATTGTTTTATTCATACTTTGGTATGACATTGTTGTATCCTCCTCTTACTATTCATGTGAATCGACTTGGCACATGCTGACGCATGCATATGACTAATAAATAGTCAGTAAGTCTCGATGATTTATTTTGCCTCAGAGTTCTTGTATCACTTTCATGCCATAGTTAGTCATGTTTTGTTGCAAGCATGATTATGACAGTTATTGCTATCTCGTTTGTCGCTCCCTCTCTATTGCTAGCCTTCACTTGCACTGAGTACGTGCTCTACCTGTGCTTCCAACTCCCCAAAACCAATATTGCTAGCTGTGTCCACCTTACCTACCCATTAGCATCATTTGCTACTTCAGTGCATATTCTATGTGCCTTGTTTTCTTCCAAAATAAAATGTTTGTCTGTTTTGCGAAAGTTAGTTAGTAAATCTCTCACGAACTTGATGGGACACTTTATTTCTTGTGCTTAATAATCTTGAACCATTGTAACTAGTCCATGAAAGTTATATGCTTGCTTATTATATACTGGGAGTCAGCAGAACCGTGCTGTCACGGGGAACGCTTTCAACACTTTATGGATATCTCATCCAGTTGATTCCTTGCTCTTTTGTTTATGGATGTCGATGATGTGAAATAAAAGGGAAAGTTGTTAGTTCATGGAGTTTATACATTGTGTTAGTGAAACGCCTGGGCCGCTAGCCTAAGCCATGCCTAATCATGGTGGAAACTGCATCATCATTATAATGAGCATCTATGAATCTTCCTCAATAAAAATACATGCATACGGTAAATAAAAAGATTGCCGAGATGCTCATTGTCTGCTTGCCTTGTCATTTTGGTTATGGGAAAGCTCCTGTACCATGTGCAAGGGGTACCCCGTTGGCGGTTCTCGATGATATGCATGTATTTACAATGACAAGAACTTTCAGGTGACCAAAGTTGAATAGCATGCGGAGCGACCCTCGTACTCAAGGGATATGGGATTTCTAGTCTATGGTCTGTCAAGCATATGATTCAGAGTGGACCTCACTTTCACCTTAACCACATGAAGATGCCTATGATAGGGCCAATGAGAGCTCAAAGCTAATGAGTACCTTCCTTTCAGCATTGGGAAGCCTTTCAAACCTTCACAAAACTGATTTCACAATTTTGTTGAGTCACCACTTATTCTATGAGCACCTTCTTGAGAGCATAGTTGTCATTCTTGTGTTTGTTCCAAAACTTGGTTAATTATGTCATTACTTTGATGCTTGTATCTCTGATATATTTATCATTTGTCTTCATGTGAACTTCAGAGGTGCCTCAGCATTTATATTGTGATCTTCAACAAATATACCACTCTATCATACCTTATTATGAGCATTGCAATGTTGCTTATGTTTATGTTTCATGCTACTTATTATTATTGAGTTATTCTTCATAGCTTGCACTGACTATTGAGTAGACTTAATTGCATACTCTTTATTATGAATTGTCTAAGCATCTACTCCTGTGATGAGAATATATACATCATATGAAGCAAAGTGTTCGTGAAAGTTCTTTTATCGCACTCAGTTTTCAACTGAATTGCTTGAGGACAAGCAATAAGCTAAGCTTGGGGGGAGTTGATACGTCCAAAACTTATCTACTTTCTCGAACACTTTGTATTGTTTCTTCTCTAAACTTGTGTGATTTGGATACAACTAACACGGACAGACGTTGTTTTCAGCAGAATTACCTTGGTGCCTTGTTTTTGTGCAGAAAATGAACTATCAGGAAAAATCCCAGAAAATATGCCAAAAATTATATATCACCAAAAGATCCATGTTGCCAGAAGGGGAGACAGAGGGGAGGCCTGGGGGGCCCAGACCCACCCCAGGCGCGGGCCCACTGATCCCGCGCCTAGGGAAGGTCTGGCCACCCCAGGCAGCTCCTCGGCCTCCCTCCGTGCCTATAAGTTGCCTTCTGACCTAAAAATAGGGGGGTCGATAGTTTTCCATAAAGAGTTCCGCTCCACCGCCGCCACCAGAAACCAAGATTCGGATCCAGAAACTCCGTTCTGGCACCCTGCCGGGACAAGGAATTTGGAGAGGATTGTCGCCATCGTCATCACCAACGCATCTCCATCAACCACCAATGTTTCCCTCATCCATGAGTGAGTAATACCCCGTTGTAGGTTTGGGGATGGTAGGGATTGGATGAGTTCTATCATGTAATCGAATAAGATCTGTTAGGGGCATAGTGCCTAGTATCTCTATTAGTGCTATTTGACTTTGTTGCAACTTGTTGTGCTTAATGCTTGTCCCTAGGGCCCGAGTGCCATGATCTCAGATCTGAACTTATTATTCAATCATTATGATAGTATTGTTTATGATCTTATCTGCAAGGTGTGTACACATACCATTGTCCGGATTCAAAGGCCTCAAAGTGACAATAATTGGGACAACCGGAGGGGATGGCTGTGGTGTGAGGATCACATTTGTTCACGGAGTGTTATTGCTTTGCTCCGGTGCTCTATTAAAAGGAGCACCTTAATTGCCAATAGTTCCCTAGAGGCCCCGCTGCCACGGGCTGGCTGGACAAAAGATGTTGTGCAAGTTCTCATTGCGAGCACGTATGACTATATTTGGAGCACATTCCTAGGATTGTTTAGTGCTTGGATGCTTGTTATTATTTATCTGCAATGCCCTAGATCTTGAAGTTACATGTTTAGAATCGTCCATGCAACGCTCGCCCATCCATCCCTATGCCTACCGCACTCGAATCCTACGGTTACCGTTACTATTGCTACTGTTTCATTGTTGCTGTTACTGCTGCTGTTGCTTTGCTGTTGCTACTACAAACTATTGCTACTACAAACTGTTGCTACTAATAAACTTCTGTGAGCAAGAACTATTTCCAGTTGCAGCTGAACTGACAACTCAGTTGTTACGGCTTGCAAGTATTCTTTAGCTCCCCCTGTGTCGAACCAATAAATTGGGTAATACTACCCGCGAAGACTGTTGCGATCCCCTACACTTGTGGGTCATCAGGCAGCAGCATTGGTGTGGAGTAGGTAGGGTGTCAAGTGGGATCCCACCAAAATCCCACTTCTAGTACATTTGCTAAAATCTAGTTTAAAATTTTGCCCAAAATTTGAACTACATTTTGACAAATTAATTAGAAGTGGTATTTGGGTGGGATCCCACTTGACACCCTAGGAGTAGTACATAGGAAGGAAACCACTTTGGTCCTTGGCGGCAAAAAGATTCAAAAATTTTAGGTTTCGAAATTTTCACTTGCTTCCCAAACATCGAGAGGGAAAATGTTATTCAATAAGACCGGACATGAGCAGTAGTACTTCTTATCCTATCTTTTTCATAAAAAAACTATATAGTGAACAGATAACTTTGAACATGGACCATTGGATCAAGACTGGCAAATCCAAACATTGCTAACCGTTGGATCTTCTTTTCCATTCTTAGCATCTAGAAGATTCTATTGATAGTCTTTATCACAATGAACGCTAGTATGCACAAACATCAAAACACACTTCACTGAATATTTTTAGGGACCTTGTACTAACTGCATGTACTTGGATGTAATTTTCATTTTTATGAGGTCCTCGATGTAACTCGTACTTCCATTGACAGTGTTAACTGTAGCACCTCGCTCCTACGGGACCTACCACAGTTAGAAGAAAATGCAAATGCCCCAATTATCACACGAAGTGGATCATGGTTTATTATAGTTCTGTTTTTCAATCTTCCTAGCTAACTTCGCACACTTCACTGACTTCTTGCCGATTTAATGGAATTATTAGGTGAAACTTGATCTACAAGTAAGCACAGTACATTGCTCTTGAATTAGATGTCTTTTCTGAGGTAGATGGGTGTGTCTTCTTGTAGTAAAACAATGTCGTTCGTGTGAGTTCCCAACTACCTGGAAAAGAACATCTAAATTTCTCGAGCGATGACGAGATTGTTCTTTTACGTAAAGAAAGCCCGAAGAATATGGATCTGAATGCCACAAGCCAAGCTTCCTAAAAAAATAAGTGGACCAACATGTTTTACTTAAGATTCCCATGTTTAATGCTATGAGTTTTAAAACTTCGTCCTAGCAAACTCTACCCACTTGAATGAATTTATGCCGATTTATTGAAATTAGGTCAAATTTGAACTAAACGTAAATTGCAGGTTGCTTTGAAAGATTTGTGAATTTTTTTGGAGGTAACCATCGGGAGGTCATTTAATATCACAGACCACCACCAAGAATTTTGACAACAGGTTCAACTTCTTACTAAGATTTTGCATCTTGACAATTTAACGAAATTAGGTCAAACTTGAGCTACAAGTAAGCGCAATGGATTGCTCTCGAACTAAATTTCATTTCCGGGGTAGATGAGTGCATCATCTTGCAGTAAACAACACCATCGGTGTGAGTTTCCAACTATCAGGAAATAACATTCTAAGTTTCCACAGTGATGACGAGATTATTCCTTTTCGATAAGAAAGTCTGAAGAATATGGATATGAATGCCACAAGCCAATCTTTTAGAAATATATAGTGGACCGACATGTTGTACTTACGATTCACATGTTTTATGAGTTTTCAAACTTTGTCCTAGCTAACTCTGTCCACTTGAATGATTTTATGTTGATTTATCGAAATTAGGTCAAATTTTGACTTCAAGTAAATTGTAGATCGCATTGAAAGTTTTACGAATATTTTTGGGAGGTAACCATCGGGGGGTTATTTAATATATCACAAACCACACCATCGAGGGTTTTTAAAACATGTTTGACTTCTTGCTAAGATTATTCATCTTGACAACTTAACAAAATTAGGTCAAACTTGAGTAACAAGAAAGCGAGATAGACTGCTCTTGAATTAATTGTTTTTTTGAAGGTAGATGGGTGCATATTTTCTTGACATAGCGGACTATGCATGTCTTATTTGCAATTCCTATGTTCTATGAGTTTTCAAGGTTCGTAGTTATATTAACCCACTTAAATTACACCACTCCCTCCGATTCAAATTAATGTTTGCCAAATTCGGATAAGTTCAAAATTTGCCACAAGGTAGGACCCACATAGCTTGGTCATATTGCTCCATGCAATAGAGAGGAGAGAGGGGAAATGATTTTCTATTCTCTATGGGCAGCCCACAAGCTTGAGGTATAACTTTATTTTCTCCACAATGTACTACTATGTGACTTAAGGTGTACTTTTTTTACACAATGTAGATGCCATAAGGAAAAAAGCAAATAATGGGCCCACTTGGCAATGTAAAACTCCTATAAAGAAGTTAGCCTCTTCAGTATAGTGGGTCCCACGAATCATCTCGTTTAGACACTATCTAAACGGTGGAGTTATTACTCGTAGTTGTACATATGCTCACCTTTGTCCACCCTCTATACATGCATAGAGAATAAAACGTAGGCAGGGGAAGAGGGAAGCAGCAAAGAGATAAGAGGAGTTGAAGGCGGTTCGAGGTCAGAGCATTTATGATGGGTTCCTAACACGAGGTATTCCTGCCACCTTATAGTGTACACTCTACTACTAGTAGTAAATTTCAGGATCTATGCATGCAAAAAGTGTGTTTTCTCTCTCCTTCGCTGCCTCTTATCTCTCCCCAACCCTCTCCCCTCGCACCGGCCCGACTGATCTCTCCCTCGTCCATAGTGTGGCGTTGCGCACGTGTGCCTTGGTATGGCGGATCTGTTTCTTTTTTTAGAGGGCACGACTCTATTTATATGGTGTGTTCGTCAACCGCATTGGTGTGGACTAGGTAGGCTGTCAAGTGGGATCCCACCAAAATTACATTTCTACTTCATTTGCCAAAATATAGTGTACAATTTTGCTCAAAATTTGAACTAGATTTTGACAAATGAATTAGAAGTGCGATTTTGGTGGGATCCCACTTGACACCCTAGGAGTAGTACATAGGAAGGAAACCACTTTGGTCCTTGGCGGCAAAAAAAAAATTAGGTTCGAAATGATCATTTGCTTCCTAAACATCGAGAGGAAAAAAGTTATCCAATAAGACTGGCCATGCGTAGTAGTACTTCTTATCTTATCTTTTTCATCAAAAAAAACTATATAGTATACGGATAACTTTGAACATGGACCATTGGATCAAGAATGGCAAATCCAAACATTGCGAACCGTTGGATCTTCTTTTCTATTCTTAGCATCTAGAAGATTCTATTGATAGTCTTTATCACAATGAACGATAGAATGCACAAAGCTCAAAACACACTTCACTGAATAGTTTTAGGGACCTTGTGCTAACTGCATGGACTTGGATGTAATTTTCATTTTTTATGAGGTCCTCGATGTAACTCGTACTTCCACCGACCGTGTTAACTATAGCACCTCATTCCTACGGGACCTAACACAGTTAGAAGAAAATGCAAACGTTCCAATTATCACAGGAAGTGGACCATGGTTTCTTATAGTTCTGTTTTTTAAGCTTCCTAGCTAACTTTACACACTACACCGACTTCTTGCCGATTTAATGAAATTATTATGTCAAACTTGATCTACAAGTAAGCGTAGTACATTGCTCTTGAATTATATGTCTTGTAGTAAAACAATGTCGTCGGTGTGAGTTTCCAACTATCTGGAAAATAACATTCTCAATTTCTTGAGTGGTGATGAGCTTGTTCTTTTACATAAAGGAAGCCCGAAGAATATGGATTTGAATGCCACAAGCCAAGCTTCCTGACATATTAAGTTGACCAACATGTTTTACTTACGATTCCGATGTTTAATGATAGGAGTTTTCAAACTTCATCCTAGCAAACTGTGCCCGCTTGAATGACTTTATGTCGATTTACAAAATTAGGTCAAATTTGAATTAAAAATAAATTATAGGTTTCTTTGAAAGATTTGTGAATTTTTTGGAGGTAACCATCGGGAGGTAATTTAATATATCACAGACCACCACCGAGAATTTTGACGACATGTTCAACTTCTTACTAAGATTTTGCATGTTGACAATTTAATGAAATTAGGTCAAACTTGAGCTACAAGTAAGCGCGATAGATTGCTCTTGAATTAAATGTCATTTCATGGGTAGATGAGTGCATCTTCTTGCAGTAAACAACACCATCAATGTGAGTTTCCTACTATCAGGAAATAACATTCTAAATTTCCAAAGTGATGACGAAATTGTTCCTTTCCAAAAAGAAAGTCTGAAGAATATGTATCTGAATGCCACAAGCCAATCTTTTAGACAAATATAGTGGACCGACATGTTGTACTTACGATTCCCATGTTTTATGAGTTTTCAAACGTCGTATTAACTAACTCTGTCCACTTGAATGACTTTATGTCGATTTATCGAAATTAGGTCAAAATTCAACTGCAAGTAAATTGTAGATTGCATTGAAAGTTTCATAAATATTTTTTGGAGGTAACCATGGGGGGTCATTTAATATACGTATCACAACCAGTAAGTGATTTCTCTTGAATTAATTATATTTTCGAAGCTGGATGGGTGCATCTTATTTTTGTAAGCAATGCCGTCTGTGTGAGTTTCCAACTATCAGGAAAGAACATTATCTATTTTCCGAGTGATGACGAGATTGTTCCTTTTCCATAAATAAAGTCCTAAGAATATGGATCAAAATGCCACAATCCAAGCTTTTCACACATATATTGTCAAGCGACATGTTGTGTACTCCCTCATTTCAAAATATAAGATCTTTTAGGTTTGTGAAGAAAATGTATCTAGACATCTTTTAGTGTTTAGATTCACTCTAAACCTGAGTGAACCTACACACTAAAAGAGTCTAGATACATTTGCTTCTTAAAGCTAAAACATCTTATATTTTAAAAATAGAGAGAGTACTACTTACATGAATTTCCATGTTTTTCATGAGTATTAAAACTTCAGCCTAGCTAACTCTGCCCACTTGAATGGCTTTATGTTGTTTTATCGTAATTAGGTCAAATTTGAACTACGAGTAAATTGTAGGTTGCTTTGAAAGTTTTGCGATTTTTTGGAGGTAACCATCATGGGGTCATTTAATATATCGCAAACCACCATCAAGAATTTTGACAATAGGTTCAACTTCTTGCTATGATTCTTGACGACTTAACGAAATTAGGTTAAACTCGAGCTACTGGTAAGCACGATAGATTGTTCTTGAATTATTTGTCTTTTCGGAGGTGTAGATGGGTGAATCTTCTTTTATTAAAAAATAATGCCATCGGTGCGAGTTTCCAACTATCAGGAAAGAACATTCTCAATTTTCCGAGTCATGATTAGATTGTTCCTTTCCATAAAGAAGGTCTCAAGAATATGGATCTGAATGCTAGAAGCAGAGCTTTTCAAATATATATAGTGGACCGACATGTTGTGTAGTACTTATATGATTCCCGTGTTTCACAAGTTTTCAAACTTTGACCTAGCTAACTCTGCCCACTTGAATGGCTTTATGTCGATTTATTGAAATTAGGTAAAATTTGAACTACGAGTAAATTGTAGGATGTTTTGAAAGTTTTGAGATTATTTTGGAGGTAACCATCGGGGGGGCATTTAATATATCACAAACCACCAACAAGAATTTTGACAACATGTTCAACTTCTTTTTATGATCCTTGACAACTTAATGAAATTATTAGGTTAAACTTGAGCTACTAGTAAGCGCGATAGATTGCTCTTGAATTATTTGTCTTTTTGGAGGTAGATGTGTGCATCTTATTTTAGTAAACAATAATGCCATCGCTACGAGTTTCAAACTATCAGTAAAGAACATCCTCAAATTTACGAGACATGATCGGATTGTTCCTTTCCGTAAAGAAGGTCTCAAGAATATGAATCTGAATGCCACAAGCAGAGCTTTTCAGATATGAATATAGTGGACCGACATGTTGTGTACTACTTATATTGTTCCCATATTTCACGAGTTTTCAAACTTAGACCTAGATAACTGTGCCCACTTTAATGGCTTTATGTTGATTTATGGAAATTAGGACAAATTTGAACTACGAGTAAATTGTATGTTGCTTTGAAAGTTTTGAGAATTTTTTCTGGAGGTAACCATCGAGGGGTCATTTAATATATCACAAACACCATATATAGTTTTGACTATTCATCTCGAAAATTTAATGAAATTAGGTCAAACATGAGCTACCAGTAAGCGTGATAGATTGCTCTTGAATTAAATATCTTTTCGTAGGTAGATGGATGCATCTTATTTTAGTAAACAATGTCATCGGTGTGAGTTTTCAACTATCAAGAAAGAACATTCTCAATTTTCCATGTAATGATGAGATTGTTCTTTTTCGTAAAGGAAGTTTGAAGAATATGGATATGAATGCCATAAGCCAAGCTTTCAATCATATATAGTGGACCGCCATGTTGTATTCGAATCCCATGTCTTATGAGTTTTCAAACTTTCTAGATAATTCTGCCCAGTTGAATAACTTTATGTTTATTTTTTTAGAAATTATGTCAAATTTGAAATACAAGTAAATCATAGGTTTCTTTGAAAGTTTTATGAAAAATATTTTGGAGGTACCCATCAGGGGTAAATTAGCACTATATCGGTAACCATCGAGAGTTATCCTCTCCTTATTATTCGAAAAAAGAAAAGAAAATAAAAGTACCACTCTCACAACCGTACTAGACCCGGCCACCTTTCTTCACAAGCTGCACATGCCACCGTCCAATCGCATTCGATGCATGTTGCATTTCGAGACTCCTTTTAATATTTTTATTACTCGGGAGGTGAGCCAAGTGCGACTCAGCACTAAATTTTGGTGTGATATTGGCGGGATGTTCTTCTAGTTCAAAATTTTAGTGGAATATTAGCGGGAGCCTCCTAGCTACCGGCATACTAACGGGGCCTCTAGATCGTTCTCTCGCTGATCCCTCCCACTATCCCCTCATCATCCTCTATCATGTTCCTCCTTAGCTGACTTCCATCTCGCTAGAGTCTGCTCAGCGATGACATCACCCACCTCGCCGAAGTCTACTTTGTCATATCTTCTTACCCCGTTGCACGCTAGAGTGTCTGCTTTCTCACCGCCGCAACCGAGAGATGCGTAAGACACTCAGACCCCTCACGAGGGCGACTGTTAAAACTCCCTACTACCGAGACAAAGGTTGCTGCACACTTCCTATGCCCCCTTTCCCTGCATTTTACTTCCGAATGTAGTTCATCTCTTCTTCCTTGTAGTGTCTTATTATATTTCTAATAATGCATGCTAGTTGCTGTACTGCGGAATCAGTTCCAAGAGAAAAGAAGGCAACTACGAGTCATGAAGCCAAATTGGTTATCTCGTAGCAGTACAAGACCTCGCCAACCCAATGATAACCCTCAACAATCCTCCCTAGACAAAGGTTTGCCTCCACTTTGCATATATGTATTTTCGAGAGTAGTTCATTGTTTGCTTTCCCTGCCTTCTCATGTACTAGTATATATTTTTTATTTTCATTTTTCCAAGGCATGGAAGATGATGTACTACCCAATGAGAATCGATGCCAACGAAACCTGAGGACTTTTGGACATTCAGATGTAGCCCCGCTTAGCACAACTCGACTGGCTTATAAACATGGCTATTTGTTGCATCTTTCTTATGCTATTTGCTGATTGATTTGCTAGACTGCAATTTGCAGAAAAAGTGCATGATCATGTCCCTGCCAAGGAGGTTCGCAACATAGATATTCAGCAGCGTGCCAGTGATGTAACCATTTCTAGGAACCAAAAAAGTATGGTGCATGGACAAAGCTAAGATTAGTTTCTCCAAAAGGATTTGGACACGACCACTTGACGGATAGGTGAATTGAACTGGGGCTGGATTTCTACTGAACATGGCCTTGATGCTGCCGATGATATTCAGAAGTTAGTGGCTAAAAATCATGTTCCCAATCTGGCTAATGAACATGTCAATGAGATCAACTAGACGGTCTTGGAACATGTGAAAGAATGAGCAAAGATTCTCCGAGCATCTTTGCAGGCAGATGATTTTCGAAGGGTGATGCAAGGGCTGTCATGCGAATAGATTGTTATTTCCAATAATGAGGATGACTTTCCTTGTCTTGTCAGCCTGATATTTTCTTTTCTTATGTGCTGGCAGTACTTTATGGTAACTACGTATTTGGCACGCTGTTATGAAACGTATAGTACTTTTGACATCTGGACAATGTATCTCAGTATCCATTCGTAAAATGGAAAAAATAATATTTTCCCATGAGCATGTTGAAATATTATTATGCACGTTTGTTTAGACCCATGTTTTGCAGCAAATTAACAAATTACCATAAAAGTTAATCCATCTTAAAAAAACAAATAAAAAGGAAAAGAATGGTAGTCCGAGCTCAATGACCATATCCTTGTGCCCATTATCGTGCATAAATATGTGCAATTACTTGTGTTGCCCCAAGTCAAACTTATAGACTGTATATACTAGTAGAGTACACAAAAAATTAGCTGAGGGACAGAACACACGCCGAAACCACTGCTTTTACCAAGCAGTCAATGAT
This sequence comes from Avena insularis, assembly GCA_023614405.1. Lineage (NCBI taxonomy): Eukaryota > Viridiplantae > Streptophyta > Magnoliopsida > Poales > Poaceae > Avena > Avena insularis. The sequence goes on from CM042687.1 coordinate 114,580,533, forward strand.
AATTTTAACTCTGCGCCAGAAACAACCGCCGAAATGACTCCCGCATCCAATATTCAAAATCGATATGAAATTTCCATGTCGCCCTTTGGTCAAGAAACAAGGGACCAAAGGCCATTCCTTGAAATTGTTTGTCTTGCACAATTCAAAATTTCAAACCTGCGCCCATTGGTCCGATTCACTGGAGATCAGCTCGAACCACCACGGCCGTTCCCCTTCCGTCCCATATGCCCTTCACAGCCTCTCCACCGGTACTACATAGCGACCAAAGACGGTTTTTACTAGCTCCCTTGTCTAGCAAGCCGGAGGTTGCTTCCCTGCCCCGACGCTGACCCGTACCATATCGCCTCCTCTGTACCCGAGGTCCATGGTGCCGGAGCGGGATCAGCAACGACGTCACCAGCGACACCATCGCAGCTTCGTTCGATCCACTTCACTCGACTACACCGCATCAGATCTGCTTCCCTGACCTTGTCTACGGCGCCGTAGAGATGGCAAACAAAACCCGCTCAGCCGCGAACGGCGAGGTCATAGGTCGCCATAAGTCTGTTAAAGTCAAGGCTAGCGGCAGGAAATCGCGTAATCGCGGTCACAAAGGTAGTTCATCGCTTGTTTCATAGCTGTCTCATACTGTTTACATTCATATGTCTGTCATTGTTCCTTCAGATCTTTCAACTACTTGCTAGCACTATACTAATTTGCTCCTCTACACACACTTCACTCTTAAATCTCATAAGGTATTTTTTCTCATGCATGGAAGCTTCTTTGGGGTCAACTGATAAGAGAGAACAGAAGGTTTAGGAAGAGAGATTGCTGAAGAATTCCAAACATGCAAGGTCACTCTGGCTTGCGAAGACATAGATCTTTCGTAGCTACCACCACCAATCATGAAGGCCAGGTTTCTGAAAAAGAATATGATCCTCGAGATGGACAAAACCCTGACAGAGACCTGACTCGGGAAGATGGACTGGTCGAGAACACCCCCCCTAGTCCGCCAGCTTGACCACCCCCAAGGTTCTTGCTCTGTCTTGTCATTGAGATTATTGTTGCACCTTCAATATTTTGTACCTCAATCCCACCAAATGTTGTGCAATGCCATCGGCTTAGTTCATGCATCATATATGTTCAGCTTGTCTTGCCTTACTGTTCTTCTATCCTATCTACGTCTCATTATATATAGGACTTTCATAGATTAATTAATCGTTTATGAGTGTCAGGAATCATCTGTTTCATCTATGTCCCGTTCAGATACCACTAGGGAGAAAAACTTTGTCCGGCAACTGTCTGATTCAGCACTGGTTTCTGTTGATGAACAATACCTCGAGGGAGACATCACTCAGGAATTTGGAACCATTGAGGACCTCCCCCATTTTCTGCCCACTTGTCCACCCCCAAGGTTCTTGATCTGTTTTTCATTGTTATATCTGTTACATCTTCCATGTTTTCTATCTCAATCCAACTAAATATTCTGCAATGTCCTCTTCCTAGTTCATGCATCATATATTTCAGCACATTTTGCCTTATTGTTCTTCTGTTCCATCTGCGTCTCGTTAAATATAGAACTGTAATTTATTGAAGTATCATTTATGTGTGTGAGGAATCATCTGGTTCAGGTAGAAAACCTAAAGCGTCGACAAGCGGCCCTGCTAATGCTACAGGTGGAACACAAAAACAAGCCGGGAAACACAATAAACGAAATTCAGGAAACTCGCATAAGGTACCAAACCTAAGGCTCGTCTTGGCGGCACACCATAGGTTCCAACAGAAATAGATGTAGCAAATACCATTACACACATTGCAAAATCAGAAATTGTCAATCCAGATAGCCATGAACAATTAACAACCCAACCAGTTTCGACCTCTAGTGGCCTAAATCTGCTGGCACAACACGAACGAGCTAGCGATGATCACCCACCTGTTGATTAGCCGGCCGCCAAACAAGGTATGTGTTCCAACGCTTATCGTTGCATGCTTCCTTATATATACCGTGATAGCTTGTGTAACAGTTGAATTGGCACCTACACGTATATTTAAGAAAAAGGGGTCAATGGTAGGAAAAAAGCTTGAATCTCAAATTTTTGGAACGCAATCTAGATATTGCAGAAATTCTATTGTGCCTAGCAAGCGAAGGCCATAAGATCCAAAATAATCTGCTTTCCTAGCATCAGAAATAGGCGTTTTTGTTAGGAATGATATTCCCATCTTTGCATCGTTCAAGCTCCACCAACAGACTCCTGACCATTCAATTCATTACTCCAAAAGTTACATGTAAGTCATGGTGCTCTGTCCCATGCCTTCAAACTTGCCATTGGTTCTATTCTAAGTCATTTCAAACATGGCATTGGTTCTATTCTAAGTCACATAACACATCAACTGTTCCATTCTTGATGACAGACAAAATTCAACTTCGATCAGGATACTGAGGATGTAGAGTACGTTCTCATGGACATGTTCTCCTGTTCTTTGCGCCAACAGTGCCATAGGCTAAAGAATAAATACTTTTATGGTAAGGAAAGTAAGGATATTAAAATAACATCTCCTTAGGAACATTCTATGACTAACCAACAGTGGATAGATGTTCTCGACCACTGGTTTGATACAAATATTACAGGATGGTTTGTGAAGACCGAGACCATATCACATTTGAAATACCTATTTGCACATCTGTATCACTAGTCTCCTTTTGCAGATGAACGCTAAGAAAATCAAGAGGAACCGTGCTGCACAATGCTTAACAAACTGAACTGGATCTCGTGGATTGGTTCGGCATAGAGCGTAGTAGTAAGCATAATTAGTTTTTCATCTTGTAGAGACTTAGTGGTTCTTATATTTTTATCATGTGTTCCATCCATGTTGCAGAAAGATGCTATAAGTCTATAGCAAAAATGCGAGGTATGCCAGACGAGCAAAAAAGAAGGGCTTAATCCACCCACTAAGATTGTTATTGTAAGCCTTCTGTTCTATTGATATTTTGTGATGACACTCCCTCAGTGATTTATATGTTATAGTTGGATGTGCAACACTGCCTGAACTACTTCCTAGTTTTTGTTTTAATTTAATTATAGTAGATAATTTCCAACTAGCGTGAGTTTCAGTTTTGAACAGTAGAAAGAGTTGTGTTGTGATATCATCCACCTGGCGGTGAAGAAACATATGCGATGTTGGCATAGTCCTGTTATTGAGTGTTAGTGATAAACTTATTATCAGTATGATCAGATAGCTAGTATGCTTTGACTATAGTGTATATGATGCGTAATCAGCCATGCCAACTTGTAAGATTTGTTCATAGACAAGGTAAATATGTTGTCTGCATGTTCCTCTGTAATGGCTTCTCTTCTCTCACCAATGTCTACCAACCGACAACCTTACATATTAAATTGAACGAGGAGATGGCAAAACCTAGGAAAGAAGGTCTCGAAAAAAACCAAGAATAATGTACAGAAACATATACCATGGTACTAAAAGGCGAAGGTCATCGTAAAAGTATGTTCCTGCGTAATCCTGGGTTGTCGCAGTCCAACTAAAAGTCGGTGTATTTGTCTTATCAGGAAGAAATTTTAGCAGTACGGGCTGAACAGGAAGTGCAATGATGAATAATCGATGAGATGAGACATAAACTATTAGCAAGTGATGCATAATTGAAGATGTCACGAGATTAGGATAATTATCAAGGACTCATAGATGAACAGACTCTTCTAAATTAAAGAGGAACCCTGACAATGACAGGTGAGTACAGTGATCGTGTGAAATGGTTCCTACTACTAAGACCGGGCTGTGTTTGGGGCATGTAATAAACAAATGGAGGGTCTATTTGTTTTGCATCATGCTTTTTTCTATTCACGCTGGTCTCCATGCACAAAAATCCTGCGCCTGACCATCACTCTCTCAAGCCGTGGATTTATGAACCTCACTAAGGTTTTTTATTCCTTGGACAAACCGCCAAATTCAAAATCTCAGTCGATCGACAAAACGTACTGCCTATGCTGTTTGAATCGGAGATTTTGTATCCAATTTTTTGCCAATATGGTAAGTCTTTGATGACCAGCCTTCAATTCGTATGGAAGGATTACCATTAGTATTATTTCCTGGACACTTCCGAAATTCAAAAATCTTAGTGGAGTGGCAAAACCTGCCGCCAACACTGTTTGAATAGGAGGTACCCAATTTTTATTATGGATGATGATCAGTTGATGTCAAACTCCACATTCAATTCCTGAAGAGGGAGATACCCATTTTTCTATTATTTCTTTGATGCTAGCTAAATTAAAAATATTAGTCTGCGCATTAATTGTGATCATGAATGATCAGTTGATGTGACTCTAGGATTTCAATTCCTAGACAGATAGCGTACGGTATAATAGCTTTTTTCTATTATTACTTGGACCCTAGAAAAAAAATTCAAAATCGTAATCGAGCGGCAAATTCCCCACCGACTCAGATGCATTTCGCGCGCCTCCGTTTCAAACATTTTGAGGCAAAATCTCCCACTGTTGGAGTACCATTTTTCTAGTACTATTATTATTAGATGGACGATTGCCAATTTCAAAATATCAATCGAGCAGCAAAACCACCCACCGACCTTCTCGCCCTCTGTTTCAAAAAATTTGATCGAAAATGTCCCACCGGGTAGTACCATTTTATTAGAATAAAATATGGGCGCTAAGGAAATTCAAAATCTCAATCGAGCGACAATATCACACATCGACCTTGAAGCATTTCATGCTTCTCTGTTTCAAAAAATTTTGACTGTAAAATTCTCATTCTACCCTTTATTCAGAGGACAAATGAGAATGCTAAAGTCGGTATCTTGGGGGCACAATCATAATATGTTTCATGTTCACCTCAATGGTCCCTATTCGCGTATTTTTTCCCGCTGGCACTCCTAAAAATCCCAAGGTCTTCTGTCCCCTCCACGACCGCCACGCGCACCGGCCGATGGAAATTCACGGTGTCCTAAGCCTCTTGAGCTACGGTCTCATGCACCGCTGCGGAGATGCTTAACTGATAACCACCCTTCCTGATCTAGTTCACCGGGCTTCTGTGCCACCACAGCGGATCTGCGGTCTCGTTCACCATGCCGATGGCGTCATCGACCGCCCAAGCTCTGGTTCCCCGCCACTGAATGCTACCCAACCGTACCGGAGCTGCCTCACCGGTTTCCATTGAATGGTATCTGATTCAATGAGTTCCATGTCCACCGTTCTAGATCAGCTGCAAGGGTGTTGCCATTCACTACACCGGATATGCCTTAGCGACGCTCTCATCCACCACGCCGGATCTTCCTCAGCGTTGCTCTTGTCCGCTGCAGTCAAGACGGCATCGACCATCCAAGATCTGCTTCCCCGACCGCCCAAGATCTACTTAGCTGCAACCGCAGCACCCTCGTTGACATGCATGTCGATCGCACGGTACCGATGATGCTTAGACGCCTCTCCGACCGAGGTAACCTAATCTCCAAGACCTTTTTATTTTCTCAGCAATATAGTTACTGAATCTATCTGGTTCGTCCTGAGCTAAGTTCCTGCTATTATTTCCTCCCTGACATCATTCTGCTATCCTGTAGTACCTGTTTAAACTCATCGTACTAGTTCGATAATAATTTTGTTGTTGCTATCTTGATCTTTAAGAGATGCAACACTGATAATTTATTTTTCCTTTCAATAGTGTTCAAAAGGGAACAATGAACATGTTGGTTTGCACAACCTCTTCTACAGGTTCACAAGCGCGATTTCATTGTTTCCTTATCTGGTGCTGGTTCATCCTAAGGAACGATATAACTATCCTCTACTGTGTAGTTCATTCGTTCTTTGCGTTCCTGCTCTGCAAGTTCTGGCATGACGCCATTATAATTTCTATCTCGTTCATTCTTAGCTACTCCTTCCGACCCATATTAGTTGACTAAACTTTTTCTATATACGGATGAATCTAGACTACATTCTTAAGTAGATACATATGAATCTAGACAAATTCGAGTCAACTAATATGGGTCGAAGGGAGTATGAAAGTAACTGTATGCCCATTGTGTAGCTCACCGAAAATTCTAAGTCACCCAACGTCTCTTGCAATTCCAGGATATACTACTACTTCCATATATATTTGTTGAAATGACCTGACTAGTTTATATTTGCTAAAATTCTAGGAAACACTCTGTTCGATTGCTCAATTCATCTTTGGTCACACTTGTGTAATGCTTGCATGTCTTGTTCTACTGGTTCACAAGCAATGCCATTACATTTCATATCTAATGGTTCGTCCTAAGCAACGACATAACTATCCTCTACTGTATATATCGTTCATTCATAGTTTGCATTCTTGCTCTACAAGGTCTCTTATGATGACTTTATAATTTCTATTTGGTTTCTAGCTACGACAGTAACTGCATGCCCATTGTGTAACTCACCACGAATTCTGGATCACCCAATGTCTCTTGCATTCCAAGATAAACAACTTCTTCCATATATATTTGTTGAAATGACCTGGCCAGTTTATATTTGCTGAAATTCTAAGAAACACTTTGATTGATTGCTCATTTCATTGTATGCACACTTGTATAATGCTTGCCTATCCTCTTCTACTTATTCGCAAGAGACGCTATTATATTTCTAATCTGGTGCTGGTTCATCCTAAGCAATGACATAACTATCCTCTACTGTGTAGTTCATTCATGGTTTGCGTTCCTGCTCTGGAAGTTCTCGCATGATGCCATTATAATTTCTGTCTCGTTCATCCTTAGCTACGGAAGTAACTGCATGCCCATTGCGTAGCTCACCGCAAATTCGAAATCACCCAATGTCTCTTTGCATTCCAGGATATACTACTGCTTCCATATATATTTGTTGAAATGACCTTCCTAGTTTATATTTGCTGAAATCCAAGGAAACATTCTGTTCGATTGCTCAATTCATTTGTAGGCACACTTGTGTAATGCTTGCTTGTCCTGTTCTACAGGTTCACAAGCAATGCCATTATATTTTATATCTAATGATTCCTCCTAAGCAGCAACATAGCTATCCTCTACTATATATATAGTTTATTTGTAGTTTGCATTCTTGATCTACAAGTTCTCTTATGATGCCTTTATAATTTTTATACGGTTCCTAGCTACGACAGTAACTTCATTCCCATTGTGTAGCTTACCGCAGATTCTGGGTCACCCAACGTCTCTTGCTTTCTATCTTATACAACTACTTTCATATATATATTTGTTGAAATAACCTGGCTAGTTTATATTTGCTGGAATTCTAAGAAACACTCTGTTTGATTGCTCATTTCATTCTAGGCACACTTGTCTAATGCTTGCCTTTTCCATTCTATAGGTTCACAAGCCATGCCATTATATTTCGTATCTGGTTCTGGTTCGTCCTAAGCAACTACCTAACTATCCTCTACTATATAGTTCATTTGTGGTTTGCATTCCTGCTCTACAAGTTCTCGCATGATGCCGTTATAATTTCTGTCTTGTTCATTCTTAGCTACGATAGTAACTGCATGCCATTGTCTGGTTTATTCTTCTATATATATTTTTTGAAATAACCTGGCTAGTTTTTATTTGCTGGAATTCTAAACCACACACATTGTTATATTTCTCGTTTGATGGTAGGCATAGTTGTTTAATGCTTGCTTATCCTATTTGGTTGACATGATGGTCAATATATTTGAACCATTGACTAGTAGTAAACTCTAGTTCATAGCTCCTGTTTGTCTTGTTTGATGTATTAACTTGTTATTACTTAGTTTTAGACTGCAATTATTGCTATCGCCACCAAAGAGGGGTCTGCAAAATCATGTCTCAAGGTTGTTTTCCAATGTAGATGTCACTCAAAAGGGAGATGCAGGTGATAGATGGAGAAAGAAAATTGAGGACCGCTACCAACTCGATTGTCAACTGAAATGCTGAATTTTATTTCCCCTGAGTTGATAATATGTAATAATTTTAAGTAGTTTTCATTTGATGTAATATCTAGATAAATCGCCGTGTAGGCATTTAGTTGACACCGTCCACATATAGCGGTATGTGGTTCCATACCTGCGCTAGCCTGGTCGATAAAGGCACAGTATCGTGCTTTGTATTTGCCCGACGATGAACAGTAAAAATGCTCACAAGTTGTACACCTTTTATGATATCATAATGCACTCTAGAAATGCAGAAACTATACAAGACAACAAAACTGACGGACCTGACCCACATGCGTGGTAAGTAACAGTAAATGGCCAAAACAATAATAGGCCGAACAGTAACATGTCGAAACATTAACCATCCCAAACAGTAACAGGCTGAAACGGTAACTGACCAAAACAATAGCATGCCGAAACAGTAACATCTCGAGAACAGTAATGGACCAGAATAGTAAAAGGGCCAGAAGCTTAAATGGCTAAAACAAGAAGCATCACAGAAAAAAGCCCAGGTCAGAAAGGACATATAAAAGAATATGCCAAGAAAACTACCAAGCCAAAATAGTAACATGACAGAATATGCGCAAGACGTTGATGGGACTAAACAGTAAAGGGCCTGAAAGTTATGGGCCAAAATCTCTACAGGACAAAATGGACTGACCAAACGGGCCCAACTCAAACAGTACATGGCAGAACATAATAGGACCCGCAATTTACGGGCCTTACAAATGGGTCAGTTTTAAATAGTGTCAGTCACAATAGTAACATGCCCAAAAGTTTACGGGCCGGCACAGGCAGTGCTAGTGAGACAATTTGTAACAGTGCATGACGAAACAGTAACAGTCCATGATATTATTGGGCTCTCTTAATGGGCCGATCCACTTAATAATTATCAGGCCTTGGCTAGCCTTGGCTTCTACCACGATTTCATTGACAGTTAACTACGCTAAGTGATCATTAACGGCATTCGCCACGTGGCTGTTTGCATGGCGTCAACAGTCAACGGGGCTGGTTTAATAGATCTACGACGGATGGATTTTCGTGGTTGAAGGGTGCGATCCGCCATGGTCGAAAAAAACCGTGATAGATTTATTTGAGATGGGGCTTCTACCACGATGGTCATCCGTCATAGAAGGCTTTTCAACCATAAAAATGGACCTTCAACCACGAAAATCATCCGTTGTAAAAGGACATTTTCTTGTAGTGACATGCCAAGAAACGAGAATAACCTAATGTTTCATCCCGGGCAATGTAAAGTATTAATGAATCAATACGATATGTATCAGAACCAATACTATGGTTCACACGATAAAGAACTCTGTGTTATTTGCAGGGGTTTTGAGTTATATCAAGACACTGATAGTAATCATTGTCAACGACATGAGTTTTGGACATGTCCGCAAATATACAAACCTACTAGGTCACACACTTAAGACGTTTTTGTCATTTTAGAATGTGAGTGCGAATGAGATAGTTGAATGAAATAATTCCAAAAGGATATTTTCAAGTGTCCCAGAATACAGTTCAAAAAATCGGCCAAAGCAGCGGTTAATAGGCCGATTAATCCCTACAAGGGACCTAGCCATGTCGATTAGCACTAATCGATTGTGTTAATCATTTAGCCCAATTAATAGCTTCGACACTCCGATTAATAGGTATGTTCCTTATTAACTACTACAATTGGGTCAAACAAGTTGCAAGATTATCAATACATATAGTCCATCCATCCGCTAGTTAACCCCAATGAAGTAGGTTTTGTGAAGCTCCCGTTCGATCCCAGCCTCTAGGATGTCGATTCCTTCCATCACAAACCATTTCCTTGTCGTTGTTGACCGGTTCCGCGTAGTTGCCGACTAGGCCTCATATACAAGAGCTCGAGCACCTTTAGGATCTCATCCGGGAGCTCGAGGCTTCCTTTAATTGGGTAGGTGGTTGAGGTGCAAGCGGAGTCATACATGTTTTAGGTGCTAATTTTTGTAGGTTGCGCCGTTGTTAAGGAAGCCCGAGATTCGAGGGAGCTGATCCCTTATAAGTGGTTGTGAGAATTCGCACAACAGAGTAGCAAACATTAAACCCAGCTTTGTGGTTGCACGGGTTAATTGTTCTAGCAAAATTCCAAATCACTTTTTATAAACATTTTTTCCGTCCTTGGTCCCACCTTTTTGTAAAACAAAACCTTTTACATTTTTCAAACTTCTCTTAGTAGGTCGAACCTCACCCAGCTTTTCTCATAAAACATTTTTCCGGGGTCTTCCTATCCTATACGTTTACTTTAGCTAAAATGGAGCCTCCAAAGGAAGGCGGTATCATTCATCACATACTATAATAGGGGAAAGTAGGTGTCACCAAAAAGGGGTGTACCTAGTGGTACTAAAGTATTAATGGCTTGGAGGAGCCGATCTTTCCCACATATAGAGACATAGTATAATAAAGCCATGCAATTTTCATAATCCAGTAGTTAAAACATGCACAACAAAAAAGTAAGACAAGGGCTTATGAGAAAGAAGGTAGCTTGCTTGATGATCCGTAATATTGCTATATGTCCTTGGAATTCCTTTTAGAAAACCATAATATCCAATAAGAATGGCCATCATCTTTGGTCTCCGATATAATCGCAACTATCATCATCGGAATACATACATGCAAACAAACAAGGGTACAATCAACACAAAGTATACACTCACCAATACAATACATCAACCAAGCACACAGTACAGTATTTACTTCAGTATGTATTTAAGAATTTGGTTATGGAAACAAAGGAAAGGCTTTGGCTGCATTAGTGGATTTTCTATCAAGATTTATGTGGAATAAATCACTTTATTAAGTAGTTTAAAGCCACGGCTTGGTTCTATATGATATCAATATATAAAGATGACGTCATCTGGTATGTATTAACAAAATGAAAACAACAAAAGTGGTTTCACTATTTTATCAATTTCTATTGATATATTATGTATTTTATAGTGAATAAAACTCTAGTTTTAGGAAATAATTCACAAGAATTTATCTATAGTTCAAAAATTATTTCCTCTTGGGTTTAGGTACGGTTTTATGTATTGGTTCAATGAGAGTGGGAATCACATCAAAATAATTACCATAATTACCTAAAAAACTCAAAGTTAGTACTAGAGGGTTTTTGTTCTTTTCTATAGGAGATTTTGATGTGATTCCAAAGACACAGGTTAGGTATTTGTAATACCTTTATGAAGAAATTGGAATCACCCTTTTTAAATTTACAGAACTACTGGGATGATTTTATTAGTGAATTAACTATACACAAAACAGTTAATCACCAAAATCCAAGGAGACATCAATAAATATTGGGCTCCTGGGTTCAATAGATGTTGGTATGCAGATGTACTAGGATTTGGAATTAGATTAAGACATTTTATGGTTTTGTCTAGAGAAATTCCAGAAGTTTGAAATCCTCTATTTTTCTTATTATTGCTAGGGTCGAACCAGGAGGAAAATTAGGGTTGGGCCAATGTGACAAGCAAGGTATCACTGATATCTTTCAGCACATGGTGGATTTGTCCCATTTTAGTTTACCAAATTCTTTGGGAGTTTTAACGAGTGAATATGATACACTATTGTGTTTTAATTACTAGAAAACAACAAGAATTATACTGGTCAAAACAAAGGTACTGCATGTTAGAAAAATCTCCTAGATACATGGTAAAATTTATGTCTACAGGTTTGGGCTGTTTTCCATTTTATTTTTATTTAAACTAAATTACAAACTAGTAGATCTGAAATTCCTAGACAAAAAGAAAAGAGGAAAACATGCGCATGGGCCGAATCATCTCAATTAGTGGTCCAGAGGGAGAAATCGGCCCACCAGGGGTGACGACGCGTGGGGGGGAAGAGTCAAATACCCGCGGCGCGGGGCCCACCAGCTAGTTATGGTGGCTGGTGACCGGGTACCAGCGGATCTGGGCCATTAGGGTAAAGGAGATACGACAATGCTCGTCCTTATTCAACCTCGCGAAGGGCACAGTGGCGGAAACCCTAGGGCCTACTGGGAAATGGCAGGGGCTCACCTTCGGGCGTAAAGGAGCGTTGGGCAGGGGACGGGGCAATGTGGAAGCCGATGGTGGTCCTGGTGATGGGCAGGAGAAGGGGTTTACACAAAGGAGGGCAGCTCACGCGTCAGCGCCTGCATAGGGCTCGGGACCTCGCAGAGGCGACGCTCGAGGGGTTCCTGCGCAAAAAAGAGGGCGTGGTTAGATAGGGCTTGAGGAGGGGATCACGCCAGAACGAAAAGGAGGTAAGGAGAGGCCATGTAGCCTCGGCTTTCCCCTCCTTTTTCTTGCAGCACCGAGAGGGAGAAGCTCGGTTTCTTGGTCCTGCGAGCTAGGGGAGGGATCTAGAGCTCGGTGAGTAGTAGGTGAGGTTGAGGGGAAAGAAACAAGGTGACGCGGAAGGTCGGGTTCGCCTACAAGCTTGCATGCAAGCTTGGAACCGATAAGGTTCCTTCTCCTTCTCCATGGCAATGGAGGAGGAGGGAGCTGGATCAGGGGTTAGTGGAGGGGTAGATGGATGGGAGAGAGGGGAAATGAGGCAGAGAGAATGATCAGACTGACCTGTGCCCCCTTTTTTGAGAGAAACAATGTCCATGGTGAACTATGCCTATGGAGCCAATGGAGGGGAGGTAGAAACTAGGGGGTGCTTCATGTGGGCGTGTGGAGATTGGTATGGTGGCCTCTGGGTCGAGCAGGGGCAGAGAGGAGTGAAGGGGTGGTGATGCTACGGAATTAACAAGATGGACAAGGCAAAGAGTCTTTGTCTCCCTATCAACAAATGAAAAAGGACAAGTACTAGTGTTTGGTCACTGTAGCTCTACAGTGCCACGACCAGAAAGTGAGGCTAGGTGCTGAGGAGAGGTGCTTGACAAGTTTGACTAGTGTTTGATGGGGTTTTGTTCATGGTGATGCTCATAATCAAGTTTTGTCCATGGTATAGATTATGAATAGATTCTTGAAACTTGGTCTTGGCAAGATGAGGTAATGGTACTAGTGGATGGGTATGGTAATTATGCATAACCAATAATTATTTGGGATTTATTGAATCATTTTATATCATAATTATATCATTTATTCGAATAGTGCAGGAATGGTTTGTAGAAGCTAATTCTGCAATTTTGAATTGTACAATGTGATATTTTGGTGTGAGATTGTCATAAATAACATATCAAACCTAGGAGAATTTTCCCGGAATTTATTGAGAGTTAAAAGTATTTAAAACCATTATTTCTCCATTTCTGCTATTTAAGAAAAAGGAAAAATAGAATTATTAGAACACTTCAAAAATATTTATTTTTAAAGCGGGAATGTAGGTAACAATATATAAGCCTCAAATGTGTATTTAGTTGAGGTTGTGATTTGAAGACAAACAAGGTTTCTGCAATAGAGGAAGTTTTGGGGGTTTTGAGAAAGGAGAGATTTAAATAGTTTGAGTATAGAAATAAATATGGATAATATTTGGTAAATCATAATATCAATGCTAGATGATGTCAACATGCTGTATCACTCATTTGCACTCTTGGGAATTTATAAAAACAACTTTATTTTGGGGAGGGGACAAGGAATAGAGGATCTAGGGTTTTGATAATTTTATGCCATCTAAACCTTCTTGGAGTAAGGAGATCGGAGCTCACCTTGGTACCAGGGATAGATGGATAGCTAGAAAAGGTTGTCTATATGATAATGGCAGCAAAGGTTTGGCTTGGTTGTATTTGAAGTGATCTGGGAATGATGGCAAACTTTGTTGAAAATAAGGCTGCCATAACAGATGGGTCCTGATGCCTCATAAACCAGATGAGTTTATGAAGAACCTATTCACATTGGGAACAAATTAAGAGGGGTTTAATATACCATGGTTATTAGTTCATAAACATCCAGAGAGTTGGTCAAAGGGGGTAGCATATGGATGTGAGCTTATGCAAAAGTAGGCAAGATGATAAGATTTGTAGAAAAGATTATTATCTTGACTAGAAAACCATCATGCGTGAGTGTTACAAGGATGGCTTAGCCAAGGGAAAGAGTGGGATTTGGTAGTACTAATGATGTACTACAAGATGGTTCAAGTATATCTTCAAGGATACAACGGTTCATTCTTATCAACGAGTGGAGGATATTGAAGTTTGGATTAGGTAGAGGGATTCCAAGCCTGTATTTGGTCTTTGATGAGTTGGATGCTATGGGAAGGGGTTAGATTAGTATAGAGATACTTAAGTAGCTTAGAGGTTCACTTGAGTCGCTCAAGATAGATCTAGCTTAAGATGCTTGGTTCAAGATTTGAGGATCTCAACATTGAGTTAGTCCTAAGGGATGAGGTACTAGGCTATCTAAATTTATTTCCTAAGCAAGCATGGCAAATAATAGATCAAGGCAACATATCTAGATACTACTAAGGTTACCATCAAGCCTAGCTTGAGGTAAGCATGGGTGTTTTGAAGGGTTTGAAATTTGAAGTAAGGTAAGGACCCCTTGGTATTTCTACCAAGATTAGAATGAAAAGGTTTCATGAAAGGTTTTGGAAAACGTAGAGATAGGAGTAGTTCAAGTTCTGTCTTGAAAACATAAGGAGATTGTATATAGTTCTCTATAGTTTTGGTAATAGAAGCTAGTAAAACATTTTGTTGTGTCAAGGTCATCTTGGCTCAAGTTTGAAATGCCAGAACATTTGAGAGTATGAGGGATGATCCAAGACATCTCTTTGGTAAAATATTTTTTGGTAAGCCAGGTTGAGGTAAGGAGTATGATATCTAATACACACAGTTGTGAACACAAGCAAACAAGTAAGCAAACATTACAATACTTAATAATGAAAAGTTTTTGTTCCCCCTGATTTTTGCCTTTTTGACAACAAAATTAGGGTTGCTGAAATTGGTATGTTACATGTTTAGTTTTTAATTATGAATTCAAAAGAAAAGTCAAATGTTTTCAAATCTAATTTAAAACTAGTCAAACATTTGACTTTGACCTCCTTTTAATATTTTGACTTTGATAAAAATTTATTTCCATAATTTCAAATAATTTGAAAAATATATGTTTTTGAATCAGCAAAATGCCAGGAATATGAATATGCCAGTTAAAATATTATTTGAGAAATTTAATATTTTCGAAATATTAGATGTTAATAAATGCCCATTTCTTAATAATTGCATAACATTAATTTCGTAACTCCAAATTCGACAAATGATAAGTCTAAATCAATTAGCTCGACGAGCGTGTTCTAACTATGCATTTCATGATATAAATTGAAGCATGCATCATATAAATATTAATGGGGAAGCAAGATTTATGCAACTAAAATGTGACTAAATAAATATTAAAATACTTATTTCTTGTTTCCACACCTTCCCATGCCATGCTATGCTATACCATGTAAATTGTGCATCATCCCATCATGGCATACCTTGTTTGCTTGTTGCATATGATTTATATGATTGTGTAATGTATTTATTTTGGCCCCTTTTGTGTTTCGTTTTTACCCGGATAGACGCTGAGCAAGGAGAATATCAGGAGCCACGGGAGTATGATACGTCGTAAACGTATCTATAATTTTTGATGTTCCAATATTGTTTAGTATAAACTTTGCTATGCTTTGTCTACACTTTGAGGTATTTTTATACATTTTCTGGGACTAACCTATTAACAAGGTGCCGCAGTACTAGTTGCTTGTTTTCTGCTGTTTTTGGTTTCAGAAAATATAGTAAGGAAATATTCTCGGAATTCGACGGGACAAAAGCCAAAGTCAATATTTCACCAAGGAGAACACAGAGACCGAAGGGCAGCCGGAGGGGCGCCATAGGGTGGTCGCACCCCCCAGTCGTGGGCCCACCCTAGGCAGCAACTGGGCAGGGTGTGGCGCCCTGGCCGTCCTCCTTCCTCGCCTCTTCTCCTATAAAAGCCCCCAATTCCAAAACCCTAAGTACCAGATCAGATCTCCATGAAATAGTCCGTAGCCTCCGCCACCATCGTCCCTAGATGAGGGGGATCTGAACCTCTTCCCGACACCCTGATGGAGGGGAGAGATCATCCCGGAGGCCTTCTTCATCACCATGCCAGCCTCCGGTATGATGCGTGAGTAGTTCACCCTTGGACTATGGCTCCATACAGTAGCTAGATATGGTTGTTTCTCCTTCTTTGTGCTATCATGTTTAGATCTTGTGAGCTCCGTTCATGATCAAGATCATCTATTTGTAATCATACATGTTGTGTTTGTGGGGATCCGATGGATATTGAGATACTATGTCAGATTGATTATTGATTCTATCATGTCTTATTGATTATTAATTCTATCATGTCTGTGTTGTTTGAGATCTTGCATGCTCTCCGTTTCTAGTAGCTATCTTGGCCAAGTAGATGCTAGTGACTCCAAGAGGGAGTATTTATGCTCGATAGTGGGTTCATATCCTCTATTGAATCTGGGGAAGTGACATAAATCTCTAAGGTTATAGATGTGTTGTTTCTACTAGGGAGAAAACAACTATCTTTTGTTCATGAAACAATTATATTGTTTACTTTACACACATTGCTTAATGAAATTATCCGTTGCTTGCAGGATTCCAAGTTGCTACTAGGGGCAAAGTATTGAGTTTGTGTTGTGCAGGATTCCAAGTTGCTAGCAACACCTTGGAGTTGTTTCCTTTCTCCTACTACTTTGATAACCTTGATTTCATAACTGAGGGAAAATTTGCCGATGTGCTCATCATACCTTCCTCTTGGGGTCCCCCAACGAAGCTCTATAACTGAGCCACGTCAAGATATTTTCTGGCACCGTTGTCGAGGATTTAAGCACAACTTGATAAGGGGAGTCCTTGATATGCCAAATTTTCATCACCATTCTATATCATAATTTACCTCTTTTCATTGATATTTATCTTATTATGATGTATTGCTTATGTCTTTTCCACTGTTTATGCATGTTGGATGATTCTTGGAGGATGGACTACCGGAGTCTGGATTTTGATGGAAAAGAGGGTGTCTTGATGCAATTTCGCGAAGATCAGAAAAATACCAGAAAAATATGGGAAAATATTATTTTTCCAGAAGATTGGGGAAGCCAGAAGGAGAGACGAAGAGGGGCCACAGGGGGCCCACACCCCCTAGGTGCGGTCCCACTTCACCCCGCGCCTAGGGCAGGTGTGGCCCACCTGCCCGACTCTGGGCTCTGCCCCTTTGCCTATATCTTCCCTACAAAACCCTAAGCCTAGGGGAGCGACCACAGATAGATTTCCGCCGCCTCTGGGGTGCGTAAAACACACAGAGAGAAAGATCTATCCGGCAGACAGATTTTTGTCAGGGGAATTCCTTTTCGGAGAGGGGAGATCGTTGCCATCAACACCGTCATCAAGCTAGGCTTGATCGGGATCATCATCATCATCCACACCATTATCTCCACCATCACCATCATCACCACTTCGTCCCGCTATAACAATTGTGTTGGATATTGCTTTAGTTCTTAGGGGAAACTTTCCCGGTGTTAATTACTATTGTAGTTGATGCTTGTGAGTGGAACCATTAGATTATTGTTTATGTTCAGATTGTTATTCATCACCATATCATCTTTGATCTTCATCCATATGATGTCTTGTGAGTAGTTCTTTTAGTTCTTGAGGACATGGGAGAAGTCATGTTGTTATTAGTGGATCTGTGTTGAGTTATTATTCAATGGTTTAGTATTTAAGTTGTGGTGCTATTCTTATAGTTGTGTCATGTGAACGTTGACTTCATGACACTTCACCATTTATGGTCCTAGGGGAATGCATTGTGTATTTGGCTACTAATTGTGGGGTTGCCGGAGTGATAGAAACCTAAACCCCTGTTAGGACACCATTGCATAAGGGAGCGTCGAATCTCAGAGTTTAAGGATATGGTTAGATTTATATCTTAATTACTTTTCTGTAGTTACGGATGTTTGCAGGGGGTTTAATTAGTATGTATTACTCCATGTACGGTCGGTACATTAGCACAGGTTCACCCACACAACACTTACAACACCAAATAAGAGTACTTAGCTATTTGAAGCGAAAGCACTTGACAGAATTCCCATGTGTCCTTGAGAATGTTTGGTCTTTATAAGTATTTCCACCGGCTTGTCCTTTGCTAAGAAAGGATTGTGCCACTTGCTGCGTTTGTTCTTTGTTACTTGTTCTTTGTTTTGTTGCCTTATCAGAAAACCACTAAAAATTCGTTTGCTAAGTATTCACAGGGATTTCATGCTCCATACCACTTTTCAGCACCTTCTGCTCCTCGTTGGGATCAACACTCCTATTTATCAAAAGTACTATGATACACCCCCTATACTTGTGTATCATCAAGACTATTTTCTGGTGTCGTTGCCGAGAAGTGAAGCACTATTGAAGAGTGAAACTAGTAAAGGAAACTTCTACAGTGAGTATTTCTTTTGTTACTGCTTGTTACTTTGTTTCCAACATGGATAACCCACTTGGTTTTCTGTTTGGGAAAACTAATACCGCTTCTAGGGTAGTAGATGAACTGCCACCTGTTGAGATAGATCCTTTTAAGATACCTACAAGTATTGTTGATCGTGTTAGGGATAATTATTATTTTGGGGATGGAACTGTCCATCCTGGTGATCACTTGCTCTTTATCCATGAATTATGCGGGTTGTTTAAGTGTGCAGGTATCACAACTGAACAGGTGAAGAATAAGTTACTCTCCATATCCTTGAAAGGGAGAGATGGAGAATGGTATAAGATGCTAAAGAATGGACAATCCATGGATTGAGAGGAAATGGCATCTCTCTTTTATTCTAAATTTATCCTCCTAGTGAGATTCATAAGGATAGAAATATGATATATAACTTTTGGCCTCGTGATGGAGAGAGTACATCTCAAGCTTGGGGGAGACTGAAGTTACTAATGCTTAAATGTCCTATTCATGAACTCCCTAACAATATTATTATCAATACCTTTTATGCTAGGCTTTCTCTTCATCATAAAGAATTACTAGATGCTTCTTGTGCTGGATCATTCACACGTATGAAGGAAGGAGCTAAATGGGATCTACTAGACCATATTCAAGAGAACACTGAACCTTGGAAGAATGGCAAAGGAAGAAAGTTAGGTATAAACTATGATTATGAATGTATTAAATCTTTTATGGGAACTGATGACTTCCGTGATATTAGTAATGAGTTTGGTCTTGATCCCCAAAGTATTGCCAACTGTTTTAAGGACTTTGCCTCTTAATAGAAATTCCCAAGAAGAAGTGGAACAAGTACCATGCACCTTATAAAGATGTTGTTAGTCATGTTCTTGTTAGAAGTACTCAAGTTTGTACTACTAATCATATTGTGCATGAACCTCATGTTGAGAAAGTTCCTTTCCCAGCTAAGGTAAATGAGTATTCTATGATTATTAGTGCAAATAACAAAAGTACAAAGAAAAGTGTGGAGCCAGTTGAGCAATTGAATGTTGAACCTGTGGTAGCTATTGTGAAAGATCTTGTCACTAGAAGTATAGAGGATGAGCATATTGTCTTATGTGAAGATGCCACTAATATTGTCTCTCATCCTATTAAGGATAGAAAAGCTAGTGTTCCTGTACTTTCTATTAAAATTGGTGATCATTGCTACTATGGTTTATGTGATATTGGTGCTAGTTCTAGTGCTATTCCTTATTTGCTTTACAGGGAAATTATGCATGAAATTGGTCCTTGTGAGCTCGATGACATTGATGTGGTTATCCACCTTGCTAATAAGTAAACCATTTGCCCCATTGGCATTGTAAGGGATGTGGAGGTTCTCTATGGTAAGATTAAATATCCTGCTAATTTTCTAGTGCTTAATTTAGCAGCTAGCAAAACTTGTCCTATCATTTTTGGTAGACCTTTTTTGAACACTTGTGGAGCTATTATTGATTGTAAGAAGGAGAAAGTTTTAACTAAGTTTGATGGAGATTCTATGAGTTTAACTTTTCCAAATTTGCTAAAGCTCCTTGTGAAAATAGCTTGCCTAATAAAGATTTCAGGATGGAACAACTTGCTTCTATTGATCCGGTTTATGACCTTGGACCTCTTTTTGGTGACTGTAAGTATGCTCATTCTTATGATAAAGTTGTTGCCAGTGACAGTTATATTGTCAACTTTATTCAAGGTGTTACTGAAAGTTATTATGAGAGAGGGAAACATGGTTTTATGCATCTCAATAATGTTAAGTTTCCCTGTTTTATGTTGAAAGCTTTGAAGCTGCATCTGTTTTGTCTTCCTATGGTAGTGGCTTTTTGTTTCAACAATTTGTTTTATCATGATACCCCCATGCATAGGAAGTGGGTTAGACTCAAGTGTGTTGGTTATTTGCTTCTTGATGCTCTTTTTCACTCCAAATTTATATCTCCTTTGTGAGCATCTTTGAAAGTCTCAGGCCTAACTTAAAGGAATAAAAGAAAAGTACTTGTTGGGAGATAACCCAAAAGTTTGGTCGAGTCTTGGAAGTTATTACCTCTGTAATAACCGCTCCTTATCCTTTTTGTTTTGTTTTTTGTGTCAAGTTCAACAACTTTTGTGAAGTAGAGGAGTTGTGAAAAGTGCCTGTCCTGGGACAGATTTTTGTGCTGCACCGTAAAAATTCGTGAGGAAGCTCAGTATTTTGGATGGAGCTGCAGTTTTCTAAGCTTGTTCTCCAAGTTTTCACCCAACTTTCATTAGTTCTTCACTTTTTGATTTGAGCGACAGAAGGTTTTCAAAAAAAAATCAATCTTTACATGCTGGTCTGTTTTGACAGATTTCTGTTATCATTTGCATTTGCCCCTTATAGAAGCCTTTGCTTTGGTGGATTTCAGTTGAAGTGTGAACCTAAAGGTTTGTTGTTTTGCTTACACTAATGTTTCCATTGAAGCTTGTGTATTGCCTTGTGAGGAAAGGAAACTTCCAGGAAAAGGAGAAAAGGAGTCTGCAGAGTTCATCTTTGAATAGGTAAAAGTGGTGAAAACAGAAGGTTCATGAAACCCCAATATTTTTATATTTTTGATGTTTTTAATACATAAGGAATACTACGAGACGGAATAGAGGAGGAACCGGAGTCCGGGGTGGACAAACCCACCCCAGGCGCGGGCCCAGCCTGGCCGCGCCTGGAGGGGGTTTGACTCCCCAGAACTTCGACTCCGCCTTGTTTCCATGTCAAAACCTTCCTTATGCTTTGAAACTTCATAATATATAACCCCCCGGATCCCCCGAGGTTCGTCCATCGTGTTCTCGTCATGTTTTCGTTTCGATCTGTTTCTATCAGGAAATCTTCTTAAGTTTAGAGCACCATGGTCTCCGCCAACGACAAAGGCAAGAAGCCCGTGGAAGAGTTAAAGTTGTAAGAACAAACTGCCGCAGGGACAAGGGCAAGGAAACCTACTTTTGTGGGAGCAATTAAAACTAGGGATGCTTTTTATCGTAACATGCAGGGAGTTGTAGCCTTCGGTCCGTCCAGACTTTCACTACTCGAGGGCGGCAAGCCCTTTTGAAACCACTAACGAGTTTTGTGATAAGTATCGTGCTTTGAGGATGAAGGTGGATATACTTCAAGAAGAGAATGACAGGCTTCGTAAAATGCTGGAGGATCTCCTTTCCTTCAACAAGGGAACACCACCACCACCGAAGGAGTAATTCTTCATCAGGTTTTGCATCTCCTTGGCTTGCTCCAAGCTTGGGGGAGTGCCGCGGTATCACCACCATTGTCTTTTATCTTTTACCTTTTTAGTGGGTTCATATATTTGGTAGAGAGTTTATCTTATAGTTTGGTTTGCATGTGGAAGTATCTCTCCTTTAGTTGGTTATCTATGTATCCCTTGGTGTGAGTGCCTTTATTGGAATATTAATGAGAAGTTTCATCTTTTACTTTTTGCACTTCTTATTTTTAGTTTGCAATCTCTATTAAATGATGGATCTTGTTGATCAGTATTGGCATCACTTTGGGAGCATCAATTGGATCTAAATTGGTTTTGGCAAACCGAGTTCTGGTCAGTAGCAATACTTTTTGAGATTTGAAAGAAAAAGAGAAAAAGGCTTACAGGTATTTTGTATCATTTGTTTTCTTTCTTGTTGGCTCATAAGCTTAGTATTCTTTATTTAAGATCTTTTGTGTCTTCAAGGAAGACTGCATGTTGTGCTTTATTACTTGTATGTTTGCTTGTTTCTTTTAACTCTCTTGCTTGCTACCCAGCCTTGCTAGCCAAAAACCTGCTTTGAGAAGGCATACTTCTCATGTTTCCAAACCCTTTAACCAAAACCTTTGCCATTTGTGTCCACCATATCTACCTATTAGCTTTTGCTATTCCTAGCAAATTCTCAAGCTTCATCTACCTTTCAAATTTAAAAAGTATTTTGTTATGTGAAAACTAGTTAGAAAAGCTCTCACCAACTTGATGGCACACCTTATTTTCTTGCCCCTAATAGAATTGAAACATTGTGCCATCGAAGTTGTATATGCTTGCATCTATACGTTGGAATTAGCAAAACCATGCTGACACGGGGAACGTTTTCAACATTGCACCGGTACTTTTGTACTCAGTTGATATCGTGCTCTTTTGTCTATGGATGCTAACGGTGTGAAATAAAGAGGGAACTTGTAAGTCCATGGAGTTTGTATTTTGTGTTAGAGAAACGCCTGGGCCGCTAGCCTAATCCATGCTTAATCATGGTGGAAACTTGCAGCATCACCATAGTGAGCTATCTATGAAGCATCCTCAATAAAAAGCTATGCACATAGTAAATAAAAAGATTGCTGAGATGCTCACTGTCTGCTTGCCTTGTCATTTTAGTTATGGGAAAGCTCCTGTACCATGTGCAAGGGGTACCCCGTTGGCGGTTCTCAAAGATACGCAAATATTTACAATGACAAGAACTTACCTGGGACCAAAGTTGAGTAGCATGAGGAGTGGCCCTCATATTCAAGGGACATGAGATTTCCAACTTATATTTCGTCAAGCATATACGCCATCTTTGTGCACTTTAACCTTAATCATCTCAAGATGCCTATGATAGCGGCAATGAGGGCTCAAAGCTAGTAAGTACCATAAGATTTTGGAAGCTCTTTATGACTTGTAATCCCTGCTACCCTTTATACATGGACCTTTCTCCTAGTTACCAAGTTGAGTCAGTAAACCTACTTCCTCTCTATCTCCAGCAACCATTTGAGTTGTTGTGTTTCAAGCATTCATATGGTGATTTATTCAATCATGTTGTTTATCTTACTTGTTTGCACAAGACTCTTATCTATTGAGTATTACATTGAAATCCTTCACTTGTGAAAAAACTTTTTGAGCAAAGAGTGCTCCTGTTTTAAAACTTCTACAAAAAGCTTTTTGTGAAACTGTTTGCCAGGTGTTCTCTGACCAAGAACACGTTTGGAAATTCCAATTATGATTTATCTTTATGCATCTCTATTGTGACTGCTGTACTTGGTTGCAAGCTAAGTTATATAATGGTGAGTTTCTTTCTTCTATGAGTTGTGTAATGGTAAGTGTGATGCTTCTTGTTTGTATTCTTTTATCAACACTTCACTCCATCAACCTGTGGACATGTTTACTGAGCTCACTTTTCGCTTGGGTACAAGCGAAGGTCTAATCTTGGGGGAGTTGATACGCCCAATTTGCATCACCATTCTATATCATAATTTACCTCTATTCATTGATATGTATATTATTATGAGGTATTGCTTATGTCTTTTCCACTGTTTATGCATGTTGGATGATTCTTGGAGGATGGACTGCCGGAGTCTGGATTCTGATGGAAAAGAGGGCGTTTTGATGCAATTTTGTGAAGATCAGAAAAATACAAGAAAAATAGGGAAAATATTATTTTTCCAGAAGATTGAGGAAGCAAGAAGGAGGGACAAAGAGGGGCCACAGGGGTCCCACACCCCCTAGGCGCGGGCCCACCTGACCCCGCGCCTAGGGCAGGTGTGGCCCACCTGCCCGGATCCTTGCTCTGCCCCTTCACCTATATCTTACCTACGAAACCCTAAGCCTAGGGGAGCGACCACAGACAGATTTCCGCCACCTCTGGGGGGCGGAAAACACCGAGAGAGAATGTAAAATCCCACCTTTATAAAGGTAAAGATCCCTGTGATTGCAATGCTAGTCCCTGAATCAATTGCTAGCATCCACAGTTTAAGATGAAGTACACAAAAACAAAGGTCATTATTACATCGTCATTCCAGAGATAACATAGTCTTTTACAACTCCATAGCCATAGGCTAGTACAAGTGTTTAACTTAACATTATAAAAATAGAAGTCTTCATCTTCATGTGCCACAGGCAAGCATGTTGAGTGTAGACTCATAACCCCTAATCATCATCAGAGTAACCTACAACATCACAAGTTACATCCACAGTGGGTCAATACATTAGATTAGTATTGGCAAGTGATACCTTAGTAGAATATTAGCATCTAGTTACTACATGAATTTGGCTAAGTGTAGCTTAGGCTTGCTTTGCTCAAAATAGGGTTTACCTATCAGTTGAAAACACAAAGTTTTTGTTTAGCAAAAACTCTCAAGGAACCACCAATAGAAATTGGTGGACCTTCACCCTTCTTCAACCACAAGTTTTAACTTAGAAAATTGGGATGAGGAGATTCTTGATAGATTCCATGTCTTGATGCTCAAATTGTCCATTACCGGGGACACGGCTAAGTACTTAGTTTCTTCCATCTATAGAGGTGGTGCACTTTCACCACAATACTTGGTTTCACCAAGACAAGACCTTTCAGAAGCCTTCCCTTAGACCAGAATGGACACGCTCGAAACCTATCATCCCCTACCACCAACTGTCCATTTGGCTAAGTTATTGCAACCTATATGATCCTGGCAGAGCCCATAATGCCATGTGGTTGCACTAGAAGCTTCTTAACATTTGGCATCTCAAATCCCTTTGTTCCTAGGTGGCAATTCACAAGTGAGATACACAAGGTAAACCATATAAATGGGCCTTGTGTAACCACTCAACCAAAAACCACCAAGCAATTACCATTCCACCCAGGTGTTTCATTCACTTAGTTGTTTTATTAAGCAAAAACATAAGTCAAAGACTTAGGAATATTTTTCCATAGCATGTATATATTCCACCCTTGGTTGCTACTAGCTAGGCTAAGCATGGCAATAGTAAGTATCTTAACTTAGAGATAATTCTAACAATTCTACAACTACTAGGATTTCCCAAGCATAGCATATAGATACTTAGCAAAATATTCATGCAAGCCCTATACAAAATATTTCTAATGCATAGTAAAAATATTGGGACAAAAAAATGAAGCACCACTTGCCTTGGTAGTTTGGAGAGTAGCAACAATCTTCACAATCACAATCACCACTAGCACCAAAATCTACACATAAAATGATAGCACCAAATTCACATATCAAAATAAACAAGAAAAAATATATGAATGCATGCAAATGCCATGTGATTATTTTCTAAATCAAACAAGACAAGTGGACCAGTACTGAGTCATAAACAAAACAATTATACACTAAATAAAATTAATTTGGCCCTTAAAACATTTTCTATATAATTTGTATACATAAAATAAGATTACAAATGCCTCTGTAAAAACAACTAATTTTATAGATGCAATTCATTAAACAAAGTGTATGGTTGGATAGAGTTCTTTCTCCTGATTCCAGTGATATAAAATTTACAGAATTTGAACGTGTGGATCAAAAGTTATGAATTTTTCAAGTTTGAACAACTAATAGATCTAATTTCAGATTTTTAATCAAAACACAGGCCATGCGGTGCTATCTGATTGGTCGATACCGTTTCGCGCGGATCACGGTCGCGGGCCTTTGGATCTAACTAGCTACGCATGGCTCAGATCTGCCCATACCGCTTCACCTAAGATCTAATCGCGACCGTGAGATCCAGATCCAACGGGCATCTTTTACCTGACCAAAGACTGGCCGCGCTGAGTCAACGGCGAGCAGCGGCGTGCTCGGGTGGTGGTGCTACCGGCGATACAGGAAGCGCTAGGGGAAGAGGATTAGCCAACCAGTCTCGCCGTGAAGTGCTGGTTCTCGAGGTGGTTGCCGTTTACCATGCGATGCACGGGGTCGTCACGGATTGCTTGTCGGAGTTGCTTTGGTCTTCGGGTGCGGCTGCTCGTCATTGTTGGCGAGGATGTAGATCATGCCAGAGAAAAATAAGCAGTACGTCAGATGCGGGAAGCGATGCTGGTCATGCGAGTATCAAAGAGAGGGCAAGGCGCGGTCAGAATTAACCAGGACAGCTCGCCGGAGTTGATGGTCTTGTCGCACACTTCCTGTCGTCGACGTTGCCGAGGCTCTGGATGATCCTAGCACACAGCTGCGGTGTTAAATGACGCGCAAGGATGCAGTGAACAAGCTAGCAAGACTAGGAGGCAAGGGGCGGGGAGTTCTCACTGGAATTCGCCGCCGGAGTTCATCGGTACAACGGTGGTGTGAGAGCAATTGGGGGCAGCCTGGTGGCAGAGCGAGCGAGTTGAGCGAGGGGAAATGGTCGTCGAGGGGTGGGGTTAAGTAGCCGAGCGAGGAGGGGGAATTACTTCGGGAATCAAGTGCAATCAACGGATTTGATTTGGAAGAAAGGGGGGGGGAGGCCTCGCAGCGTGCTCGACGCTATCTTGAGGTGGATGGTAGGGTCGGAGCGTCAATGAGGGGGGTGTGGGCGGGTTGAGTGAGAAATAGAGGGAGAAGGGAAATCCCGGGTGGGCTGATTTTGCTTCTGGGCCGAAAGAGTGGCGCCGGCCTGTTTTCATTTCTTTTATCTTTTTCCAATTCTGTTTTGATTTTCTGGAAACATTTTCAAAAGGTTTTCAAAAGAATCTGATTTCAAATTTTTCCTGAATCTTTATAGGATGGAACATGCACTTATTTGAGTATTTAACAATGTTGTTTACTCAAATTTATATTGGCCCGTTGGAATTTAAATCCAACAGTGCCTTTATCATTTGTTTAATAAAGACATATGAATGGTTTTGAAATTCATACTTTGTTTTGAAAACTTTGTCCAAGCTTTAGAAAATATCAATCAACCATAGGATCAATTCTCTACTGATCAAAACATGGTCTTCCTTCTTATAAGGTAGCAATAAAGCTAATGCCTTGCTTGCATAAAATAATAGATCACAAAGTTTCTGATTTTGAGGAAATGATCCTAAAATGAGTATGAATGCATGAATGATGTGAAACTTTGAAAACATGATTTTAGGGATGTTACAAATCTAAACCCCTTAAGGTGAATCTCTCCCTCAAGATTCAGATTGGCTAGCAAATAGGTGAGGGTGGTCTTTTCGAAGGTCATCTTGTCTTTCCCAAGTTGCTTCTTCTTCGGAATGATGGTTCCATTGAACTTTCCATAATTTGATAGTCTTTGTCCGAGTAACTCTTTCTACAGTCTCAAGAATCTTGATAGGTTTTTCCTCATAAGTGAGATCACTTTCAAATTGGACCTCCTCCAAAGGTATAGTATCCTTCAAAGAAGTCTCTTCCATCTCTGGATGGCATTTCTTTAGCTGACTCACATGAAACACATTGTGAATGATAGACAATGATTCTGGCAGTTCAATTTCATAAGCTACTTCTCCTTTATGACTCGGAATCTTGAATGGTCCAACATATCTTGGGGCCAATTTTCCTTTGACTCCAAATCTCTTCACTCCACGAAGCGGTGACACTCTAAGATAAGCTCTATCACCCACCTCATAGGTGACTTCTCTATGCTTAGGATCTGCGTAGCTCTTCTGTCGGGACTGTGCTATCTTCAATCTGTCCTTCACTAACTTGACTTTCTCTTCAGCCTCTTTGATTAGTTCTAGCCCGAACAAGTTTCTTTCTCCCACACCATTCCATAGCACTAGGGTAGTACACTTTCTCCCATATAGAGACTCAAACGGTGCCATCTCAATACTGGCTTGATAGATGTTGTTGTAAGAGAATTCTGCATAAGGCAGACTTTTATCCCAGCTAGCTCCATAGTCTAGGGCACATGCCCTCAACATATCCTCTAGAATCTGGTTGGTCCTTTCTATCTGTCCATCAGTCTGGGGATGAAAAGAAGTGTTGAATTCCAATCTCATTCCCAATGACTCATGTAGTTGCCTCCAAAAATGAGAAGTGAATTGAGTTCCCCTATCAGACACAATACTCTTGGGTACTCCATGCAGACAGACAATCCTATTCATATAGATCTTGGCCAACCTAGCACTTGTATATGTTGTCTTCACGGGTATGAAATGAGCCACTTTAGTTAGGCGATCCACTACTACCCAAATAGAATCATATCCTGACCTGGTACTTGGCAATCCGGTGATGAAATCCATGCCAATCTTGTCCCACTTCCAATCAGGAATAGGTAGTGGTTGTAGCAATCCTGCTGGTTTCTGATATTCCGCTTTCACTCTACTACATACATCACACAAAGCAATATGTTCGGCGGTGTCTTTCTTGAGATTATTCCACCAAAATCTTTCCTTCATATCCATGTACATTTTGGTGTTACCCGGATGAATGGAATATGGCGAGTTATGTGCTTCTTGCAAAATCAGTTTCCGAAGTTCCGGGTCTTGCGGAACGCAGATACGTTTTCCATACCATAAAGTACCTCGTTCTTCTTCATGGAATCCTTTGGCTTTTCCTTTACCAACTTTTCCTTAATCTCTTCAATTTCCTTGTCTGTCTTTTGGGCTTCCTTGATTTTGTCCAACAAGGTGGGTTAAACATCCAGTGACATGAGATGTCCCTCAGGCACAATCTCCAATCTGAGGTCTCTAAATTGGGCACACAGATCATCTGTCAACTCTCCCTTAGTAAGTCCATTCACAAATACCTTACGGCTTAGTGCATCCGCTACAACATTTGCTTTACCGGGGTGGTATTGTAAACTCACGTCATAGTCCTTGATGAGTTCTAGCCATCTTCTTTGTCTCATGTTGA
This sequence comes from Avena insularis, assembly GCA_023614405.1. Lineage (NCBI taxonomy): Eukaryota > Viridiplantae > Streptophyta > Magnoliopsida > Poales > Poaceae > Avena > Avena insularis. The sequence continues at coordinate 114,609,354 of CM042687.1, forward strand.
TTTCTTTCTGAGTGAAGATATACTTCAAACGTTAGTGATCTGTGAACACTTCACATCGCTTTCCCAAAAGATAATGTCTCCATGTTTTGAGTGCATGGACAACAGAGGCTAATTCTAAATCATGAGTAGGATAATTTACCTCATGAGTTTTGATTTGTCTCGAGGCATACGCCACAACTTTCCCTTCTTGCATCAGAACTGCACCTAATCCATGATGAGATGCATCACAATAAACTTGGAAATCCTTCTCCAAATCTGCCAGACATAGGACTGGTGTTGTCACTAGTCTCTTCTTCAATTCTTGGAAACTGAGTTCACATCCTTCAGTCCAAGCAAATTTCTTGTCTTTCTTTAGTAACTCCGTCATTGGATTAGCTACCTTGGAGAAATTCTCAATTAATCTTCTATAGTATCCTGCCAAGCCAAGAAAACTACGAACTTATTTCACTGACTTAGGAGATTCCCATTCAGTTACAGCTGACACTTTTGCGGGATCAACTGCTACACCATCTCCTGACACAATGTTTCCAAGAAATCCAACTTCTTTCAACCAGAATTCACACTTGCTGAATTTGGCATACAGTTTATGTCATCTAAGCTTCTCAAGTATCAAACGCAAATGTCCTTCATGCTCTTCTTTGCTCTTGGAGTAGATCAAAATGTCATCAATGAAAACGACAACAAACTTGTCAAGGAACTCCATGAACACCTTGTTCATCATATTCATGAAGTAAGCTGGTGCATTGGTCAAACCAAATGGCATCACGGTGTACTCATACAATCCATACCTAGTGGTGAAAGCTATCTTAGGTATGTCTTGTTCCCTTATCTTAAGATGAAAATAACCTGACCGGAGATCAATCTTTGAGAACACACAGGCTCCTTCTAACTTATCAAACAAGTCATTGATTCTGGGCAAAGGATATTTGTTCTTGATAGTCACCTTGTTGAGTGAATGATAATCGATGCATAACCTTTGACTTCTATCTTTCTTTTCCACAAACAAGACTGGTGCTCCCCAAGATGAAGAACTTGGTTGAATAAATCCTTTCTGCAACTGTTCTCCAAGTTGTTTCTTGAGTTCTTTCAACCCATCAATTGACATCTTGTAAGGTCTCTTTGCTATTGGTCCTGATCCTGGCAGCAAGTCAATCAAAAATTCCACATCTCTATCTGGTGGCATTCCTGGCAATTCTTCCGGAAACACATCCGGATATTCTCTCACAATTTGTACGCTATCTATGCTAACCCCCTTAAGAGAATTTAGCTTACTCCCTTTTGATTCAAAGTTAGAATTGAATCTAATCTGTTTCTTATCCGGGGTTGTGAGTGCGACAGTACGATTGGCACAATCTAGTACTCCTTCATACTTGGTCATCCAGTCCATTCCCAAAATTACATCCAGTCCTTGGGAATCCAAGATTATTAGACTAACTGGAAACTTATGCTTTCCAAATTCTATTACTAGATCACGACATCCAAGACTTACTATCATATCTCCACCGGGAGAACTTACTTTTATTGGACACCCAATATTTTCAGTTGGAAACCCATTTCTACCAACAAATGCTTTTGATATGAATGAATGTGATGCACCAGTATCAAAAAGAACAAGTGATGGAATAGAATTGAGTTTGAACTTACCAGCCATAGCATCGAACTCCTCATAAATCTCTTCCACATTGATGTGGTTTACTTGTCCCTTCTGGAAAGGGTTGGGCTTGGTGGTTCCTTCAAATTTCTTCTCTGGGAACTCATTTGCATAATTCCCTAGCTTCTTACACTTGAAACATTCAACCTGACTGATATCCCTCTTTGCAGTCTGACTACCACTTCCACTTCCACCTCCACTATGGTGACTCTTGTGTCCACTCTTGTGGTTCTTGTACTTGTCATTGTCATGACTGCGGTGATGCTTATTGTCATGATGGCGGCTGTGGTTGTGGTGGTTGTTGTGCTTTCCATGTTTGTGGGATCCAGAACTCCCACTATCATCGTGATGGGAACGCTTGTGAGACGATCCCGAGCTGTTCTTGTCAAAGCTGTGCTTCCTCTTTCTGCTTTCAACATGTTTCATCTTGTTCTCCAAGATGGTAGCCTTGTCACAAAGTGATTGGTAGGTTGGGACATAGGCAACAGATAGCTGCAGATTCAGTTCATCGTTCAGTCCTTCGAGGAATTTCTCCTTCCTCTTGGCATCAGTATCAACTTCATCTGGTGCATAACGCGCCAGATTGTTGAACTCCTCAATATATTCAGCCATGCTGCGGTGACGCTGTTTCAGGTTATGGAACTCCTTCTTCAAATTCATCACTCCGGATGAGATGTGAGTTGTACGGAATCCATCTTCAAAGATAGCCCAGGTCACATCCTCAATGGGAGTGGTGATCTGGAAGTTATCCCACCAAGTTGATGCTGGTCCTTCCAATAGATGTGCTGCAAACCTGGCCTTTTCCTCGTCGGTGCATCCGACAGTTACCAAATCCTTGTTCACCGAACATAGCCAATCATTGGCCACCATTGGATCAGTGGTTCTTGAGAACTTTGCAGGCCTCAGTCTTAGGAATCTGGTGAGCATGTCAAATCCTGGTGGATAGTTCGGGTTGTTGTTGTTGTTATTCTGATTCTGCATAAAAGTGGTCATCATCAGCATCAGTTGTGCTTGTGCTGTCATCAACTGCTGCATCTCGGGGGTGACATTGTTGTTGTTTGGGTTGGGGTTGGGACGTCGAGGAGGCATCTGTGGTTTTCATAAGGATAAGAATGAGATACCCATAGATGCTTATTATGCACAATACATCACATAGACAATCACAATAACCAAACATCAAAATAACATAGAGTTTAAACGACATAAACAACAAGTTTGGAAATGCAGAACACACCATAGCAAGCCACCCACATGTTGGATGGTCATTGCGACTCAATAATCAAAAGTACGGTAGATGAAAGATAAATGAGTAGCCAACACTACTCCTCCGCATCAATCTCCACATCAACAAGGGTAAGACCTGCATTTTCCATAGAGGTCTTGTATTCCTCAACATTGGTAGTCAAGGCCTCTATCTTGGCCCTAAGATCCATCTTCTGTGAGCGAAGCCTCTCGATCACTCCCTGCTGATGCTCAGGCTCAAAGTCCTTGGCCTCCAGCTCTTCCTTCATCTCCCGGATCTTCTTGTTCCGGTCTTGGACTCTCTTCTCCTGGCTCTTGAATTTCGTGTCCTGGCTTTGAAACTTGGCCTCCATTTTCTTGACTATCTCATCTTGCTCCGCGAAGAGCTTGTCCTTCTCTCGGAGCTGAACCTGGAGCTCGTCATTGCTAAGCATGACGTTGGTCCTATCAGTATCTAACTGCCTAATAAGACCCTCTAGGTGCTGGAGGTACATACGAATCGGATCCATCGTCTCTCTAGCAGCATCCTCGTACTCAATAGCCTCACCCTCCTCGTTGCGTCTCCCGAAGGGGTGAATGTAAAGACCTCTAAGCTCTCTAGAGTGTCTCCCTACTAGGCGCCCAAGTAACTCCTGCATGACTACATCTAGGCCTTTCTCCTTGTCGTAATGCATCAGCTTGAAAGTGATGGTCTCCGTGGTTGGCTCTTCCTGGTGTCCGGGCTGAGTGACTCTGAAGCCCCAAAGGTCCTTCCTCTCAAACTTGGTGAGGGGAAGCGTCATGATGCTAGGAAGTGGAAGGTTGAGCACGCTAGTGAGCTCAATGAGAGAGTACCAAAACGAGTTCCCTTGAACTCCTCAGCCATGTTGATAATAACATTAGGCATCTATTTTTATAATATAGAGAAAAGTTAGAATCAACATCAAGAGAGAAAAAAAATCACAAGACAAAATATCACAAGCATATCTTTTGCAACAATCACACAAGTCATGGCACACACAAATCCATTACAAGCATCAAAGGTTCAACATAACTTAGACAATTTTTTGGAAATGAAACGATAAGTGTGGTGGTCCAACTAACGAAGTACATTACAATCCCCACTCACTTGCCAAGTTGGCTATTAGGGCATCCCTAGAGGCAATATGTCGATCTTGATCACATGACTCCATTGCTAAGTCTATGATATCTTCTCTTAAATGTTGGTTGGTAGCCTCTAACTCTTGGGTATGCTTCTTTTCTTCCCTAAGGTCATTTTGGGTGTTAAGCATTCTACACTTGAGTCTATCACCAAGCTCCTTGATGGCATTCCAAGCTGCATTTCTTGCAGAGTCAAAGAATGTTGTGTGCATTTCTGAGTTGGTGACCATGCAGAATCCTGACTCCTTGTGGTTGTCATCCTTGTTTTTGTACAAGTGAAGTTGCACCCACCAGCACTCTACTCCTTCATCCATCACGGGGAATCCTTTGTACACAACTGCACCATGTATCCCCATGGTAACCATGAGATTCTTGAGGGCCTTGGGGAATTCTGTCTCACACTCCAAGGTCATGGTCATGAGTGGTCCCTTCCTCATGGCTTCGTTGATGGAGTTCATCTACAAATAGAGATGAGAAAGAAGATTAGAAAAGTTTATGAGAAGAAAAGGACAAGTGTGGAAATTATTGAAAAAATTTCCTAAGTGGTTTCTAATCCAATCCTAGGGTCATAATCCTACAGGCAACACAGTGCTCTGATACCATCTGTAAGATCCCACCTTTATAAAGGTAAAGATCCCTGTGATTGCAATGCTAGTCCCAGGATCAATTGCTAGCATCCACAGTTTAAGATGAAGTACACAGAAACAAAGGTCATTATTATATCGTCATTCCAGAGATAACATAGTCTTTTACAACTCCATAGCCATATGCTAGTACAAGAGTTTAACTTAACATTATAAAAATAGAAGTCTTCATCTTCATGTGCCACAAGCAAGCATGTTGAGTGTAGACTCATAACCCATAATCATCATCAGAGTAACCTACAACATCACAAGTTACAGCCACAGTGGGTTAATACATTGGATTAGTATTGGCAAGTGATACCTTAGTAGAACATTAGCATCTAGTTACTACATGAATTTGGCTAAGTGTAGCTTAGGCTTTCATTGCTCAAAATAGGTTTTACCTATCAGTTGAAAACACTAAGTTTTTGTTTGGCAAAAACTCCCAAGGAACCACCAATAAAAATTGGTGGACCTTCACCCTTGTTCAACCACAAGTTTTATCTTAGAAAATTGGGATGAGGAGATTCTTGATAGCTTCCATGTCTTGATGCTCAAATTGTCCATTACCGGGGACACGGCTAAGTACTTAGTTTCTTCCATCTGCAGAGGTGGTGCACTTTCCCCACAAGACTTGGTTTCACCAAGACAAGACCTTTCAAACGCCTTCCCTTAGACCAAAATGGACGCGCTCCAAACCTATCATCCCCTACCACCAACTGTCCATTTGGCTAAGTTATTGCAACCTATATGATCCTGGCAGAGCCCATAATGCGATGTGGTTGCACTAGAAGCTTCTTAACATTTGGCATCTCAAATTCCTTTGTTCCTGGGTGGGAATCCACAAGTGAGATACACAAGGTAAACCATAGAAATGGGCCTTGTGTAACCACTCAACCAATAACCACCAAGGAATTACCATTCCACCCAGGTGTTTCATTCACTTAGTTGTTTTATTAAGCAAAAACATAACTCAAAGACTTAGCAATATTTTTCCATAGCATGTATATATTCCACCCTTGGTTGCTACTAGCTAGGCTAAGCATGGCAATAGTAAGTATCTTAACTTAGAGATAATTCTAACAATTCTACAACTACTAGGATTTCCCAAGCATAGCATATAGATACTTAGGAAAATATTCATGCAAGCCCTATACAAAATATTTCTAATGCATAGTAAAAATATTGGGACAAAAATATGAAGCACCACTTGCCTTGGTAGTTTGGGGAGTAGCAACAATCTTCACAATCACAATCACCACTAGCACCAAAATCTACACATAAAATGATAGCACCAAATTCACATATCAAAATAAACAAGCAAAAATATATGAATGCATGCAAATGCCATGTGATGATTTTCTAAATCAAACAAGACAAGTGGAACAATACTGAATCATAAACAAAACAATTATACACCAAATAAAATTAATTTGGCCCTTAAAACATTTTCTATATAATTTTTATACATAAAATAAGGTTACAAATGCCTCTACAAAAAGAACTAAGTTTAAAGAAGCAATTAATTAAACAAATTATATGTTTGGATAGAGTTCTTTCTCCTGATTCCAATGATATAAAATTTACAAAATTTGAACGTGTGGATCAAAAGTTTGAACAATTAATAGATCTAATTTCAGATTTTAAATCAAAACACAGGCCACACGGCGCTATCTGATTGGTCGATACCGTTTCACGCGGATCACGCTCGCGGGCCGTTGGATCTAACTAGCTACGCACGGCTCAGATCTGCCCGTACCGCTTCACCTAAGATCTAATCGCGGCCATGAGATCCAGATCCAACGGGCATCTTTGCCCTGACCACAGACTGGAGGCGCTGAGTCAATGGCGAGCGGCGGCGCGCTCGGGTGGTGATGCTACCGGCGATACAGGAAGCGCTAGGGGAAGAGGATTATCTCACCAGTCTCGCTGTGAAGTGCTGGTTCTCGGGTTGGTCGCCGTTTACCAAGGGGCGCACGGGGTCGTCAGGGATTGCTCGTCGGAGTTGCTTCGGTCGTCGGGTGCGGCTGCTCGTTGTTGTTGGCGAGGATGTAGATCATGCCAGAGAAAAAATAAGCAGTTCGTCAGATGCGGGAAGCGATGCTCATCATGCGAGTATCAAAGAGAGGGAAAGGCGCGGTCAGAACTAACCAGGACAGCTCACCGGAGTTGATGGTTTTGTCGGACACTTGCTGTCGTCGATGTTGCCGAGGCTCTGGATGATCCTAGCACACAAAAGCGATGTTAAACGACGCGCAAGGATGCAGTGAACATGCTAGCAAGACTAGGAGGCAAGGGGCGGGGAGTTCTCACCGGAATTCGCCGCCGGAGTTCGTCGGTACAGCGGCGGTGTGAGAGCAATTGGGGGCAGCCTGGTGGTGGAGCAAGCGAGTTAAGCAAGGGGAAATGGTCGTCGAGGGGTGGGGATTAAGTAGCCGAGCAAGGAGGGGGAATTACTTCGGGAATCAAGTGCAATCAACGGATTTGATTTCGGGAGGAAACGACAGAGGGGAGCAGTTCCTCCAGCGCATGATTGACGACGATGCTGAGATGGATGGAGATGGATGGTGGGTCAAGGTGAGGGGGTGGTGGGTTGAGTGAAACAGAGAAGAAGGAAAGGTGGGCTGCTTTTGCTTCTGGGCCGAAAGAGTGGTGCCGACCTGTTTTCATTTATTTTATCTTTTTCCATTTCTGTTTTGATTTTCTGGAAACATTTTCAAAAGGGTTTCAAAAGAATCTGAATTCAAATTTTTCCTGAATCTTTATAGGATTGAACATGCACTTATTTGAGTATTTAACAATGTTGTTTACTCAAATTTATATTGGCCCATTGGAATTTAAATAAAACAATGCCTTTATCATTTGTTTAATAAAGACATATGAATGGTTTTTAAATTCATACTTTGTTTTGAAAACTTTGTCCAAGCTTTAGAAAATATCAATCAACCATAGGATCAATTCTCTACGGATCAAAACAAGGTCTTCCTTCTTATAAGGTAGCAATAAGGCTAATACCTTGCTTGCATAAAATAATAGATCACAAAGTTTCTGATTTTGAGGAAATGATCCTAAAATGAGTATGAATGCATGAATGATGTGTAAACTTTGAAAACATGATTTTAGGGATGTTACAGAGAAAGATCTCTTCGGCAGACAGATTTCTACCGGGGCAATTCCTTCCCGGAGAGGGAAGATCGTTGCCATCAACACCGTCATCAATCTAAGCTTCATCGGGATCATCATCATCATCATCCACACCATCATCTCCACCAGCAGCATCATCACCACTCCGTCCTGCTGTAACAATTGTTTTGGATATTGCTTTAGTTCTTAGGGGAAACTTTCCCGGTGTTAATTACTATTGTAGTTGATGCTTGTGAGTGGAACCATTGGATTATTGTTTATGTTCAGATTGTTATTCATCAATATATCATCTTTGATCTTGATCCATATGATGTCTTATGAGTAGTTCGTTTATTTCTTGAGGACATGGGATAAGTCATGTTGTTATTAGTGGATCTATGTTGAGTTATTATTCAATGGTTTAGTATTTATGTTGTGGTGCTATTCTTATAGTGGTGTCATGTGAACGTCGACTACATGACACTTCACCATTTATGGGCCTAGGGGAATGCATTGTGTATTTGGCTACTAATTTTGGGGTTGCCGGAGTGACAGAAACCTGAACCCCCGTTAGGACACCATTACATAAGGGAGCATAGGACTCAGAGTTTAAGGCTATGGTTAGATTTATATCTTAATTACTTTCCTGTAGTTACAGATGTTTGCAGGGGGTTTAATCACAAGTATGTATGAGTCCAATTACGGTCGGTACATTAGCACAGGCACCCACATAACACATACAACACCAAAGAAGAGTACTCAACTATTTGAAGCGAAAGCTCTTGACATAATTCCCATGTGTCCTCGAGAACGTTTGGACTTTATAAGTATTTCCACCGGCTTGTCCTTTGCTAAGAAAGGATTGGGCCACTTGCTGCGTTGTTCTTTGTTACTTGTTCTTTGTTTTGTTGCCTTACCAGAAAACCACTAAAATTCTGTTTGCTAAGTATTCACAGGGATTTCCTGCTCCATACCACTTTTCAGCACCTTCTGCTCCTCGTTGGGATCGACACTCCTATTTATCGAAAGCACTACAATACACCCCATATACTTGTTGGTCATCAGTCCTTCATAACCATTCTCTTTACTTTGTATTTGTTTTGCTTAGTTTATTTTTCTTTGTTTTGCTTGCTTCTTTTTATCAAAAAATCCAAAATAAGTGTAGTTCGGTTTGCCATTTGTTATCAAAAACACACAAAAAATTAGTTCCTACTCTAGTTGCTGATGCTGTTGGCTTCTCCAACTTTGGAAAAATGAATTCTACTGAGAACACCAAGTTGTGTGACTTCACTAGCACAAACAACAATAATTTCCTGAGTACACCTATTGATCCACCTTCTCCAGATGCTACCTTTTATGAAATTAAGCCTTCTTTGTTGAATCTTGTTATGAAAGAGCAATTTTATGGTGCTAGTTCTAATGATGCTGCTGCCCACCTTAAAACCTATGTTGAACTTTGTGAGATGCAAAAATATAAGGATGTATATGGATATATTATTAAGCTCAAATTGTTTCCTTTCCTTTGAGAGGAAAAGCTTAAGAGTGGTTGCTATCCATGCCTAGAAATAGTATTGATTCTTGGATTAAGTACAATGATGCTTTAATTGGCAAATATTATCCTCCTTCTAAGATTATATCTATGAGAAGTGAAATAACGAAATTTAAACAACTTGATAATGAACCTGTTTCTCAATCTTGGGAAATAATTGTTGGAGATATGCCCTAGAGGCAATAATAAAAGTGGTTATTATTATATCTTTGTGTTTATGATAAATGTTTACATTCATGCTATAATAGTATTAACCGGAAACATTAATACTTGTGTGATTTGTAAACTAATTAGAGTACCTAGTAAAGCCTCTTTGTAATACTAGCTTGTTGGTTGATAGATGATCGTGGTTTCCCGATCATGAACATTGAGATGTTATTAACAACACGATCATATCATTAGGAGAATGGTGTGATGGACATACTCCTATAGATAAGTGTAGCATAAAGATCAAGTCATTTCAATAGTTCGTTTTCTATAAGCTTTCTGATACATAGTAACCTAATTCCTTCGACCATGAGATCATTCTAATCACCATCATCGGAAGGATGCTTTGATGACATCAAACACCACACCATAACTGGGTGGTTATAAAGATGGCATTGAGTGTTTGGAAAGTATGTGTTGAGGCACATGGATCAAGAGTGGTATTTGTCCATCCATATGACAGATAGATATACTCTGGGCCCTCTCGGTGGAATGCCATCCAATTAGCTTGCAAGCATGTGACTGGCTCATAAGGGATCACATATCACGGGAGATACCGACGATGAGACCTCGGTTAAGTAAACTATCGCGAGACAATGGGAAATTGGTATCGTATGTAAGTGGATCATTCGATCGCAAAGTAATCGAGTAATATGTGGGAGCCATATAAATTTCTAGATTCCTCTATTGGTTATTGATCGGAGAAGAGTCTCGTTCATGTCTTCATAATTCACGAACCGTAGGGAGACACACTTAAGGATTCAATGTTGTTTAGTAGATATGGAATGTAAGTAGGGAGAACGAATGTTGTTCGGAGTCTCGGATGGGATCCGGGATATCACGAGGATATCCGGAATGGTGCAGAGAATAATATTCATATAAGGAAAGTCCAATTCCGGAGTTCGGGAATGATTCCGATGATTTCATCGAAGAGGTTCTAGAAGGGTCTAAAAGATTCACCGGACCGGATTGGGAAGGGTACATGAATGTGTCATGGATAAGTGGAATGATTGAATCATGTCCTAGGTCACTTGGTTGGGAATTTGCAAGAAAGAAATTAACCTCCAAATGGGAAGTCAAAAGGCAAGTTTGAAAAGTCAAACTGTGACAATGTATCCTGGTGGAGGAAGGAAAGAATCCTTCTTTCCCTCCACCACAAGCCAACTAGGAGAGGGAGTTGGGGAAGGATTCAAACTCCCCTCTCCCAAGCTGCCCTCCCTCTCATAAATAGAGCGGACGGGGTGCCCAAGGACACACAACACCAGCCCATCCCCACCTAGCCGTGCCGCCACCGCTGCTCGCCGTCTCTGCCCAAGCCGCCGCTGGCCATGCCTCCTCCTCTCTGGCCCTCTAAACCCTAGATCGCCAGAAACCCTAGATCCACCATAACCTGCTCATGCTTAGGCGAAGCCCTGTAGGATCTTCCCTCTACTTCTGACACCACGCCGTCGTGCTGCCAGAATCACGAGGGAGAACTACAACCTCCGCTGCCTGTTGGAACAAGGGAGAGGAAGGTCTTCATCGAGTAGCGAACATGTGACCGAATGCAGAAGCGCTGCCAGAACTCAGTGTAATATCCCAAGACTTAAAAGTTGGGACTTCAAATTTTTTTTGCATTCACATGTTCCTTGAGCATTGCATTGCATCCACTCAAAACATGAATACAAAATCCCTATAGCAAAGTGTGTAGTTTTGCAAGATGTTCCTATAAGAAAATATAAAGGGATTTGTAGAACACTATTTTTACTAAGTAACAAAAAGTTAAAAATGATCCTACAATGAACTATTGAAATTTGGAAAATTTCAGAAACTAGTTTGAGTCCATTTGGAGTTCATATGAAAAACTTATGAGGAAAATACAAAATAGAATATGAAGAAGAAGAAAACTAACCGCCCCAATTCCACAACCCAGCCCACCTAGGCGCCCGCTAACCGCCGCTCACCTCAAATAGCTGCCAAGAACCAGCCACAGTGGCCCGCTGCCTGTACAAGTGCCTAGTTTCCCTCTGCCCTCTCTCACTAATGTCGGGAACCCACCTATCATCCCCGATCCCCAGCCAGGAGAAGACTCTCTCCATGAGTTCGTTTCGTCCCCGATTCAATCTCCACAAGAAATTGGTGGACATGATCGATTTTATTTCCCCTCCTGCACGTTTTTGTCAGCCTATGCATGTAGTGATAGCCAAGTCTTTTCCTTCATGGTGTAATTTGCCAATACATTCAAAGTATTGACCAACTCGTTCGGCTGCACGTTTCATGTGCAGAATTTGGAGGTCGCTGAAAGGTGCGCTAGGATCACGGGTCTTCACTCAACCTGCCTGTGGCATTGATGGGACTCCAAGTTATATTTATATCGTTTCTGTTGTAATAATGTAAACTCTAGATTATTCGATACATGTAATAATGACTTGTGTTTTACATGATATTTCATCGACTATGAGTGTTAGCTATTGATCTAGGGATTAGCATGTTAATCACAAGGACTTAGGATCTTTATCAATCCGAGGTCACTACAAATGGTATCAGAGCACATGTTGACTGTAGATTGTGACCGTAACATTGGAAAGACCTTGGGAGTAATATTTTCTAAGTTATTTTAGAAAACTCTCATACATCTCGTCATCTATCTTGGATTTTGAAAAATTCTCAAGTCTTTTCTTTTCAACATTAGAGATGACCATTGTACACTTCAAGAAGAAAAAATTTCTCAAGACTACATTTCCAAAGAAGAACTTCTCAGGTCAAGAGTTGAAGACCTCTACTGAAGCTATGAGAATTGAAGACTATAAAGATATATAAGACTTTGAAGACATCAAAGTCTATGAAGATTAAGAGACCACTAGGAACCAAACCGGTATAGACTATGCTATGAGTTAAATGCGGTGATTTGTGAGCTTCCATTTGCAATGGTTTTATTGACAGCAGCAAATAAAACTTATTTACAATTTTTTTGTTTATGTGCGGTAGCTACTCTTCCTTCCCTATCTTAAGCCCAAGAAGTGGAGATAAACAGAAGAAATTCAATGGAGACGGAAGTTACGAATTCTACGAGTGGATCAAGATAAAAGCACCCTCACATGGTGGAGATTGCAACATGAGCTTAAAAAAGGACATCGCCAAGTTAAATAATTAGGAAACACTCCCACACCAATTCTTACGCTATATCACGCCATAGTTTGTGTGCACTTGGTGTGAATTTGATAATTATTTGGTGTTTCCTTTCCATGTTGCCAAGTGTGATGCATGCATAAGGGTAGATTTTTTCTCTAAGCCTTTCTATATGTCTTATCCTTGTCCAAAATTCTCAGATTCTGCCAAGACGTGCAAACAATGATCTTCCTCTGAAGATTGCAAAACTGTTGGCCTCTCAGAACCAGCTGATACAACTCCTCACCCAAAATATGCAAAACAACAACAACAACCCGCCGCCTCCGCCGCCTCAGTAGGATCGTTTGACTCAATGTTTGAGGTTGAACCCTCCTACCTTCACTAGCAGCTCTAAACCAATTGTTGCGGATGACTGGCTCCGCACAATCAACAAGAAGCTAGATATCGTACAAGCTGCTGGAGCTGACAGGATGCGTTATGCCTCACACCAACTTGAAGGACATGCTGCTGAATGGTGGGACAACTACCAAGTCACCCACCCGGATATTGATGATATTACATGGAACCAGTTTGAGACATCTTTCCGCACGCACCATGTGGCTGCTGGTGTCATGACTCATAAATGGCGCGAGTTTCGCGACTTACACTAGCTGCACCGTTCCGTCACCGAGTATGGGAGCTTTTCAATAAGCTGGACCGATATGCACCCGATGATGTTTCCGTTGATGCCAAGAGGCAGGAGGAGTTCTTAAGGGTACTTAATGAAGAGATATCTATCCACCTTGTGGCTATAAGTTTGATAACTACCAAGAATTCCTGGATAGGGCAGTCGTAGTCGAAGCTAAAAAGAAGAGCATCGACGATCGTAAGAGGAACTCTACATCCCACAAGCATAACCATGTTCCATACCAAAAGTAGCGTACTTCCTCCCCACCGCCCCACAATCACAATGGTCATAATCATAATAGCCATAAGCACCACAATGGCAATGAGGGAAATGGCAACAATGGTAATCATCAGAAGGATCTTAGTCATGTGACGTGCTACAGGTGTGGGGAAATTGGGCATTATGCTACTAATTTTCCTCAAAAGCGCAAGAATAGAAATCTCAATGGTAATGCCCATGCCAATGAAACTGGAAGTCGCAATAGTAATGGAAACCACAATGGGAATGGTAATGGAAATGGAAAGAAACCAAATCCGTTCGGCAAGGCCATGGTGAATCATGTCTTCGTGGATGAAGTTTATGACTCATCACCCCAAGATAATCAATGATAAGACCTCAAATTTATAAATGGGGATAAGTCTAGAGGATTCATCAAAGACATTCGTTTTAAGGGTGGTAGCACCCTGGTATATCCCAAACATATTTCTTTCTATCCTTATCGAATCTCGAGGATGAGGTTCCTTTTAAGGGTGGTAGTCTGTAACATCCCAAGACTTAAAAGTTGGGACTTCAAATTTTTTTTGCATTCTCATGTTTCTTGAGCATTGCATTGCATCCACTCAAAACATGAATACAAAATCCCTATAGCAAAGTGTGTAGTTTTGCAGGATGTTCCTATAAGAAAATATAAATGGATTTGTAGAACACTATATTTACTAAGTAACAAAAAGGTAAAAATGATCCTACAATGAACTAGTGAAATTTAGAAAATTCCAGAAACTAGTTTGAGTCCATTTGGAGCTCATATGAAAAACTTATGAGGAAAATACAAAACAGAATATGAAAAAGAAAAAACTAACCGCCCCAGTTCCATGGCCCAGCCCACCTAGGTGCCCGCTACCCGCCGCTCACCTCTCCCCAGCGCGCAGCATGCAACCAGCCACAGCGGCCATCTGCCCTAGCCCTAGCGGCCTCGCTTCCTCTCCCCTATCTCATGACGACAGACCCCCCCACCTATCCCCCCCCCCCCCCCCGGAGAAGAACTCTCCATGAGTGTGTTCCGTCCCCGATTCAATCTCCACAAAAAATTGGTGGACACGATCGATTTTATTTCCCCTCCTGCACATTTTTGTTATCCTATGCATGTAGTGATAGCCAAGTCTTTTCCTTCATGGTGTAATTTGCCAATACATTCAAAGTATTAACCAACTCGTTTGGCTGCACGTTTCATGTGCAGAATTTGGAGGTCGCTGAAATGTGCGCTAGGATCGCGGGTCTTCACCTAACCTTCCTGTGGAATTGATGGGACTCCAAGTTATATTTATATCGTTTCTGTTGTAATAATGTAAACTCCGGATTATTTGATACTTGTAACAAAGACTTGTGATTTACATGATATTTTATCGACTGTAAGTGCTAGTTATTGATCCAGGGACTAGCATGTTAGTCACAAGGACTTAGGATCTTTAAAGGTCCGAGGTCACTACACGCAGCGCTGGAAGGATCGTCTATGCGATCTTGAGATCTGCAAGTGTACAACTACATCACCCACGAGAATCTGCTCTCGTTAACCACTTTGGAATCTTCGAGGGTGGATACTCTAATCGACTCATTGCTACAATCTAGTAGATAGATCTTGGCTTGTTTGTGTGCATGCGGTAGAATTTTTTTTGATTTCCATGCTATGAACCCCTACAGTTGTATCAGAGCCGTGTCTGTATGTAGATCTGTTGCACGAGTAGAACATAATGGTTATTATGGGTGGTGGTTCTTTCATTATCAATTGCTTTTTGTGTACTTTGCATCTTGTGGTATGATGGGATGAAGCGGCCCGGGCTAACCTTACATGACATCGTTCATGAGACTTGCTCCATGCCCAACATGCAACTTGTATTGCATAAGTGGCTTTGCGGGTCTCTGTCTCTCCCATCATAGTATAGAATCAATTTACAATGGGCACTTGATAGTTCAAGCATCAACGTTGTGGTCCTTGTTCGTAAGTTCGAACGACACTTATTGAAAGTCCCAAACCACATAAAATATGCAAAGAAAATTAGAGGCATCTAACTTTGTTTTGCAGGGGTGTGCTATGATGTGATATGGCCATGATTGTGATTATATATGATGTATGCAATGTTCCTTATTGTAAGTCGACAACCTACATGAGCCTTATGGTTATCTTTTAATTTCGATAAAGACCTGCGTGTCTATTATTCAAAGTAGTTGTAATAGTTGATGCTGGTGGACGACAACCATGGAGCGGTGCCATTGACCTTGACGCCACGCCGGTGATGATGGAGATCATGTTTGTGCTTAAAGATGGAGATCGGAAGCACAAGAAGAAAGGCCATATCATATCACATATTTTGAATTTCATGTGATGTTAATCCTTTTATGCATCTTGTATTGCTTAGTTCACGATGATAGCATTCTAATATGATCCCTCTCACAAAATATCAAGTTATAAAGTGTTCATCCTTAGTAGGCATCGTTGCCAAAGCTCGTTGTTTCGAAGCACCACGTGATGATTGGGTGTGTTAGATTCTGCGAGTGTATACAACGGGAGCAAGCCAGATTTGCTCAAGCGGATTCTAAGGTTTGATATTTACGAGCCTAGCATGTACATACACGGTCTAGGAACACGGATCACCGAAAGGTAAATCATGAATCATATAGTAGATATGATGACCATGTTGATTGTTCGCATTGAAGCTACATCATCTCTCGTGATGATCGGTTTTGATGTGGTGGATTTGGTTCGTGTGATCACTAAAACAATGTGAGAGATATTGTTTTGAGTGGGAGTTCAACTATATTAATTTAAATATTAATTAGAACTCAATTTGTCATAAATTTAGTCTAAACTATTGCAAATATGTTGTAGATCATTGGCGGCCCCTACCATCAATTTTAATGCGTTCCTAAAGAAAGAAAAGTTGAAAAACAATGGAGGCAACTTTGCGAATTGGTTCCGCAACTTGAGGATTGACCTCAATCTTGGTAATTTGACCTATGTGATGGATGCACCGCTGGGTGACCCACCTGTAGATGATGCTACCGATGAGGTAAAGAATGTTTTCCGCGCTCGGAAAAATCAATACTCCACAGTTCAGTGTGCTATCTTGTATGGTTTGGAATCGGAGCTTCGAAAAAGGTTTGAGAACCATGACCCACATGATATTGTTCGTGAACTCAAAATTATATTTGAGGCTCATGCGGCAGTTGAGAGTTATGAGGCTTCTGAAAAGTTCTGTAACTGCAAGATGGAAGAGGGAAGCTCCATCAGTGAGCACATGCTTAAGATGTCTAGGCACGCAAGCAAGCTTCAAAGCTTGGGCATAGTGATTCCTAATGCTTTGGGGATTCACCGTGTCCTCCAATCACTACCACCAAGTTACAAGAACTTTGTGATGAACTACAATATGCAAAACATGGACAAGTCGTTGCCCGAACTCTTCTCCATGTTAAAGTCTGCGGAAGTGGAGATCAAGAAAGAGCACCAAGTGTTGATGGTCAATAAGACCACCAAATTCAAGAAGCAAGGCAAGTCTAAGAAAAATGGAAACTTCAAGAAGGACGGTAAGAAAGTTACCGCGCCGGCGAAGAAGACCAAGGCAGGGCCTAAGCCTGATATTGAGTGCTTTTACTACAAGGGAGAAGGTCACTAGAAGGAATTTCCCTAAGTACTTGGCGGATTTGAAGAACGGCAACATCAAGAAGAAAGGTATATCCGATATACATGTTATTGATGTGTATCTCACTAGTAGTCGTAGTAGTGCCTGGGTATTTGATACTGGTTCAGTTGCTCATATTTATAACTCAAAACAGGTGCTGCAGAATAGACAGAAACTAGCGAAGAACGAGGTGACAATGCGCGTTGGAAATGGATCAAAGGTTGATGTGATCTCGGCCGGCACACTACCTCTTAATCTACCATCGGGATTAGTTTTATACTTAATTGTTATTTGGTGCCTCTGTTGAGCATGAACATTATATCCATATCATGTTTATTGCGAGACGGTTACTTGTTTAAATCCGAGAATAATGGTTCCTGTGGAGACTACAACAATAAGAGACAAAGATAATAATGTTGATCATGAAACTTCGGTTGAAGTTACCACGGAACCTCGCAGGTCAACGAGAACTCGTACCACTCCCGATTGGTATGATCCCGTTATGAGTGTCATGTTGGTAGACAACACTGACGCCCCTGTGACATATGAAGAAGCGATGATGAGCCCAGATTCCAATAAATGGCAAGAAGACATGAAATCCGAGATTGGATCCATGTACGAAAACCAAGTATGGACTTTAGTGGACTTACCGGATGGCCGGAAGGCTGTCGAGAACAAATGGATTTTCAAGAAGAAAACAGATGCTGATTGTAATGTTACTGTCTATAAAACTCGACTTGTCGCAAAAGGATTTCGACAAATTCAAGGGGTGACTACGATGATACTTTCTCACTAGTAGCGAAGCTAAAGTCTATGAGGATTTTGTTAGAAATCACTGCATATTATGATTATGAGATATGGCAGATGGATGTCAAAACGGCATTCCTCAATGGGGACATTGATGAAGAGTTGTATATGGTACAACCCAAAGGTTTTGTCAATCCTAAAGATGCTAACAAGCTATGCAAACTTCAACGATCCATTTATAGATTGAAGCAAGCATCCCGAAGTTGGAATCAATGTTTTGATAAGGTGATCAAAAGTTTTGGTTTTATACAAACTTATGTAGAATCTTGTATTTACAAGAAAGTGAGTGGGAGCTCTATAGCATTCCTAGTACTATATGTGGATGACATATCGTTGATTGGGAATGATGTAGACCTTCTTAATAGTGTCGGGGATTATTTGAATACTAGTTTTTAATGAAAGATGTTGGAGAAGCAGCTTACATATTAGGAATAAAGATTTATAGAGATAGATCGAAATGCATAATATCATTTCTAAAGAGTTTTGGAATGGAAGATAGCAAGAAAGGTTTCTTGCCCATGTTGCCCAATAAGACCTTGAGTAAAACTCAAAGTCCTTCTACGACAGAAGATAGAGAAAGGATGAGTAAGACTCCCTATGCCTCAGCCATAGGATCTATCATGTATGTCATGCTATGTACTAGACCCGACATTGCAAAAGTTGTTAGTTTGACTAGCAGATATCAAAGTGATCCAGGAGTGGATCATTGGACAGTGGTCAAAAACATCCTTAAGTACTTGAGAAGAACTAAGGATATGGTTCTTTCTTATGGAGGTGATGAACAACTCGTTGTTAATGGTTACACCGATGCTAGTTGGAACACCAATCCGGATGTTCTAAATCTCAATATGGATACGTATTTACTTTGACAAAAGTAGAAGCTGGAGGAGGAGTGCAAAGCGTTGTGGCGAGATCTTCAACTGAATCGTAATACATAGCTGCTTAAGAGGCTTCACAACAGGCGATATGTATGAAAGAGTTCATTACAGATCTCGGTGTGGTTCCAAGTGAGTTGGACCCAATGTCTATCTACTGTGATAAGGTGGGTTCCATAGCCAATGCGCAAGAACCAAGGTCACACAAAAAGCTGAAGCATATCAAGCTGCGTTTTCACGCTATTCGAGTGCATGTCCAAGATGGTGACATAAAGATTTGGAAAGTACACACATATCTGAATGTGGCGGATCCGTTGACTAAACCTCTCCCAAGGGAAAAACATGACCATCACCAAACCGCCATGGGTGTTCGGTATATTACCATGTAATCTAGATTAGTTGATTTAGTCCAAGTGAGAGACTATTTGAGATATGCCCTAGAGGCAATAATAAAAGTGGTTATTATTATATCTTTGTGTTTATAATAAATGTTTACATTCATGCTATAATAGTATTAACCGGAAACATTAATTTTTGTGTGATTTGTAAACTAATTAGAGTCCCTAGTAAATCCTATTTGTAATACTAGCTTGTTGGTTGATAGATGATCGTGGTTTCCCGATCATGAACATTGAGATGTTATTAACAACAAGATCATATCATTAGGAGAATGGTGTGATGGACATACTCCTATAGATAAGTGTAGCATAAATATCAAGTCATTTCAATAGTGTGTTTGCTATAAGCTTTCTGATACATAGTAACCTAATTCCTTCAACCATGAGATCATGCTAATCACCATCACCGGAAGGATGCTTTGATGACATCAAACACCGCACCATAACTGGGTGGTTATAAAGATGGCATCGAGTGTTCGGAAAGTATGTGTTGACGCAGATGGATCAAGAGTGGGATTTGTCCATCCATATGACGGATAGATATACTCTGGGCCCTCTCAATGGAATGTCATCCAATTAGCTTGCAAGCATGTGACTGGCTCACAAGGGATCACATATCACGGGAATGAGAAAAGAGTACTTATCAGTAAAGAGGTTGAACTAGGTATGGAGAGATACCGTTGATCAGACCTCAGGTAAGTAAACTATCGAGAGAGAAAGGGAAATTGGTATCGTATGTAAGTGGTTCATTCGAACGCAAAGTAATCGTAGAAATATGTGGGATCCATATGAATTTCTAGATTCCTCTATTGTTTATTGATCGGAGAAGAGTCTCGTTCATGTTTGCATAATTCACCAACCGTAGGGAGACACACTTAAGGATTCGATGTCGTTTAGTAGATATGGAATGTAAGTAGAGAGACCAATGTTGTTCGGAGTCTCAGATGGGATCCGGGATATCACGATGATATCCGGAATGGTGCAAAGAATAAGTCCAATTCTAGAGTTCGGGAATGATTCCGATGATTTCATCGGATAGGTTCTAGAAGGGTCTAGAAGATTCACCGGACCGGAATAGGAAGGGTACATGAATGTGTCATGGATAAGTGGAATGATTGAATGATGTCCTAGGTCACTTGTTTGGGAATTTGCAAGAAAGAAATTAAGCTCCAAATTGAAAGTCAAAAGGCAACTTTGAAAAGTCAAACTGGGACAATGTATCCTGGTGGAGGAAGGAAAGAATCCTTCTTTCCCTCCACCACAAGCCTACTAGGAGAGGGAGTTGGGGAAGGATTCAAACTCCCCTCTCCCAAGTTGCCCTCTCATAAATATAGGGGAGGGGGTGCCCCAAGGACACACAACACCAGCCCCTCCCCACCTAGCCACGTCGCTGCCCCCCAGTTCCACCGCCGCCACGCCACCGTTGGCCAAGCCTCTTCCTCTCCGTCCCTATAAACCCTAGATTGTCGGAAACCCTAGATCCACCATAACCTGCTCCGGCTTAGGCGAAGCCCTGCAGGATCTTCCCTCTACTTCCGACATCACGCCGTCGTGCTGCCGAAATCGCGAGGGGAGAACTACAACCTCCACTGCCTGCTGGAACAAGGGAGAGGAAGGTTTTCATCGAGTACCGAACGTGTGACTGACTGCGGAAGAGCTGCCGAAAGGATCATCTACGCGATCTTGAGATCGGCAAGTGTACAACTACATTACCCACGAGAATCTTCTCTTGTTAACCTCTTTGGAATCTTCGAGGGTGAGTACTCTAATCAACTCGTTGCTACAATCTTGTAGATAGATCTTGGCTTGTTTGTGTGCATGTGGTAGAATTTTTTTGTTTTCCATGCTACGAACCCCTACAATAATGAAATCTTTGGTAAAGAATTGTCCCACTAATGGACTGACTGCTTGCATGATTATCCAGACTTTTTATGCAGGGTTAAAATTCTCTTCAAGAAATCAGTTGGATTCTGCTGCTGGAGGTAACTCTATGACCATTAATTTGGGTGCTGCAACAAATCTCCTTGATAATATGAGGGTTAATTATTCTGAATGGCACACTGAGAGAGCTCCACATGGTAAGAAGGTAAATTCTGTTGAAGAGACCTCCGCCTTGAGTGATAAAATTGATATTATCATGTCTGTGCTTGTTAATGGAAAAGCTCATATTGATCCAAATAATGTTCCTCTAGCCTCTTTGGTTGCTCAAGAAGAACAAGTTGATGTGAACTTCTTAGAAATAACAATTTCCAAAACAATGCCTATAGGAATAATTTTGGTAGTAATAATTATAGGCCTTATCCTCCCAATAATTGTAATGCTTATGGAAATTCCTACAACAACAATAGAAGTGCTCCCTCTGAAATTGAAGTCATGCTTAAAGAATTTATTAGTAAACAAACTACTTTCAACAAGACTGTGGAGGAAAAGCTTTTAAATGTTGAGAAAATATTTCATCCTTGTCTGAAGCACAATCCTCTTTGATTAATAAATTGGTTTCTAAACCTGAAACCTTGGAAAGTACCTTTGCTGCTACTCATTCCATACAAGTTACTATTGATGAAAATGTTAGACTGTTAGCTAAATTACATGCTAAGTGTGGAAGAGAAGCTGAAATTTCTAGAAACAATAGTATTTGTACTATTAATACCACCAATGTTGATGCTAGCAAACCACAAGAAGTCCCCATTCGTCCTACAACAATGCCTAAACCCAATGAGTCTACTACCTGTGATGCCAATTTTGATTTTGATCTTGATGGTTGCAATATTTCTGAAGTGATTATGTTCCTACAAAAGCTTGATAGAAGTCCTAATGCTAGTGCTATGAATATGGCTTTGACAAAACACATTACAGATGCTCTCATTGAAATTAAGGAAGAAAAATTGAAACACAAATCTTCTATTCCTAGGAAAGTAGAAGATAGTTGGGAACCCATCATTAATATGCAAGTGAATGACCATCATCTCAAAGCTTCATGTGACCTTGGTTCCAGTGTCTCTATGATGCCTAGAAAGGTTTATGAAATACTTGATTTGCCACCTTTGGAAGATTGTTATTTGGATTTCCCACTTGATGATAATGCTAAAAAGAAACTCATGGGGATTATTAATGATGTTCTTATTATGGTTAACAATGCCTATGTCCCTGTTGATTTCTATGTTTTGGATGTTGAATGCAATGCTTCTTGTCCTATTACTTTGAGAAGACCTTTCCTTAGAACTGTTGGTGTCATCATTGATATGAAAGAAGGCACCATTAGATATGAAATCCCATTCAAGAAAGGTATTGAACACTTACATATGAGGAGAGAGAAGTTACGTTTTGCTCCTCCTTTAAAATCAAAGTTTGATATTAATGCTTCTTCATTTCAAAATACTTGATTCTTGCTTCTTGTGCCTAACTTAAAGGCATTAAAGAAAAGTACTTCTTGGGAGATAACCCAATAGTTTTCTTGAGTATTGGAAGTTAATTACTTCTGCAATAACCTATCCTTATCATTTTTTTGATTTTTGTGCCAAGAATAACTTCTAATGAGAGAGTAGTAAGATTTGGTGAAGTTGTTGTCCCGAGACAGATTTTTGTGCTTCAATGTAACAATTCGTGAAAAATCTCTATATGTCAGATTGAGCTGTAATTGTATGAGTAAATCCCCCAGGTTGTTATATAACTTTTGTTAGTTCAACACTTTCCGATTTTAGCAATAGAAGGTCTTCGAAAAAATCGGTTTTTACCTGTTGGTCTGTTTTGACAAATTTCTGCCATTATTAGCATTTGCCTCTTTATCGAAATTTTTTTGCGTTCTATTTGGTAAATTGAAATTTTTAAAGTAATTACTACAGTAGCTTGTGTTTTTAATGAAAGTTTGTTGTTTTGAAACTAAACCCAAAGGTTTATTACTTTTGAATGCACTAATGTTGCTAATGAAGATTGTGTGAAGTTTTGTATGAAGGAAATTTTCATGTGTAGGGGAAGAATGATGTAATGAGATGAAGAATGGACAAAATATAAAGCTTTGGGATGCCACCCCGTGTCACCCCAAGAAATATTCAAGAGGTACAAGCGACAAAGCTTGGGGATGCCTTGGGCATCCCCTTCTTCATCAATAAAAATCCCAGGTCTCTTTCTAGACACTTCGTTTTTATTGTTTCATGCACAATTGTGTTGTTCTTGGAGCGTCTTAGTTTTTGTTTTTGGTTTTCATTTTCTTAGTTTTATTGAATAAAGTAGTTGGATCCCCGCTTTCGCTGTCATGTTTCAAATAAGTTGATTGGTGTTGGAAAGGATTAGAAAGCTTCATGATTAAGTGGTACAAAGGGAGCTTGTTTTGACTGTGGCTTAGAATTTATCATGTCATGCTAGATGTTGTTTTGACCTTATGCTTAGTGATTATTGCTATTCCATGACTTGTTCCAAACGATTGAGATTGCTTAATGTGCCTTGCAAGAATCATGCGTTGTTTTAGCATACAAAAGCATAATATTTTGGTATTCTCCTTTGATGCTTTGTTTGGATTGACTTGGCATATGATCACACCATGTTATGACTATGAACCAGTCACCTTAGCCTCTATGATCATGTAGTTTTTGAATTTTGGTACCACTTTATGCTTTGATTGATAATGTTTTGTCGCTCTGCATGATTATGGACATTATTGCTCTCTTAGTTGGTCGCTCCCAATCTTTTGCTAGCCTCCACTTGTATTGAGTAAGCTTTACTCATGCATCCAACTCCCAAGAATCCAAGTTATTCCAAAGAGTCCACTATATATTCCTATGCATGGTGTGTTACACCATTCCAAGAATATTCTTGTTTTATCTATCTTCCAAATTAAACTTGTTATGTGAAAATTCGTGATTAAATCTCACAAAGTTGATGGCACACTTTATTTTTCTTGCCCCTAATAAACTTGAACCATTATGTCATATATGTTGTATATGCTTGCACTTATAAGTTGGGAATTAGCAGAACCGTGTTGTAACGGGGAACGGTTTCAACACCTGTAAATATTTACCCTGTTGATATCATGCTCTTTTGTTTGCGGATGTCGGCGGTGTGAAATAAAAGGAGAGCTTTTAAGTACATGGAGTTATGTATATGTGTTAGAGAAACGACTGGGCCTCTAGCCTAAGCCATGACTAATCACGGTGAAAACTTGCAGCATAAACATAGTGAGCAATCTGTGAAGCATCCTCAATAAAAACCTATGCAAATAGCAAATAAAAAGATTGCTGGGATGCTCATTGTCTGTTGCCTTGTCATTTTGATATGGGATAGATCCTGTATCATGGGGCAAGGGATACCCGGTTGGCGGTTCTTTATGATACACATATACTTACTATGAGAAGAACTTACCGGTGACTAAAGTTGAGTAGCATGAGGAACGACCCTCATACTCAAGGGACACGAGATTGCCAACTTAACTTTTTCAAGCATATACTGCATACTTTGTTCACTTTAACCTTAGTCACTTCAAGATGCTTATGATAGGGGCAATGAGAGTTGAAATCTAATATGTACCATAATTTTTGGAAGCTCTTTCTGAAACTTGAAATCCCCACTTCCCTGTGAAGGGCCTTTCTTCCTACTTTTCTACTGAGTCTCCACCTTCTATCCTTGTGAACAAAATAGGGGAGCATACTTGTCATTCTTAGTTCCATGTGCATTGTCCCCAAACTTATTGATTGATTCATAATGTTGATATTGCTTATTCTTGAACTATTTGTATCTAATCACCCTTATGAACTTTGAAGGTGTCCTATGCATTTATGTTTTGATACTCCATGAGGGACAAGCTGAATACCACTATGCTATTTTTTCTTTATGTGAAACAAACAAACGTCTTTCAATGCTTTGTTATTCATGATCTTTGTTTGTATCCTTTCATGTTGCAGCATAGTTAATTTTTCTTATTGTTAGAACTTCATATTTCATGCTCATGTTTAGAGTACTTTGATCCCATCTTTCAATGCTTTGGAAATGGTTTGATCCTGATTGTGATGGTGCATGTCACCTAAAAAATTATTCTTTTTATCCCTTACCTACTCGAGGACGAGAATGAGTTAATCTTGGGGATGCTTGATACGTCGTAAACATATGCATAATTTTTGATGTTCCATGCTTGTTTAGTATCAACTTTGCTATGCTTTGTCTACACTTTGAGGTATTTTTATACATTTTCTAGGACTAACCTATTAACAAGATGCCGAAGTGCCAGTTACCTGTTTTCGGCTGTTTTTGGTTATAGAAAATCTAGTAAGGAAATATTATCGGAACAAAAGCCAAAGTCAATATTTCACTAAGGAGAACACAGAGACCGAAGTGCAGTCGGAGGTGCGCCATAGGGCAGCCGCACCCCCTAGGCATGGGCCCAGCCTTGGCCGTGCCTAGGCAGGGTGTGGGCCCCCCTGGCCGCCCTCCTGCCTCCCCTCTTCGCCTATAAAAATCCCTCGATGCCAAAACCCTAAGTACCCGATCAGATCTCCACGAAACAGTCTGTAGCTACCGCCACCATCGTCCCTAGATCGGGAGGATCTAAAACTCTTCCTGGCACCCTACCAGAGGGGAGAGATCATCCCAGAGGCCTTTTTCATCACCATGCTAGCCTCCGGTATGATGCGTTAGTAGTTAACCTTGGAGTATGGGTCAATACAGTAGCTAGATGGTTGTTTCCCCTCCTTTGTGCTATCATGTTTAGATCTTGTGAGCTTCGTTCATGATCAAGATCATCTATTTGTAATCATACATGTTGTGTTTGCAGGGATCCGATGGATATTGAGATATTATGTCAGATTGATTATTGATTCTATCATGTATTATTGATTATTAATTCTATCATGTATGTGTTGTTTGAGATCTTGCATGCTCTCCGTTTCTAGTAGCTATCTTGGCCAAGTAAATGCTAATGACACCAAGAGGGAGTATTTATGCTCGATAGTGGGTTCATGCCTCTATTGAATCTTGGGAAGTGACATAAATCTCTAAGGTTATAGATGTGTTGTTGCTACTAGGGAGAAAACAACAATCTTTTGTTCATGGAACAATTGTATTGTTTACTTTACACACATTGCTTAATGAATTATCCGTTGCTTGCAACTTAATACTGGAGGGGGTTCGGACGATAACCTAAAGGTGGATTATTAATCATAGATGTAGTTGGATGGAGGTCTATGTATATTTTTGTAAGGCCCAGTCAAATCTCATAGGAATCATGAATGTCCAGTATTTGCATTGTTATGCCTTGCTCATTTCCTGTCAATTTCCTTGTTGTAATTTGTTTACCCAACATGTTATGTTATTTATCTTAAGGAGAACACCTCTAGTGAACTATGGACCCCGGTCCAATCTTTACCATTCTTACATTATCTACTGTTACCGTTTACTTTCTGCAAGCAATCATTACCTTACACACTATACGTTTAATCCTTTGTTTTCAGCAAACCAATGAGATTGACAACTTCACTATAAGTTGGGGAAAAGTCTTGAGTTTGTGTTGTGCAGGATTCCAAGTTGCTAGCAACACCTTGGAGTTGTTTCCTTGCTCCTACTGGTTCGATAACCTTGGTTTCATAACTGAGGGTAAATTTTCCGCTGTGCTCATCATACCTTCCTCTTGGGGTCCCCCAACGAAGCTATATAACTGAGCCGCGTCAGAGTATTACATGGATCCATCTTATTCTGCAATTGAACTTCTAGTTAATAATCTCCTCATGCTTGCACTACATATAGCACTTATTGCATCTATCTTATTCTGGCAACATATGTCGCGATCCAAATTAAATTGAATCCCAAGTATTGCATAGCCTTTAGTTTTAAACCCCACCAAGCTTGTTCTCGGTATCCTATGAGCCATTACTAAAGGAGTTGCTTGAGCCATGTGAGTCATAGAATTGCATGTGTAGGGTTTGTGAGTGTCTTTGGATAATGAGGTACCTAAACAACTGAATTGAGTAGTAATAAGATAACTAATGAAAGAGGTACCAGCGGGCATTATCTTCTATTTGGTTCTTTGAGCTCACTAATGAAAGAGGTACCCCAAGTACTTGATTCTTATTCCTTGACAATCGCACTATCTGCATGTGGGACCATGAATCCCCTTAGTCCTAGCTCAAGTCAGATGTAATTTCTTGGGGCCACAAGTAGTTTGGGGCATTATTACTATCTTGTACTTATACCATGCTTTACTGCTTTATTTACTACTGTTGCTCGTGGATAGCATTTACTACTGTCTAGTTTTGGAACAAATGCGAAATGTGTATGTGGTATCGACAAGCCCAGTCACACTTTCATATTCCCAATCATTTACAGCATTGTCACAAACCCCTCGGTCTGTCGCGGAGCCTGCCAACTTCGTAGAGGTGGGTATCTTAGTTGGGTGTCCCCCTCAAATCATTGATGAATCTTGCTAATTCTTTGTCGTGATGGCTCGTTGGGTTTTCATTTGGCTTTCCAAGGTTGATCGTGCGTGTGTTTCTATTTGTGCACCCCTGCAGAGTAAATCTTTCTGAAAGTCGTGCCCATGATTATAGACTACTTGGAGCATAGTTTCTCGTTCATAGACAAGCTTAACTAAAGTAACTCTTTTAAATTTACTAAAATATGACTAGTAATAGTGCAATATTCATGGAATTATTAATAACATTGCCAATGGATGGGATTTTGTTCCGCCTTCTCATTCCGTAATGGGGAGCTGGGCGAGTGATGTTTACTTATGTTGATATATATCTGTTGGGAAATTAACTGTTGTTTAATAATGAGCGCTCGTCTATCATTGGTTAGGAGGATGTTGTAGCGTGTCTGTATAGAACTGCTAAGCATTTTTTCGCTGCAATTTCATCACCCCCAGGTTGTTCCCTTTAGACGAGTAAAGACTTGCTGAGTCCCTTAGGGTCTCACACGATAAAATATTGGTCTAGATGGACAGGTATATCCATAAGAAGGCTACTGGGTCGAGGAGACCGATGATGGGGGCAACGACCATCAGGTGTGTAGAGATTCCGAGGCATGGAGATCTTGAGATCATGTGGGCAGGATGTGCTTATTTTGAGGGCATCTTATGACAATTTGCTTCTTATCCATACTCGGATCTTGTCTTCCGCTTCCTCTTGATACTCTGATGTGTGATGTATGAGGATGTATCCTAACTATTAGCTATCTAGTATTTTGGATCTTGATGTGAGATCATGTGGGCAGGATGTGCTTATTTTCAGGGCGTCTTATGCCAATTTGCTTCTTATCCGTACTCGGGTCTTGTCTTCCGCTTCCGCTTGATACTCAGATGTGTGATGTATGAGGATGTATCCTAACTATTAGCTATCTAGTATTTTGGATCTTGCCGTATGGCATTGAAAATTTTGATTTATTTTAGATTGTTTGGATCTGATGTACTCTTGTATGTCGTTGGCATACATACTCATTTGTGTCTGCTTGACTCGCAGTCCAGCTGGCTACGTCTCTCGCACTTGAAGCTATAACCACGAGAAGTGGCTAGGGTAGTTGGCCGGTACTGTGCCCTACTCCACTTATACGGGCCTGCACGTGAGTGGACTTTGGACCTCCGCGGTAGCACCAATTATGCACTTTTGGGTTATACTGTCTTATGATTTAGAGCGTAGGGTTCAGAGATTACATTAGGGTTACCTCTTCCGGGGTTGATATCGCATCATAGTACATGGTACATGTGGGTGGTATGGCTAGAGACCGCTCGTACCGAGTGTATTACCTTGGGATCAAAGGATCCCTTCTGGCAGTACACTCAGTATGGGTGCACGGTACGGTCGCGCATGTTCGTACTATTGGTCGTTATTCGGTCAGTATAGTTGCTTGAAAGTTGATGTTTTGCTTGAGGGTATGGTATGGGAAAGCTGTAAGACCGCCTCCGGTCATACCAGTGGTCGTTACATCCACTGAGTCCTACGGCAAAAATCAACACTTCTATTTTCTAGAGCTGCGATGTGGTACGGGCGCGTGGTACGGGGTCTCCCGGTTATACCATTGGTCGTTATGGATCCTGGAAGCTCAAAAACTTGCTGAATTCGGTTTATATTCGAGCGCCTTTGGACATCTTAGAAAATAGCAAAATAACAACAAATAGAATTCAAAAAATCAGCAATACATAAGGTCCATGTGTTAGTGAATAAAAGATTGTGGATTACCTTATTTTCTTCTCCTCTCTCTAAAGGACTTCTTGAACGCTCTTTATTAAAAACAAACAAAACAAAAACTAACACAAGAGTAAAACCTTTTATTTCATATGGGTTGCCTCCCATGAAGGGATTCTAGTTAAGTTCAATTCGCTTGATCCAGGTGGTGATCATTTAGGTTTTGTTAGTGGAACACCCACTCCAAAGTAATTGCCTTTCAATGTGATTACACCATCATCATTATTAGGCTCAGACTTCTTCGTCCTTTGGAAGTGAACTGTAAAATGATCTATAGATGGTAGTCCTATTCTCGTATTCCCTTCATGTAGATTGATCAAAGCTTTTATAGTTCCTAGGAGTGGCCTACCTAGAATTATAGGTGCTATGGGATCTTCAGGCATGTCCACTATAACAAGATCAATAAGAGAATGACTTCTTCTTTATTAGGCTTCGACTTCTTCTTCCTAGGGAAGTGGACTATAAAAGGACCTCTAGACGGTAGTTCTATTCTTACATTCTATTCATGTAGATTGATCAAAGATTTAATGGTTCTCAGGAATGGACTACCTAAAATTATAGGTGCTATGGGATCTTCAGGCATGTCCACTTTAGCAATATAAATAAGAGTATGACTTCCTTTTATTTCAACAACTTTGTGTTCTTATATCTCGACAGCTTCATTATATGTTGAATAAGAAAAATGGAGTATAATTTAAGTGGTTGTAAAAGTCCCCAAGTTTATCTTGTCAAATAGACTGTTGGAAATTATTGAGACACTTGCACCAAGATCTCAAAATGTAGATAACTCATTAAAAAAATTAATTTTAATAGTGGGCTCAAAGATATAATCTAGCTTAGCATGAATCTTATAAGCTAGTCTCTTATACTCCATTTCTAGTTCACGAACTTTAGATGCTACTTGTAGAATAAATTGTTGGTATGTAGCATCATTACCTTATTATAGACTAGGATTCTTTATGATGATCATATTTAATAGATCTTACACGGTGTATTCAGGTGTTGGTGTGTTGCTATAATCTAGCTCTTTAGGATTTTCTTCATTCATTTACACCCTCATCATCTTGAGGTCTTCTACCAGATTTGGCATGGGGTTTGCAGTGAATTTTGTGATTATGAGAGCTTGGCTCTCAGCTACATTTCCCAATTGTGCCTCCATGGTTTTTTACTTTTCATGTAGAGCATGCACATCATTTCAGATTAACACCCACCGGTCCGGTGAGGATAGGGTGTTACAGCTTCACCAAAGCAAACACCTTTATTGTAACACCGCGGTTCTGAAAAGACCGTGGCTTCTATGTGACATGCCAATCCCTGGATCGGTTCATTGGCCCACAATAGAATAAGATGAATAACATAGCAAAATATCCGTGTATCATAAATAATGTAGATCCAGAGTACCATTACTACAATAAAAGCTTAGCCCAAGGCTAGCTCAAATTATTCAGGTAGCAACATAAATAAAGCAAATCCTCCATTCTTCAAATTGCCCACAAGTGAACAAGTGTCGAGTGGAGTACCGTGGCCTATATCGATTACTCAGAATCGGAATATCCTGCAACATGAAACGTAGCAGCCCCGAAGGGTCAATACATGGAATGTATGGCAAGTAGAGCTAATAAAGGAGGCAATAGTGCTATCATCTACATGCATATTTGGCAAGTGGAGCTGTGGCTAGCTTGCATTTGCAAATACCTTTGTCCTACTTTCGTAAACAGTTTTTGATTTTTCTTTGAAAAGATCCCAATTAAGTTAACCCAATAATATTAAGCAATTATGAAATTAGAATGAGCGAGAAACATGTCATGAAATCAATATCAAGCAACTCAGACGTCCATAACCGGGGACACGGCTAATCGATTAGATTATACACCCTGCAGGGGTTAGTACACTTTATCCATGTGACTTGGCCAGCCCAGCTCGTACCATCACTCTCATTTTGGGTGATGATAGGGAGAAGACCAAGAAGAGACTGTTCGGGAAGTTGCTCCCCAATCCCGACGCGCACCGGTCCAACCTACCAAAATTCTACATCTCTGTATACGCGGGTTCGAGTTACCACAACCTACTGAGTCCAACCAACCACCCATTTCATTATTGGCACATGGTTGTACACGTAAGCTACAGAATAAGGAAGCCAGTCATTTTCTCTTGATACTTGGGTGCCTTTCCGCAATGAAACCACCAAAAATTATCAATCCCATCACACCCAGGAGATTCATTGATTAAGTTGTTTTTGTTTTCACAAACCAATACTTTTAGAAACAAGTTTCAGTGATGTAACCCAGCCCTCGTTCATCATAGCATGGCTAAGCACATCTACCAACAGTGGTTCATCTACAAGGAAAGCCCTACCACATAACAGGACATAGCATAGCGATAATATCATCCTACACATGCGTCTACAAAATACACGACAATGCATAGAAAATAGTAGGACAATATCATGAACAAAATAGCATCTACTTGCCTTGGTTGTAGCGGTCAGAAGAACAATCCACACACGAGCAAGTGTTGCACTCGTCACAATCTACACGATATAATTGCAACCATAAACAAACAGTCCACAAGCATATGCAACAAAGATGATGCATGAGTGCATGCACGACAAGTGGGGTGACGCTACAGCAACACCACATAATAGTATTCAGTAGAGGTACTGATTGCATGCATGGAAAAATAGTTTTAGCGTAAGGAAAACTATTATGCAAAATATAATACTCAAAACTAGAGCTAGAACCCAATTAATTCACTACCGGTAGTATACTATTTGTAAAATCTTGGGAAAATTCTACTGTATAAGCATTGCTATTTAGGAACAGTACCAATTGGAATTACTCAAAAAGGAATTATAAAACTCTCTGAATAATTAAAACACTGCAGAATGCCACTAGGCAGTTTCTGCAGAAGTTTTCACTGTACGCCTATCCTTTTAATTCACTTTGAGATTCCCCTCGTTCTACTGAAACCAGGGACATATTATACGCAATTTTTGAGGTTATAGATCTTTTTCTACGAATTAATTACTCCAAAAAGGCCATTAACTCTTTTAAATAAACTGGACAAAACCTTGCTGCAAAAGTGTGAAACAATGGTACAGCAAGGTTCTACACGACTTACTGAATCTACACATATTTTATTTGCAATTTGTGGCCCAGTAGATTAATTTCTACGCAATTTACAAGTTTCTACAAGATTCTGCAATTTCTAAAACGATTTAAATCAAAAGGGAATATTCCGGGAATATTCCCTGCTGACTCAACGCTGACTCAGCGTTGGCGGGCCCAACCAACCAATGTGTCTCCTCGTCGACCGGTCAGATCTTAGATCCGACGGCCGAGAAGAGGCGGCGGCTATCGGGCGGCGCGCTGACTCGCCGCAGCGCGGCGATGAGCCGAGAATCTGTCGAGCAAGGCGGTATGAAGCGACGCAGCGGCGGCGTGTGGCGCGCTGGCCATGGCGGCGATGTGAGCGGCGGGCGGTAAGTGTGCGGCTTACATGGCGCGTGTGTGGCGCGGTTTCTTGAGGCGGCGGCGTGTGTGGCGAGGCGGAGGCGAAGTGCGGTAGCGTGGGGAGAGAGGCGGTGGGGTCCGCGCTATGTGGGCCCACGCGAGTCCTAGACAGACGGCCCACACAGCTTGCAGGTGTGCTGGGCGGCGGATACTATCCGCCATGGCGCGTGTGATCTTGGCTGGCAAGGCGGCCCAAGAAAGTGGCGCCGATTTTTTTTTGGTCCTTTCTTTTTTCCTTTTTCCATTTTAGTAAAACCTCCGTAACTCCTTCATACGAACTCCGAATCGGGCGATTCTTGTTCCTAAATTTTTGTAAAATCGAGGGGAACAACCTAGGGTCAAGGGATGAGTGAAACCACTAGGCTACAAAGGTGGAAAACACAAGTCCTAGTAAAACCTTCCGTAGGAGCATTGTAGTAAAATAGAGTAGGATTTAGAAAATAGTGTTTTGCCTAATCTTTTCAATCGATGGTTTTGCATGGAAGAGTATGATGCAATGACATGAAAGATAATGGAGAACCAAATCTAAAATTTGGGATGTGACAAGACTAACCCCCTTAAGATGAATCTGCCCCAAGAGATTCAAGTGACTAGCAAATAGGTGTGGGTAGTCCTCTCGGATGTCATCCTCACGCTCCCAAGTGGCTTCCTCTTCAGTGTGGTAGCTCCACTGTACCTTACAACACCTGATCGTCTTGGTACGGGTAATCCACTCTGCTGTCTCCAGAATCTTGACCGGCTTCTCCTCATAGGTCAAGTCATTCTCAAGCTGAACCTCTTCTAGTGGCACAGTGTCTCTCAATGGTGTATCCACCATCTCCGGATGGCACTTCTTCAGCTGGGATACGTGGAACACATTGTGAATAGCGGACAGAGCCTCTGGAAACTCCAACTGATAAGCAACTTCTCCTTTGCGTGCTAAGACCCGATACGGTCCAATAAACTGAGGTGCCAGCTTACCCTTAATTCCAAATCTCTTGATTCCACGAAGTGGCGACACTCTGAGGTATGCTCTATCACCTATCTCATACACCACTTCCTTGCGCTTGGCGTCCGCGTAGCTCTTCTGCCTTGATTGTGCTACCTTCAGCCTGTCCCTAATCAAGGCGACCTTCTCCTCAGCATCCTTGATCAAATCAGGCCCAAACAACTGACGTTCTCCTACTCCATCCCATAGCAATGGTGTCCGGCACCGTTTCCCATA
Organism: Avena insularis; assembly: GCA_023614405.1. Taxonomy (NCBI): domain Eukaryota; kingdom Viridiplantae; phylum Streptophyta; class Magnoliopsida; order Poales; family Poaceae; genus Avena; species Avena insularis. Next base: position 114,643,513 of record CM042687.1, read on the forward strand.
CAGTACATCAAACGGTGACGTCTTGATGCTGGTTTGATAGCTGTTGTTGTAGGAAAACTCAGCATACCGCAAATTCGCATCCCAACTAGAACCATGAGCCAAAGCGCAAGCTCTCAGCATGTCCTCCAAAATCTAATTCAGCCTTTCGGTCTGTCCATCAGTCTGTGGGTGAAACGCTGTGCTAAACTCCAACCTAGTACCAAGTGACTCGTGCAGCTGGCGCCAGAAGTGTGAGGTAAATTGGGTGCCTCTATCTGATACAATACTCTTGGGAACCCCATGTAGGCACACAATCCTGTCCATGTAAATCTTGGCCAACTTTGCACTCGTATAGGTTGTCTTTACCGGTATAAAGTGGGCTACCTTGGTCAAATGGTTGACCACTACCCAAATGGAGTCATATCCTGACCTGGTCCTGGGAAATCCTGTGATAAAATCCATCCCCACTCTATCCCACTTCCATTCCGGCACGGGAAACGGCTGTAGCAGTCCTGCTGGCTTCTGGTGTTCCGCTTTCACTCGGCTACATACATCACATAGGGCAATATGCTCCGCGATGTCTCCCTTCATGTTGTTCCACCAGAATCTGTCCTTTAGGTCCATATACATCTTCGTATTGCCCGGATGTATAGAGTATGGCGAGTCATGAGCTTCCTGCAAAATCAACTTCCTTATCTCGGGATCGTTGGGAACGCACAAACGATCTCCATACCACAAGGCTCCTTGCTCATCCTCGCGGAATTCCCTTGCTCGATCCTCCTTCATCTTTTCCTTTACTTCATCTATCTCTTTGTCTCCCACTTGAGCCTTCCTGATTCTGTTTTGTAGCGTTGGTTGGACTTCCATTGTTACCAAGTATCCTTCAGATACTACCTCCAGTCTAAGGTCCTTGAATTGCTTGCACAAATCCTCGGGCAATTCCCCAATTGTCAATCCATTGGCATAAACCTTCCGGCTCAGAGCATCTGCTACTACATTGGCCTTTCCTGGGTGGTATTGTAGATTCATATCATAGTCCTTGATAAGCTCCAACCATCTCCTTTGCCTCATGTTCAGTTCCTTCTGCGTGAATATGTACTTCAGGCTCTTGTGGTCGGTGTATACATCACAGTGTGTCCCCATCAGGTAGTGCCTCCATACCTTGAGCGCATGAACCACTGACGCTAACTCCAAATCGTGTGTGGGGTAATTCCGCTCATGGTGCTTGAGTTGCCGCGAGGCATATGACACTACTCTCCCATCTTGCATCAGCACACTCCCAAGTCCCTGTCGAGAGGCATCACAGTACACTTGGAAATCCTTCTGAAGGTCTGGTAGACACAGAACAGGTGCGGTTACCAGTCGACACTTCAGTTCCTGAAAGCTAGCTTCACACACATCCGACCATTCAAACTTCCTCTCCTTCTTCAGAAGTTCAGTCATTGGCTTAGCAATCTTGGAGAAGTTTTCAATGAACCTCCTGTAATATCCAGCAAGTCCCAAAAAGCTTCGTATCTCTCCTGCATTCTTGGGTGCTTCCCATTCAGTTACTGCAGCCACTTTGCTTGGATCAACAGTGACTCCTTCTCCTGACACTACGTGTCCAAGAAATCCAACAATGTTAAGCCAGAATTCAGACTTGCTGAATTTGGCATACAGCTTGTGTTCCCTCAGCTTCTCCATAATCAGTCGCAGATGCTTCTCATGCGCAGCATCATCCTTGGAATATATCAGTATGTCATCAATAAACACCACCACGAACTTGTCCAAGTACTCCATAAATACCTTGTTCATCATGGTCATGAAATATGCCGGGGCATTCGTTAGTCCAAAAGACATAACTGTATACTCATATAAACCATACCTAGTAGTGAAAGCGGTTTTAGGTATGTCCTCCTCCCGGATCTTCAATTGGAAGTAGCCTGATTGCAGATCAATCTTGCTGAACACCTTCGCTCCTTCCAGTTGATCAAACAAATCATTTATGTTCGGTAGGGGGTATTTGTTCTTGATGGTCACTTCATTCAGCGAGCGATAGTCCACCACTAATCTCTTGCTGCTGCCTTTCTTCTCCACAAACAGAACATGTGCACCCCATGACGACGAACTAGGCTGAATGAATCCCTTGTCCAACTGCTCTTTCAGCTGCTTCTTCAACTCCTTCAGCTCATCCACATCCATCTTATATGGTCTCTTTGCTATAGGTCCTGTTCCCGGTATCAGGTCGATGAGAAACTCTACTTCCCTGTCAGGTGGCATTCCTGGCAGCTCTTCCGGAAACACGTCGGGGTAATCCCTAATCACTGGCACATTATCCATGCTAACCCCCTTAAGAGAATTCAACTTACACCTTCCTGGTCGTACAGCCGACTTGAACCTAATTCTCTTACCATCCGGGGTTTTGAGTGAAACAGCTCGCTGTGCACAATCTATGTGTCCCCCATGCATAGACATCCAATCCATACCCAGAATAACATCTAACCCCTGTGATTCCAACACTACCAAATGTGCACTGAAGTTGTGTGTTCCAATCCTCATAGTTAAGTCGCGGCATCCCGCGCTAGCTATCATATCTCCTCCATGTGAACTCACTCTAATAGACCCTTTCATAGACTCAGTAGGTAGCTTATACTTATCCACAAATGCCCTTGATATGAATGAATGAGACGCACCAGTATCGAAAAGTATGAAAGCTGGGTGAGTGTTGATTGGGAACTTACCAATCACAAGGTCAGGCTCATCTGGAATCTCCTCCACATTCATGTGGTTCACTGTGGCCTTCTCGTTGTTGGTTGGCTTCAGTCCTTTCCTCTCCGGACAGTTGTCAGCATAGTGTCCCTTATGTTTACACTTGAAGCATGTCACCTCACTCAGATCCTTCTTCACAAAGCTGCGATCGCGGTTGCGGTCATGTCCACCGTGTCCTCCAGAGTGGTGAGAGTGTCCTCCCTTGTGGTTGTGGTGGTTGCTCTTGTGGTTGTCATGGCGATGTCCATCGCCCCCATGGTGGTGGCAGTCATGGCTCCCATGGTGCCCATGGTCACTCCCTCCATGCTTGGAGTATCCATCATAAGAAGTGCGAGACTTGTGGTGTGAACCAGAGTGGTGATTATTGCTCTTTCTCTTGCGATTCTCCACCTGTTTGTGCTTCCCTTCCAAGATCCTGGCCTTGTCCATAAGCTCCTGGAAATTGGGGCAATAAACCACCAGTAGCTGCACGGAAAGCTCATCACTGAGGCCATCCAGGAATCTCTCCCTCCTTTTTGCATCAGTGTCAACATCCTCAGGTGCATAACGGGACAGGTTGTTGAACTCCTCAATGTACTCAGCCACAATGCGCTTGGTTTGGCGCAAGTTGCAGAACTCCTTCCTCTTCAGGCTCAGAACTCCTGAAGACACGTGGTTGGTCCTGAAACCTTCCTCAAACATTGCCCAAGTCACAGTATCCAGTGGGTGGGTGATCTAAAAAGTGTCCCACCAAGAAGCGGCTGGTCCCTCCAGTAGGTGAGCGGCAAACCTCACCTTCTCAGCATCAGTGTATCCAACAGTTACCAGATCCTTGTTGACTAAACGCAACCAGTCGAGAGCAACCATTGGTTCCATTGCAGTAGAGAACTTAGCTGGCCTTAGCCTTAGAAATCTGGTGAGAGCATCTCCCTGAGGCTGGTTGTTTCCATGGTTGTTGTTGTTCTAAGCTTCCATGAACTGAGTCATAACTTGGGTCAGCTATGCCTGAGATGCCATGAGCTGCTCCAACTCAGTGGGCTGACGGCGGGGAGGTATCTGCGGTTCAGCACAGGTAAGCTTAGAAAGAATCAACTACGATAATAGGATTCTACCCATGCATATGATCAAACAACAAACAATAGCAGACAATCACAAGCAAGCAACACATCAATAAACAAGTGATCCAGCAACATCCCAGGGGTTATCCTAGCAGTATATACCTACTGAAATAGTTTTACAAGAGTTGGCAATGGTTAACTAAACAGTTGATCAACTAACCAACAAAAATAGCAATCTGCCAGAACAGTCCAGCAGCGTTCACAAATTTTTCTACCTAACTTAGACTCGTCAGAAAGTTTAGCTGATTTTTTCACATACAGTGCAGAGAGTTTCGCACCAGCCCTATTTTTTTCAGATTTTTCCCAGTTACCAGAAAAATATGAAAAATCGTACAGTACTACTGTATCAGCAGAAAACTGCAGCAAAAATAACACAGATATTAACCCAACTTGCCATAACTCTTTCATAAAATTCGCATAAATAATTCCTGAGATATTGGAGTACACAAATAAGCAACTAAACACTCTTAAACTAACCGTAATTAAGTTTCACATCGATCGAGACTAATCCTAACGAATTTACCTAACGAGAACTAATTGGCGGACTTCTAACTACTTCTTGAAGAGGTTGCGGAAGGTCCTTGCACTCATGGGTTGGCGCTTCGGTCCACGGTTCAACCATGGCGGCGGAGTGTACACTTCTCCTGAATCATCACTTGAGATCTCAAACTCCACCTCTTCTGGATCCTCCACTTCTTCTTCACTCTCAGCTGCAACTGCAACAGCTTCATCTCCCCCACCATCATCGTCTCCATCATCATCGTCCTCGTCCTCATCATCATCATCGTTCCCACTGTCATCATCATCCCCATTGTTGCCACCATCTCCATTGTCATCATCAGAGGGTGGATTCAGCTGTGCTTGGAGAGCGGCAATCTGGGATGTCATAGCTTCAATGGTTTGATCCCTTTCTTGGACGGTCCCTTGCAACTATTGTATGTTCTGGGTGTTCTCCTGCACAGTACCATGAAGTTGAGCTATGGTTGCATCTCTGGCTATCAGGGCATTCTCCAGAACTCCCATAGCTTCATGCAGGGTGTCAATCTCCTGTCCTTGGACCACCATACCATTGCTAGCAAAGTCTGCAATCTCCTTTATCATCATCACTTTCTCAGCTAGAGCTCCATTCTCCCTTTCCATGTCCTCTATGTGCCTCCGATGGGGCGGCATGTTGTTCCTGTCGCCCGGGGTAACCACAATGTGCCCATCTTCATCACGCCTCCCATAGTCACGGTAGGGTGAATCTGCTGGCAGCAGGTGTCGGACATGATGGCACTGGCGAGACAGGGCTTCATGTATGGCCAAGTTGATTCCAAGTCCCTGGCCAGTGTGATGTCTTGGTGTAGATCAGGTGCACAGGGTTTGGCAAGGCGGCATCCCTGAAGATGAAGGTGGTGATCTCCCATGCATCCTCACCATATCCATAGGTGTACAGCCTTGTTCCCTTGAACATGGGCAGTGGCAATCCCAATGTCTGCGAGAGCTGTGCTAACTGCCTTGCAAAGGGCCTTGGTGACTCCATGGTGGCATACTCAGTCCTGACTTCTCCCATCTATCAATTTAAAGAGGAAAGTGTGAGAATAGCATATGATAAGAATTTACGAGAGTGAAAGGCATAAGATGAAAGACAGAGTTAATATATGCTCTAATAGTTCTATGGCTTCCTAATCCAATCCTAGGTCATGATCCTACAGTCGACACACGGGCTCTGATACCATCTTGTAACACCGTGGTTCTGAAAAGACCGTGGCTTCTATGTGACATGCCAATCCCTAGATCGGTTCATTGGCCCATAATAGAATAAGATGAATAACATAGCAAAATATCTGTGTATCATAAATAACGAAGATCCAGAGTACCATTACTACAATAAAAGCTTAGCCCAAGGCTAGCTCAAATTATTCAGGTAGCAACATAAATAAAGCAAATCCTCCATTCTTCAAATTGCCCACAAGTGAACAAGTGCCGAGTGGAGTACCGTGGCCTATATCGATTACTCAGAATCGGAATATCCTGCAACATGAAACGTAGCAGCCCCGAAGGGTCAATACATGGAATGTATGGCAAGTAGAGCTAATAAAGGAGGCAATAGTGCTATCATCTACATGCATATTTGGCAAGTGGAGCTGTGGCTAGCTTGCATTTGCAAATACCTTTGTCCTACTTTCGTAAACAGTTTTTGATTTTTCTTTGAAAAGATCCCAATTAAGTTAACCCAACAATATTAAGAAATTATGAAATTAGAATGAGCGAGAAATATGTCATGAAATCAATATCAAGCAACTCAGACGTCCATAACCGGGGACACGGCTAATCGATTAGATTATACACCCTGCAGGGGTTAGTACACTTTACCCATGTGACTTGGCCAGCCCAGCTCGTACCATCACTCTCATTTTGGGTGATGATAGGGAGAAGACCAAGAAGAGACTATTCAGGAAGTAGCTCCCCAATCCCGACGCGTACTGGTCCAACCTACAAAAATTCTACATCTCTGGATACGCGGGTTCGAGTTACCACAACCTACTGAGTCCAACCAACCACCCATTTCATTATTGGCACATGGTTGTACACGTAAGCTACAGAATAAGGAAGCCATTCATTTTCTCTTGATACCTGGGTGCCTTTCCGCAATGAAACCACCAAAAATTATCAATCCCATCACACCCAGGAGATTCATTGATTAAGTTGTTTTTGTTTTAACAAACCAATACTTTTAGAAACAAGTTTCAGTTATGTAACCCAGCCCTCGTTCATCATAGCATGGCTAAGCACATCTACCAACGGTGGTTCATCTACAAGGAAAGCCCTACCACATAATAGGACATAGCATAGCGATAATATCATCCTACACATGCGTCTACAAAATACACGACAATGCATAGAAAATAGTAGGACAATATCATGAACAAAATAGCATCTACTTGCCTTGGTTGTAGCGGTCGGAAGAACAATCCACACACGAGCAAGCGTTGCACTCGTCACAATCTACACGATATAATTGCAACCATAAACAAACAGTCCACAAGCATATGCAACAAAGATGATACATGAGTGCATGCACGACAAGTGGGGTGACGCTACAGCAACACCACATAATAGTATTCAGTAGAGTTACTGATTGCATGCATGGAAAAATAGTTTTAGCGTAAGGAAAACTATTATGCAAAATATAATACTCAAAACTAGAGCTAGAACCCAATTAATTCACTACCGGTAGTATACTGTTTGTAAAATCTTGGGAAAATTCTACTGTATAATCATTGCTATTTAGGAACAGTACCAATTGGAATTACTCAAAAAGGAATTATAAAACTCCCTGAATAATTAAAACACTGAAGAAAACCACTAGGTAGTTTCTGCAGAAGTTTCACTGTACGCCTATCCTTTTAATTCACTTTGAGATTCCCCTCGTTCTACTGAAACCAGGGACATATTATACGCAATTTTTGGAGTTACAGATCTTTTACTACGAATTAATTACTCCAAAAAGGCCATTAACTCTTTTAAATAAACTGGACAAAACCTTGCTGCAAAAGTGTGAAACAATGGTACAACAAGGTTCTACACGACTTACTGAATCTACACATATTTTATTTGCAATTTTTAGCCCAGTAGATTAATTTCTATGCAATTTACAAGTTTCTACAAGATTCTGCAATTTCTAAAACGATTTAAATCAAAAGGGAATATTCCGGAAATATTCCCTGCTGACTCAGCGCGGGTGGACTGGCAGTTGACCAGTCAACCGCGCGGTCTCCGATCGATCTGGGCCACAGATCTTAGATCCGACGGCCGAGAAGAGGCAGCGGCGGCAAGGCGCCCGGCTAGGGACGGCGGGCGCCCATTGCGGATTACGGTCGGCGTGGGTCTCCATGGAGAGGGAGAGGCGGTCAGCGCGGGACGGTGGCGGGTCGGCACGGGCGGCGGCGGCGAGCGGCACGGCGGCGGCGCGGCTCCCAAGGTGGCACGGTTCCCGAGGCAGGCGGCGGCGCGCGGATCGAGGCGGGAGGCGGCGGGGTGCGGGCGCGTGGGGAGAGAGAGGCAGGTGGGGTCCGCGCTATGGGGGTTTCACGCAGAGTCCTAGACGGACTCGGCCCCACCTGTCGGTGGCAGCGGCGCTGGGGCGGCGGCGGATACTATTCCTTGCCACAAGCGGTGTGGTGCTGGCTGGTCAAGGCGCTGCCAAATAGGGCGCCGATTTTTTTGGTCCTTTCTTTTTCCCTTTTTCCATTTTAGTAAAACCTCCGTAACTCCTTCATACGAACTCCGGATCGGGCGATTCTTGTTCCTAAATTTTTGTAAAATCGAGGGGAACAACCTAGGGTCAAGGGATGAGTGAAACCACTAGGCTACAAAGGTGGAAACACAAGTCCTAGTAAAACCTTCCGTAGGAGCATTGTAGTAAAATAGAGTAGGGTTTAGAAAATAGTGTTTTGCCTAATCTTTTCAATCGATGGTTTTGCATGGAAGAGTATGATGCAATGACATGAAAGATAATGCAGAACCAAATCTAAAATTTGGGATGTGACATTTATTCAACTCATCTCCTTGAGTTCCTCGAACAATCTTAATCCTTTAGATATGTAAGCCATACCCCGTGGTAGGTGACTTTCCAATATCTTTCTTTCAAACTCTTTGAATCCTTCCAAGAACAACCTGTCAGATTCTTTAACGTATATTCTTTAATGATATATGGGTCAATGAACCCAACGTCGTATCTTCTAGCTCTTTTGCATTCAAGCATCTTCATTCTGCGGAATATAATATCATCATACAAAAGGATATATAGTTAGGATAATATATTAAATGCAATGAACGAGCTAAATCTACAAACTTAATTATAGAAATAAATAACTTACATACAGTAGCAACCAATGATAGATTTGTCGAGGGCGCGCTGGTTGTATAACTGAAACAGTTTGGTCATTTGAACCTGTATCGAGTATGGTTTGAAGTGATGCTCCTTTCTAACGTCCACCGGAAACCAATCTTTATGATGCTTTTTTTCTGCTTGCGACATGTACCATTCATGCAGATTTCGCATATGTGTGGATAGACGCGCGAGCTCCTCATTACTGACTAGAGGCTGCCCTTTGACATATTGCCGTACTATCTGACCCACTGGCGTATCTTCATAGCCTAAATATTGACCAAGAGACATATTTGCTTCGTTAGAAAGTGCTTTGGCCTCCGATACAGTGATTCCCATAAGTGCAGCATTATTACGGGCTCTAGGGTCCATTATTTGCATGTCCATATCCATTTCAGCTCTGAAGGCCTTGTCGAGGTCTGAAATGACTTTGAGCGGGGCGACCGATTGATTCTTCGTGTTCGAGCTGGGCAACTTGCTTCCCGCTTTTTGCACTTGTGATTTTTTTCTTCTGTGCTTGCTTAATAATCTCCTGGTCATAGTCTGATTCCAGATTCATCGATATCTGGGATGGTTGCTCAAGAAAGGACTTAGCCCACTTTTTTGTTTTTTCGTTATATACCGGCTTTGCCTCAGGCTTTTTGGGTGCAAAATGCGCCTTAACTTGGGCAGCCACATCCGCGTTAGTTTCCTCGTCGGTCTTGTCATAAGGTCTCTTTGGAAGAGCCGGCGGGATATCGACTATCTTCGGCGTTTGACCTTTCTTCGATGTGGGGCGCGGGGGACCATCGAACTTCCGTTTCTTCGACGAGGTAGCAGTATTGCACGGAGGCGGAGGCGGAGATCGAGTTGATGTACTCATGATGCGGCGATCGTCAGTGGGGCGGGGTGGACTTGGAGGTTGGCGATAATCGGGTTGGGGTGGACTTGGAGGTTGGTGATAATCGGGCTGGGGTGGACTTGGAGGTTGACGATATTCGATGTGGGGTGGACTTGGATTCCTTGGAGTCGGTGGCCTTGGCGCCGAGCCTGGAAACTTGATGTACTTCTTATTCCATAGAATGATGTTGCGCTTGACATCTCCTAGTTTCGTAAGGCCTTCAGGCGTAGCGATTTCAATCTCTAGGTACGCAAAATCCTCCACTATGTCATCCACCGTGACACGAGCATAGCCTGGTGGAATCAGAAGTGAATGGTGGAGTGCTCCATGTAGACAAGGTAAAGCAGTGCCGATCGCCACCTTGAAGGACAGGTTGTTCATTGGCTGATGTAGCTCACATTGTGCCATCTCTCTGACATCATCCACGGGGTAGTGAGGAGCCGGTGCATCATCCAGCAGTGCTTGATCATCAGCGCGGACCTCCGTGGAAGCCATGCTGCTTCTCCATTGTCTAAGATCCAACACTGGATCATCAGACCGCGGGTGAGTTGACGACGGCGGCCTTTCGCTAATTTCATGCATGAGGTTCTTCAGATCAGCTAGGTCCTGCTCTACACGGGGATCCGCCTCCAGTCCTTCTTTCTCTCGACGGCTTCAGAATCGGCATCGTCTTGAGGAAACACTTTCTTCCACGAGACACCGGCGCCTTTGCCTCGTGTTCGCCCTCCCTTTTCAGGATTCCCTAGGGCGCATGTCATCTCGTCTTCTCTCTCTCGGTACGAAACAATCCCAATTGAGAATCGTTCATTGCTTGAATAAGGTCTTGGGAGGGTTTTAGAATTTCATCATGAAATAATGTCTTCCCTGTTTCTGGGTCCAAGGATCCCCGTGCGTCTGCATTCACCAAGCTTTGACCTCTCGGGCCATCCATCTGTACCAGGAGTGACGCCTCTAGCCCTCATATCCTTCTCCATAGTTTCCCACTTAGGGATGGCACTCTTGTAGCCACCTGTCCCCATTTTATGATGGCATTTCTTGTTGGCAGCATTTAACGCGTTCTTTGCCGAATTTGCCTTTGCTTTATCAGATTGCTTGTACTGTACAAAATCGGGCCACTGTTCTCTCAACTTCTCGTTTACTCCTTTGAAGTATGTAGTTTTCTTTTTCGCGACATATTTCGCGTATAAACTTTTCTTGTGGTTCCGGTACAGTTCAGCCATCTTGCTTAGTGCCCACTCCTTGACTTTCGCTCTATTTTCAAGCCCACCCGGCCTTGGGGTAATACCATCTACCTCAAAATTCCTCATACTCTGGAGGTAGTATGAAATGCGCTATGAGCTTCTGCCAAAGGTCATATTTGGCATCATCGGTGACATAGCTATTGGATTCTTCACCGGCTTTCGTTGACCTATTCCATTCTTGGATGGTGATCGGCAGGTTGTCCCTAACAAGCACCCCGCATTGATTTATAAACATCCTCCGGTGCTTCTCTAGAGCAATCGGTTCACCATCATCATATATTTCTTTGATGGTGAACCTCTGATTACCATCCGACTTTTTGTTCGACCCTCGTTTCGTTTGAGCTGTCGATTGCTTCGATCCGGTGGGCTAAAAGAAGAAGAGAGAGTGATTAATATATATCTAGATCAGTTAATGAAAAGAGGTAACACGAGACTTTATACATATATATATGTACCTCGCCAGATCCTGTCGAGGGGCCATCATTATTGTTGTTATTTGTTTGCCCTTCGTCCATCTGGTCTTCCCCTTGGTTTTCCTCTAGTCCATCACCGGATGGATTCAGATATGAGGATATCTCTTCCTCGAGCAAAATATCTTCGGCGTCGGTAGTAATAAGAGGAATTTCACCTCTTATCATGCCCTGAAGAAAACCTTCACCGATGCGACCAGGATCTCCGGATGGATCCATGACTTAATTATCTATAACAAAAAGAGAGTTAAACAGGTTAGAAAAAAATAATCCTAATAACTAAAACAATATAATCCTAATTATAATAATCCTAATATTATTTGTGCAAAAACAATAATCATAATAACTAAAACAAAAAAATAACCCTAATCCTAAGCCTAATTCTAATCTTAATAAATAAAACAAAAAATTCACTAAAACAATAATACTAATCCTAATTCTAATATTAACTGTGGTAAAACAATATAATCATAGCTAATAACTAAAAAAATATAACCCTAGCTAATTATAATTAAAACAATAATTAAAAAAATAACCCTAGCTAATTATAATTAAAACAATAATTAAAAAAATAACCCTTGCTAATTATAATTAAAATAACCCTAGCTAACAATATAATCCTCATCCTAGCTAATTATAATTAAAACAATAATTAAAAAAATAACCCTAGCTAACAATATAATCCTAATCCTAGCTAATTATAGTTAAAACAATAATTAAAAAATAATATAAAACAGATTTGTATTTAAAAATACAAAGAGAAAAGGAAAAACAGAAAAAGAATTTTTTTTGGAAAAAACAGTAGCCCGACCCCAACCAGGCCGGCCCATCTCTCCCTCTCTCCTACCAGCCCAGCAGCCCAACACAACCCACCTCATGGCCGTCTTCCCTTCCTCAAGGCGTGACGCCTCGCCACAGGTGTCTCGCCGATCCGCGGCCACGCAGAATGGACAGCACGCCTCTCCCTCTCCCCTATCCTCTCATTTCCCCCAGGCTCGCTCCCTCTCTCTCGTTTCATTCCCTAACCGTCGCAGAGGCGCCGTCGTTGCGGAGCGGTGGCGGCACGACGGAGCAGTGCCATGTCCTGGAGAACCATCTCACCTGCGGAGCGGTGGCGTCACGACGAGCGGGCGGAATCGCAAAGACCTCCTGCCTTCGTCTGCGGCTTGCCTTCGTCAGGCTTCGCTGGCGAGAAATGCGAAGTGTTGGGGCGCAGCACCTCCGCTGGCGCCAGAATATAAAGGGACAGACCTTTAGTCCCGGGCTAAGCCACCGCCCGCGACTAAAGAGTCTTTAGTCACGGGCCGTGGCTTAACCCGCGACTAAAGACCCCCCCTTTAGTCGCGGGCTAAGCCACGACCCGGGACTAAAGGGTTTTTTCGGTCGCTTCATTTTTGCACGCGCACTCACCCTTTAGTCCCGGGTCCAGCCACGACCCGCGACTATTTGTTTTTTTTAATTTCTTTTTCAATTCAAAACTAAAAAACTTTGAAAAATCATATCTTTTATTGTAATAATCCAAATAAAACAAATAATATGTCTATTATTATCTGAAAAATATAAAGAATTTTAATATAATATCCATTTATCTGTTTGCATCATTTATAAATTATTTCATTTGTAAATTATTTTTAATTCAAATCAAATATAAAAACTTTGGAAAATCATATCTTTTATTGTAATAATCCAAATAACACAAATAATATGTCTATTATTATCAATAAAATATAAAGAATTTTAATATAATATCTATTTATCTGTTTGCATCATTTATAAATTATTTCATTTGTAAATTTTCTTTTTTTAATTCAAATCAAATATAAAAACTTTGAAAAATCATATCTTTTATTGTAATAATCCAAATAAAACAAATAATATGTCTATAATTATCAGAAAAATATAAAGAATTTTAATATAATATCCATTTATCTGTTTGCATCATTTATAAATTATTTCATTTGTAAATTTTCTTTTTTAATTCAAATCAAATATAAAAACTTTGGAAAATCATATCTTTTATTGTAATAATCCAAATAACACAAATATTATGTCTATTATTATCAGAAAAATATAATGAATCTTAATATAATATCCATTTATCTGTTTGCATCATTTATAAATTATTTCATTTGTAAATTTTATTTTTTAATTCAAATCAAATATAAAAACTTTGGAAAATCATATCTTTTATTGTAATAATCCAAATAACACAAATAATATGTCTATTATTATCAGAAAAATATAATGAATCTTAATATAATATCTATTTAGTCCCAGATGTAGTCACAAACCGGGACTAAAGATATTTTCTGCCATTTTCCACCTCTTCCTGCCAAGTTTTCCGCTTTTCCTTTCCTTTTAGAGAGCTTTTAGTCCCGGATGTAGTCACTAACCGGGACTAAAGATATTTCCCGCCATTTCCCAAAGCTTCACACCAAGTTTTCCTGCCCTTTCCCTCTATATTTAGGGCGATCGTGCCATGGCTATCCACACATCCACACCTTCCTCTCTTAGAACAATGGACAACACCTACTTGGCCATTCTGACCCTCGAGGAGACCGAGGCGCCAGGCGCCTCAACTACCTTGTCCACGGGCTACCGCCGCCTGGCTGGATCTCGGCCGGAGTGGTTCCTGTCCCTCAAGGTTCCGCACGCTAGGCGGCCATCACAAACCACTTCTACCATGAGCTCACGCCGGAGCAGCGGATGGATCCCCAATGGGATCCCGACAACTACGACACCTGGAATGCCTTCTTTGCTAATAGGCGGGAAAGGGAGCTCGCCAGTAATGGGGTGATGGCCATGACCGGTAAACCACAACGAAGCCGGCCGTCGTCTGTGGTGGGCAAACCATACTATCATCAGAGTGATGCGCTACATCGTCGGGGGAGACCATCCTTGCCTACGGTGCCCACGAGTCCACCCACCACAGGCCCCATAGCGTCCTAGCGGTAGCGGCATCGTCTTCTAGGAGACCCCTCTCCCGCCCGCCGTGAATCCGAGGCTGGAATGGCCCCTGGTATATGCCATGGATGGGCTGAGGATCCCCGGAGTGGCAGGTGACGATGACGATGAAGACCCCTCAATGCAATCGGAAGCATTTGCGCCATAATCACGTGGCAGTCATGAGACTTTAGGTTTTGGAACTTTTTTTCTGCCATATTGATTATCCCCTTTATATATTTATAGCCAGACGGGACCTTAATACTGCTTAGGCATTCAAAAAATATTTCCTTCTCTTGTTTGGTAAGAGCGTAGCTGGCATGACCTTGAAACCATTCTGGATGCAGGCCATCTGGGTATTTCATACGTTAATGGTCCTTTCGTGCTTCCGGTGTATCTTTTGTCTTCCCATACACGCCCAAGAAGCCTAGCAGGTTCACGCAAAGATTCTTCATCACATGCATCACATCGATTGCAGAGCGGACCTCTAAGAATTTCCAATATGGTAGCTCCCAAAATATAGATTTCTTCTTCCACATGGGTGCGTGTCCTTCAGCGTCTTTCGGAACAGATTTTCCTCCAGGACCCTTTCCAAATGTTACCAGTTGATCCAAATCTTTGACCATATCAAATATATCAGCACTAGTACGGTCCTTAGGCTTCGTCTGGTGACATGCTTGAAATGCTTGCCTTTATTTCTTAAGGGATGCTTGGCCAAAAGAAATCGACAATGCTCATTGTATACATTCTTATTACAATGTCCCAAATATATACTTGCAGTCTCATCTAAACAGTGTGTGCATGCATTGTATCCCTTGTTTGACTGTCCTGAAAGGTTACTAAGAGCAGGCCAATCATTGATTGTTACGAAAAGCAATGCTCGGAGGTTAAATTCTTCCTGCTTGTGCTCATCCCACACGCGTATCCTGGGTTCGTCCCACAACTGTAAAAGTTCTTCCACTAATGGCCTTAGGTACACATCAATGTCGTTGCCGGGTTGCTTCGGACCTTGGATCAACACTGACATCATAATGAACTTCCGCTTCATGCATAACCAAGGAGGAAGGTTATAGATGCATAGAGTCATGGGCCAGGTGCTGTGACTGGAGCTCTGCTCCCCAAAGGGATTCATGCCATCTGTACTTAGACCAAACCTTAAACTCCATGCGTCATCTTCAAAGTCCGGGTACTTTCTATCGATTTTTCTCCATTGAGACCCATCAGCGGGGTGTCTCAACATCCCGTCCTACTTACATTCCTCTTTATGCCATCGCAACAACTTGGCGTGCTCTTTGTTTCTGAATAAGCGTTTCAACCGTGGTATTATAGGAGCATACCACATCACCTTCGCAGGAACCCTCTTCCGGGGGGGCTCGCCCTCAACGTCACCAGGGTCATCTCGTCTAATCTTATACCGAAGTGAAGTGCATACCAGGCATGCATCTAAATTCTCATACTCCTCACCGCAGTAGAGGATGCAGTCATTAGGGCATGCATGTATCTTCTGAACCTCTAAACCTAGAGGGCAGACAACCTTCTTTGCTTCGTATGTACTGGCGGGCAATACATTATCATTTGGAAGCATATTCTTCATCATTTTCAGCAACTTTTCAAATGAGGAGTCATGTATAGCACACTCAGCCTTCCATCACAGCAATTCCTGTGTGCTGCCCAGCTTTTTCAGACCATTTTGGCAATTTTGGTACAACAACTTTTTGTGATCCTCTAGCATGTGATTGAACTTCTCCCTATCCTTTTTAGTTTCACAATCTCTTCGTGCATCGGCAATGATCCTACCAAGATTATCAGCGGGTTCATCATGTGTCTCTTCTTCATCCTCCCCTTCAGCATCCCCCATGGAAGTATCTCCGTACTCAGGGAAACCATGATAGTTGTCATCCTCCTCCTCTTCTTCATTGTCTTCCATTATAACCCCTCTCTCTCCGTGTTTGGTCCAACAATTATAACTGGGCATGAAGCCGGACTTCAACAGGTGGTTGTGAAGGGTTTTTTAGTCAGAGTAATCCTTCTGATTCCTATATCCATTAGATGGACAGAATACAAACCATTGTACTTGTTTGCATCAGCAACACGGATGAATTCATGCACGCCATTAATGAACTCGCCAGAGCGTCGGTCAGTACCGTACATCCATTCCCGGACCATCCGCATTATAGTAAAAGTATATCAAAAATCATTGCACAACATCATAAAATTATTACAAGTTATATTGAGAGCTTCTAGAGCATTAATTTTGAATTTTGAAAAATTTACATGCACCAATTTGTGAATTGGAGAAAACAATCAACATGATAAATGTGGAGTTTTTTATTATTGTTCTATCAGTGAAAACCTCATTCCATTCTAAGCTCTGAAACTCTAAAATTACACATTTCAATTTTCAGTAACTATGTGCCTAATCAAAATTTGTTACACATATATATCAAAATCCTTCTAGCTACTTCTAGAGCATGCATGTATTTGATCCATATCTCTATACTTCTAGAGCATTATATAGAGCTAAAGTAGCAATAAGAGATGAAATAATGAAGTTCTAACCTTTTAAAGCTTTGGATTTAGGTGTTGCAAACTAAATCTTGACAAAAAAATGGCATGAACTCTCTTGCTTTCTTTGAGAAAAATGGCCACCATATGCTTTAGGAGAGCTGGCCAGGGAGCTGTATATATAGTGATGGACAATTAGTCCCGGGCCGTGATCCGAAAAGAGCTGTTGCCCCGCTCCAGCTTATTAGTCCCGAACCGTATTACGGACCGGAACTAATGCTCTGGTCCGGCCCGAGACTAATGCTTATGGACATTTCTAGCCGTTGGAGGCCTCACGGACCGGGACTAGTGCTAGCACTAGTCGCGGTTCGTGATGGGCCGGGACTGCTGGGCTTGTTCTGATGGAACCAAAGATGGTTTTTCGAGTAGTGATCAGTTTTTGTAGTACATTTTAGCCTTGTCCCCGATATTTTCCTGTCGTCTTCCATCCATCTCTAGAGTCAAATCTTCATGCTCATGTAATCCAGGATGTTCCACCTTTCCACCTTTCCATGTTTTGGACGAGGTAGAGGTGAGCCGGGAGGGGTATGGGGATGGTGAGGAAGTGAAGGAGAGAGAAAACACAATTTTTTCACTATACCTTCTACCCCGTGTGAGGAAGCTATCACAACTTTGCTCTAATACTTACTGCACCGCCTTCAACTCATCCTCTTACCGTTTAAAAAAATCTTCCTCTTCACTGCTCTCTCAAGCTACCTCCCTACTTTCTTTATAGAAAATACACTCCTGTCCTCTAAAAATGATTTTTTATTTTCCTAATGGTTGGAAACTTCTAGGGGCAACACTGTTTACCATGCAAAGATGCACCCACCTACTCCCAAATATGGGAACATCACGAACCAGGTGAGTACATTTTACATGAAGGACCTAAAAAGGGGAAAATTACACCGAGGTCGATACATCTCGCATGAAGCACCATACAATTAAGCAAGGAAAATAGTCGGGTTGGCTCCTTATCGAGAGAGTAAGCAAGGATATGGGATGATCATCAACATAAAGTACGATGTACGAGGGACCTAAAAAAGGGAAATTACGTCAAGGTCCATACATTTTCCACAAAGGGATGTAAAAAAGGAAAATTACATCAAGGTCCATACATCTAGCACGAGGCACCATAAAATCAAGCAAGGTCCATACATCTAGCACAAGGCACCAAGTCGGGTCGGCTCCTGCTCGAGAAATCACCTCATCAAGCCATAGTCTTCATACTACTTCGTCTTCGATTATTTTCAAAATATGGTCGAATTTGGAAGCACACAAATTTTCATAAATGGGATCATCATCGACTTAAAGTATGATGTACAAAAGGCCACGACTTTGGTCGTTATGTTTGAAATCCAAAAATGTTCATACTCGTTGACAACTAAGGTTAAATTCGTTTAGATTATGTAACTTACTTTTAGGTTAAAATTTTACACGGGCGGTTGGAGTACATTTTACATCAATGGCCTAAAAAAGGGAATATTGAATCTTCAAAAATATCTTTGGTTTTCCATACATTAATTTACTGGTGGCTACCATCAAAATATAGTTGTAGAACTTTAAGAGCAATCTACCACTTACTCTTAGTTCAAATTTTACATAATAATAAATATAAATCGGCTTAAATTGTTTGGGAAGGAGGGAGTACTACTTGCTAAAACAAAAAAAGAGCACTCCTCACTTTCGAACCAGATTTCTCTGGGTGTGCTTTGTGCTTCCTCTTTGTATGAAAGGGAACGTATGGAGGTGGAGAAGTTGGGACTAGGAAGGCTGGCCAGAATTGGTCCCCTACAAAAAAGGAACATACATGGTGTGCATCCAATGCGATGGGCGTAGAAGGATCAACCCATCCCTTGTCCACCACTTATTAAAAGTAGGAGTAGTACTAGTACCAGGAATGGTGATCTTTTGAATATCCTCACCCTGAAATTTACTACCACTTATTGTACCTATACCTTGTGTCAAAAACTCATCGCAGCTTTGCTTTAACATCGCACCGCCTTCAAATCATCCTCTTTGCCCCTCCTCTATGCTCTCGGTCCCTTCTTCCTTCTAGTTTATTTTCAACAAGGGTCACTCTGGGTGGCAATATTGTTTACCATGACAAGATTTTTCCACCACTTACTTTAAGATAAAAACCTTACACGGGCGGCGAGAGTACATTTTACACCAAGGACCTAAAAAAGGTAAAATTACATCAAGGTCCATACATCTACCAAAAAGGGCCCTAAAAAGGGAAAATTACATAAAGGTCCATATACATGTAGCACGAGGCACCATAAAATTAAGCAAGGAAAACAGTCGGGTTGGCTCTTTCTCAAGAAAGCACCTCATCAAGCCATAGTCTTCGTACTACTTCATCTTTGAATGTTTTCAAAATATGGCAAAATTTTACAAGGGGGGTGGGAGTACATTTTACAACGAGGACCTAAAAAGCGTAAATTTAAATCGAGGTCCATACATTTACACATAGGGCACTAAAAAGGGAAATTACATCGAGGTCCATATACATCTCGCACGAAGCACCATAAAATTAACCAAGAAAAACAGTCGGGTCGGCTCCTTCTCGGGAAAGCACCTCATCGAGCCATACTCTTGATACTACTTCCTCTTCGATTGTTTTCAAAATATGGCCAAACTCAGCGACATGCAAATTCTTGGATATGAGATCATCATTTACAGAAAAATGTGATTTACATATGTCCATGAACTTGGTCTTTTGGTTTGAAATCCAAAAAATGTCCGTACTCATTGACAACTAACATTAAATTCATTTAGATTTTACCATTCACTTTTAGGTTAAAATTTTACTCGGATCGGGTGAGTACATTTTACATCAAGTACCTAAAAAAGGAAAAACTGCATCGAGGTCCATACATCTGGCACAAATCACCATAAAATTAAACAAGGAAAATAGACGGGTCGGATCCTTCTCGAAAAAGCACCTCATCGAGCCATACTCGTCATACTACTTCCTCTTTGATTGTTTTCAAAATATGTCCAAATTTGGCGTCATGCAAATTCTTGGTTATGGGATTATCATCGACATAAAGTATGATGTACATATGACAATGACCTTGGTAATTGGGCTTGAAATTAAAAAATGTTCATACTCGTTGACAACTAAGCTTAAATTTATTTAGATTGTACCACTTACTTTTAGCTTAAAATCTTACACGAGCGGTGGGAGTAAATTTTACACCAAGGACCTAAAAAAGGAAAATTACATCGAGGTCCATACATCTACCAAAAAGTTCCCTAAAAAGGGCAAATTACATCGAGGTCCATATACATCTAACACGAGGCACCATAAAATAAAGCAAGGAGAAAACAGTCGGGCTTGTTCCTCTAGAAAACACCTCATCAAGCCATAGTCTTCATACTACTTCCTCTTTAATTGTTTTCAAAATATGGCCAAATTTTACACGGGCGTTGGGATTAAATTTTATAACGAGGACCCAAAAAAGGGAAAAACTAAATCGAGGTCCATATATTTACACATAGGTCCCTCAAAAGGGAAAATTATTTTGAGGTCCATATACATCTAGAATGAAGCATCATAAAATCAACCAAGGAACACAGTCGGGTCGGCTCCTTCTCAAGAAAGCACATCATCGAGCCATACTCTTCATACTACTTCCTCTTTGATTGTTTTCAAAACATGGCCAAGTTCAGCGGCATGCAAATTCTTGGATATGGGATCATCATAGACAAAAAATATGATTTACATATGGCCATTGCCTTGGTAGTTCGGCTTTAAATCCTAAAATATTCATACTCGTTGACAACTAAGATTAAATTCGTTTAGATTTTACCACCCACTTTTAGGTTAAATTTTTACATGGACCGGGTGTGGGACCCCGGATCTATGGTCCGAGAATCCCGGTTATGCCTACCATTCATGTTCCCATAATTAGTGAGCCGTGAGCATAACGGACTAGTATCATTACGTCATCCATAAGTAGCGAGTACATAACTTACATTATTGACATTATGGAAATTACAACATCGATAGAGGAAAGATTAAAGCACAGAGACCATGTTGTAACATCCCAAAAATATTA
Source organism: Avena insularis (assembly GCA_023614405.1). Classification (NCBI taxonomy): domain Eukaryota; kingdom Viridiplantae; phylum Streptophyta; class Magnoliopsida; order Poales; family Poaceae; genus Avena; species Avena insularis. Next base: position 114,664,355 of record CM042687.1, read on the forward strand.
ATCAAGATTATCAAGTTCTAATCATCCAAGTTTAGGGTTAACAAAAACTTTTATTATTTAAAACCAATATGAATTCATGTGTGTGTGATGAATGCATTAATGCTTGTATTGCCATTATTGATTGCAATGAATGGAAAGGATTGGTTTAAAGATGAAAACAACATCATCTAGATCATTTCCAAGAAGAATCAAATAAAGAGAAAATCAAAAATAAGATATATAAGAAAATTGTCATTTTGATCAAAGTTAACCACTAGACCACTTTGAGTGTTTCTAGTCCAAGCTTTCTAACAAAAACAAATCCAATTCTTTTCAACCCTTGATAGACCAAGTGAAAGTGAACCCAAGCCCACTTTGCAAACCAACAGAAACAGATTTCAAATCTATTCAAATGACAATTCAAAATTTAATCAAGTATAGGTACTAAGATCACCATTTCTCAAAAGCCACTCAAACCAGTTCACCTTGACAAATCCAAGCAATCATATACTACCAAGCATGTAACCAGAGCACTCACCAAAAATCATCCAAAAATGCCAAACTAAATTTCTTTTTGCCATTTTGTTAAACATTTGGTGAGCACGGTAATCACTGCCTAACTTCTACTATTTTTGATCAATGCTTGTTCCCCCATTATCCCCAATTCTCTCCCTTTGTCCCCTAGTGACTACCAGTGCAATTAAGAAACTAGCCCTCTACCCCTTTGCACCATGTCGTGCCACCCGAGCCCCCCTTGCCAACCAACCATGGCCAGCACACTGGAGCGAACGCAGCGCCCGTCCACCATGTCTAGGAGGAAGCTCACCGTCCACCGCCACCCCCTATCCAGCCCTCGCACGCAGCCAGGCCCTGGACCACAGAGCAAAGCCCGCGCCCACTGTCTCTACACCATGCCGAGAGCGTGCTAGAGCGCCGCACCCGACCAGCTCGCATATGCCGCGCCTCGCCCTCAACGTGTGTGCACACACTCGCCTTAACACCAGCTAGCTCCCAGACATCCCCGTTCACCATCGCGCGACCCGTAGCAACTGTGTATCGTCAAAAAATTGTCGTCGGTGCCGCTCAGAGCACCAGCCCATTCCGATCAACCTCGACCGCCCCTTGCCGCACCATGAAGTCCTTAAGCATCGCCTTGAGACCGTGCATCGGCCTACACCCTCCGCCATGCCATTAGCCCATTGTACCATCGACCCTGAGAAGCTCTGCCCATACCGCACTGCCTCTCTCGCTTAGCTATAAAAGTAGGCCACCCCAGCCTCAATTCGTCACACCACCACACTCTCCACCTCTCACAGAACACCACTGACCTCTCCTCAGCGCAAGGCGAGCTTCGCATCGCCATAATTTCACCGGACTCTGCAGCCGAGGAGGAGGAGCAAAGCCGTTGATTGGAGCCACCCCAGGAGCCGCTGTGACCACCATTTGAACTGCTTTCGTCGACAACATTGTTCGCCCCCATCACCGACCCTAGCTGGAGCCCTGGTAATCCACCGCGTACCCCCACCGTTGCCGTTAGGGTTCACTGTCGCCGGCGCTGCCCGACGGAGACGACACACCCCAGTCGTAGTATCTAATCTAATCGCACGGCCCAGGTTGAAACTTACCGCTTCGCGTAGCTAGAGCCGGTGACGTGTGGGACCACTCTGGTTGCAGCCCGCTGCACGTGTGCTGTGCCGCTGGGCCAGCCCATTTAGTTCAAACCTAGTTCTGTCAGTTGATTCAAAAATCAATTCAAAGAGATTCACTGAACCAAATTGAATGAAACAAATTTTTTTAGAAAGGTATTGAAATTATTAATCCAAGCACATTGGATTCAAATCATTTGAAAAAAATATAGATCATCTATAGCAAAAATAACAAGGCAGAGACTTCTCAGCATTCAAACATTTTTCAAAAATCAACCATAAATGCTTTTGAGTTGATTCCAAATCTCAAAAATCACATTTGACTAGATCTATCTGAATACGTAAAAATATTTAGGTTTACATGTAGTGATCTTGGACAGGTACTAAAAGAATGCTACATAAGCATTTCTAGTCACTTTAATTAATTAAAATAATAATGTTAAACCTTATTAAATTGTGACACCACTTTAAATCACATTCCCAATTATTGAAATATGTGGTGATGACATGTGTCAACATGATCCCATATTTTAATTGGAGAATATTAAATCATAGGTAGTTTTCACTGAGTGAAATTACTTTTCTAATAATAAAGTAAATAGGACTAGATCTTTAATTCATGTGATGATTGTGATGATGCTAGATCATCTAGTGTGAACCTTGTGTGCCTAATAGAAGTAGTTAAGTATTGTTTGGTGATTGTGTATCTCATATTTATTTATAGACACTAGTACCGACCAAGGATACAAAGAGGAAGGAGACTACTATGAAGAAGGAGAGGAGAACTTCAACCACTACACTACTCAAGGCAAGACATCCTAGCTAGCTAAGCTAAACCATGCAAGCTAATACTTGCAAGCCCCACAATACCACTTAACCTATTGAATGCCCTAGGCATATTTAGTTATACCATTTTATTATAACAAATCCTATTTTTACTTGCAAGCTTTATTATTTTATTTCTTTATCAAAGTTCTTTATTACTTCTAATTAGTATTTAGTGAGTTTTGGAAAGATATTATTGGCAGCATAAAGAGCATGAAACTTGGACTAAGTTAGTTAGAACTAGATGTCATACTAAGGCATGCAATCTAGATTTGGATGGTCACACTTGATTAGCACCCCTCATTAGTGCTAAGCATAAAACTTGATCACTTTAGATGGGACCACTTGGTGAAAATGATTATGAAAACCTTAGAATGATGAGTCATTATAATGAAATGTTTTGGAGATGTATAATGAACACCAGATGATTTGAAGATGAAAATGTTGAGGCATGAGCCTTAGACCCTTTATAAAACGGATGGTTGGGTTCGATGCAATACCATTCCAATTTTACCATACAACCACAATACCTGAATTTGGGTAGGTCTTCACTGTTAATATGGGTTCCCTTGCGGAAGAGGTTTGAGCTGAGGCTACCTCGTGATGATTGTCCACCTGTGCAGTTCCCAAGATGACAGATGGTCATGGTTGGGAGGCCAAACTCATAGGGGAGGTGCATATAGTAGGGTGTGTAATTGAAAGGTTAGGATTGATTATAAGCATACTAAGTATGATGATTCAGGATTGGTACTGACGGATGTATCGAATGTTGTGGTGAAAGTGTACCACCTCTGTAGAGTGTCAAACTATTTGATTAGCCGCGTCCGTGGTTATGGACAGTTTGAGTGGCCATAATTTTCTGTCGTCAGATGTTTTCAAAAATGACTTGTGAAATGAACTATGACCTTGACTTGACCACAAAAGGGTTGTGAACATGAAAACTAAGTCCCCCCTTAGGTGTTGTAAAACATTAAACTAGTTTTCTTTACTTCTAAACTCAAATAGAGGTAAACCTGGATTTTGGCAAATAAACTAGAGCTTAGGATTCCTACTTAAAGAGTACTCATGGCTTTGTCCCTAGATATTCCTATGGCCAGACTATGAAGAGGACTACTAGAATGATGGACATCAGGAAGTCTATGATAACTAGGATCATCTCCCATCGTCAGCATTGCCTGTGACCCTGAAGATGAAGCTTCGACCATGCTACCGTTATTATTTATTTCCGCTGCGTTGATTGTATTAAGATTGGATCATGGGACCCTTTATTTGTAAGACCTTTATTATGGTTTGTAATGGATGTTGAACTATGGTACCAATCTGTTATATCTCGCAAAAATAGTAATCCTGGGATTGCGATGTATGGCGTAACAGGCATCTGGGACTAAAAATCCGGGTATTGACAAGTTGGTATCAGAGTCATCTGTCATGGTATTGCCGATGAGTACGCCATGGAGGGTTCCTCATAGTGCGTGTTTAGAGACGTGGGGTAAGGAGGACGGTTGACAGGTACGAGGTAACACAGCTTACCCAGGTTCAGATCCCACGACGGTGGCGGAATCCTACTCCTGCTATAAATCACTATAAGGGCAATACGCCGAGTTACAGGGATTGGTTCGCTGTGCGAGGTTGTGTGAATCGATACTAGGTTGTCTGAAGCTGTCGTTCCCTAAAGGCTCCCATAGGCCCGACTTATATAGTCGCCAGGTCCTAGGTTTACAGTGAAAATCCTAGCCGGACAGGTTATAGAGTCCTACATCGTCTATTACTAGTCTTGTGTATCTTGCACTCCAAGGCTCCGGGTACGTTGGTGACTCCACCGTAGCCTTCCTTTATCCGGCATGGGCCTCCCTTCTGGATCCATCTAACTGGGCCGCCCAGCAGGCCATAGGCCATGCTACCGACTATGGGCCACCCGAGTTATCCGGATAAGTGACATGCTATGAGGATACCCATATAGCATATCCCCAACAATAGCCCCCGGGGAACTTCGAGATCTTGCGCCGTCTTGCCTCTTAAGATGAATGCTCCGTCTAGTTGGATGTCGGCAAATCATCAAGCAATATCTTGTAGTCCTCCCAAAGAACCCTGCAAAACTTTCTCCGTCTTAAATTTGTAAGCCGGAAAAATGTTGAGTCTTCCATTGTACTCTTCCATAGTCAGATTGAATCTGTCTATGTCGGAAACTTCGATGTGACGGCTCATCTACCCATGTCAGCTAGGACGACGTATGCTTAGGTCAGCGATGCCTCGTAACTCACACATGCACAGAACACAATCATATCCGATTTTCCCGCACGAGCGATACGAACCGTTGGCGGTGACGGTTGGAGATGTGGAGAAATTTCCGCGCACGTTCGCGAACACGTTGTCTACGCGGCAACCGTCCGATCACGCTGCACGAATCTTGATGCCGGGGATGATAAATAGTAACCGTGGAGAATTTTCCACTTTTTACCTCATTCTCCTCGCACCATCTTCTTCCTCCAGTTGCGCGTCTCCTCGAGCTCTCCGCGAGAAACCTTCGAAAAAACCCTAGATTCCATCTGCACCAGTCGCACCCAACCTTCACCCCATGGCTAGCAGCAGCACCTCCCCATCAATGGCGGGGTCGGGCGAAGCCGCGGAGAAGACAGCGAGCTCCGTCGTCGTGCCCCCAGAGGGCTTGGTCATCCCCGCATCGGCGGTGATGGAGTCCACCGGCGGCTACCAAAATTTGGTGGCGCTAGAGCCACTAGAGGAGGAGCCAGATTCGCACAAGGGCGACTGGCGCGGCTCGAACATCACCGACCGCGATATCCAAGAGATGGTCGCCGAAGGCTACCTCCCCGCGACGGAGGGGCTTGCCTAGCGGGCGGCGCCGGCCAGCGAGGTGACACCTTCTCCCCAAGCCGGAGAAAAGGTCTACCTAAAAGCTCAGCTAGTATGCGGTGTTTCCCTGCCTATCTCCCACTTCTTCCTCTCCGTCTTAAACCACTATAGGGTCCAGTCCCATAACCTTTCCCACAATAGTATCTTAGTGCTTAGCAACTTCGCGGCACTTTGCGAGGGATATCTAGGGATAAGGCCTAGGTTAGACCTTTTTGTGTACTTCACCGTCAAACGTGAAGCCGAACATAGTAAGGAGGAGCTTAGGAACTGCGGTACCATAAGCTTCAAGATTCAACCTGGCCGGCGGTTCCCCGACATCGTTGGCCACGAGTCCTGCAAGAATTGGCAACAGACGTACTTTTACGGCCCTGACATTCCTCTGGCGAGCCGAGAAGTAACGTACCCGGACTTCGTGGACGGAGCCGCATGGAGATCCCAAGCCTCCCTTCCCACCGACCTCGACGCTTCTCGCGTTATAAGGCGGATCTAATGGTTTGTAGAGACGAGTTTGACCGGCTTGGACCTAGATATGTGCTGGTTCATCAGGCGAATCCAACCTCTGACACCTTGCCAAGTACATGCAGTATACCGATGTGAAGGGATAGTCTCCGCATCTCCGTGGACAACTTCTCGGCGACTCCGTCAAGCTCATATAAGGACATTGTCAAGGTGAAGGATAAGAAGCGTGGCTTCACCATCACCTACGACATGTTCGTAGACGACAAGTGCCCAAAGGTAGGTTTTTATTTTCCGTGTATGACATATACTCTAGTTCTTCCGTCTTGCAAATGTCATTTTGTCTAACACGGTGACTTCTTACTTAACAGCTTAGCAATCTAGAGGAGGGCAACCTGGCTGCCCAAATCTACGATCCAAAGATAAAGGAAGTCACGGTCGTGTCCGACGACGAAGTCCCGTTGGCGCGAAAGCGGAAGAGCTCCACCTCTGACGTTGCTGACGGAGGCAAGAAGAAGAAGACAGAGGGTGGAGCCTCCAAAAAGACTACCGCCACCCTGGAGGCGGAAAAGAGAAGAACCACCGGGATTTTTGCCAAAGCACCCCCATTAGTGTAAGCTTCTCATTCTCCGACATCGTCTATTTTTCTGTCTTGCTCCTGTACTGATGCATTTTGCACATTTCAGGAAGAAAGCCACGACCAGCCTTAAGAAGACCTCCAAGACACCGGGGCTTCTCGAAATATCAAAGATATGCTGCATCGCGACGCCTCCCCCGCCATTGCCCCTACTACTCCTTCCATCAAACCATCGTCTTCCCCGACAAGCTCACAAGCTAAGGAGGGATCAGGCCCTGTGGATTCTGGTGCCTCTACCGAACTTGCTGTTATCGGCATCAGGCAACGCAGGAGAGCACCGCTCAACAAATGGCTGAAGCTCCGGCTAAGGATGCCATCGGTGGCGGCAAGGCGGTGGTGGAATCTACTACTTCTGCTGAAGGCAGCGCCCTTGATCCCTAGAAACCCTTTGAGTTCCCAATGATAATCTACCCAGCGCTTACACCGAGTAGCACATCTGTCGTTCCTGGAGTAGCACTAACATCTCCGACATGCGGTCTTGAGGAGCTCCTCCGACAAGCAAAAATATTGCAAGGAAATATTATTTCCTTTGGCAAGCTGCTAGACGAGAGCGCTACGAACCTCAAGATCATCGCACTTGTAAGTTTACTTTGCCTTTTGCATTTCATATGAGTATCCCACTATAGCCCCCGAGGATGTAGACGGAAAACCATAGGTTTTGCATCTATATGCTATAAGAGTGACTAAGTTAGAAAAAACTCTCACTATAGCCCCCAAGCATTTAGATGGAATGAATTATTCCGACTAGATGCTTTAAGAGTAGCATATGCAGTGTTTATAATTTTTCAATACTGTAGCCCCCAAGCCTCTAGTTGTAACTGAATTAGTTCTGACTAGATGCTTAAAGAAAAGCTAAGCAGATTCCGAGTTAAAAAATTTATGTTGTAGCCCCCAAGCTTCTAATCGAGAACTGAATTTGCTCCGACTAGATGTTTAAAGAAAAGCTAAGCATACTGCTAAGTAAAAAACTCTCGCTGTAGCCCCCGAGCGTCTAGGTGGAAAGTTTCCGACTAGATGCTCCAAGTAGACTAAACAACGTTTTAACTTTTTTCTTTTTTCCACAGAACGAGAATGCTCGGAGGGTCATGGCCAACGACAAGTACCAGAAGATGCGCGCAGATCTTGAAGCCGAAAAGGGTAAAACTGCCATCTTGAAGGAACAGATCATCAAAAACAAGAGTCTGTTTTCTTTTTGCGCATTCCGTCTTGGTTTTGTGCCTACATTCTCCGAGTACTCACTGTGTACTTTGTTTTCTCCGACTTTGCAGAACATGTTGCCAAGGCCAAGGATATTGTCGAGAAGTCCAAGCACATCCAGCAGCTGGACAGCGAGAACAAGATCCTTAAGGAGGAGAGGGAAGAGATGCTGAAAATGCATGAGGATTCCATGAAGGCCCTGCAGGAGTCCGCCTCCGCGGAAATCAATCGCTTGAAGGAGGAGCTTGCGATCTTAAAAGATCAGAAGCAAGCTGCTGATGAGCAAAACCATCGCCACAGCGAGGCGTATAAGCTCCCCCAAGAAGAGAAAGAATCCCTGGCAGACACCCTCTGGCAGGCTAAGGCCAGCATCTTCAGTAAGTTTCCTCCACCTTGTATTTCTGTAGTCTGGATACTTTAAATTGTTGAACTCATGCGTTCCTTGTCGGAATTTGCAGCTCCTATGGGCTTAACCAGATCGCCTCCTCCAGCCAAGAAATGCATGGTTCTTGCCGGCAACTTCATCAACACCGCCATCACCCAAGCCAAAGAGATTTCCAAGCCCCTCCAGATACACATCAAGGCCTCGGACTCCGTGGCGAAGTACTCGGAGATTCTGCGCCGAGCCCCCGAGCGTATCACAAGATGGAAAGCTTCATGTGCATGGGCTGGCGCAAGGATGGCCCTGTCAATGGTGAATGCACACTACGAAGGTGCCGACATCGATACGGTGACCTCTGGTATCCCTGACGTTGACGATGACGGCAAAGAGATTGATCACGAAGCCATCTTGTCGTCACTCGCGGGTTATGACACCAGAGTTGCCGAGTTGGTGGACATCGACGTCTTCGTTCCCATGAACACCATCGACAGCGTCAACCAAGACTCCTCCGAGTCCCACCACAGTACCGACGTTGAGGGTGATTCTCCGGCTGGTGATGATGCTACTTCCAAGTCTCCTGCGCCAAAGGAATGAAAAGCAACTTTGTAATACTTGTTTCACCTTTGGTGTATGCGCGGAAAAAACTTGATGATGTAACTTAAGGCGGAAAACAATGGTTGTTATTTCTTGCTACTTAAGAACTAGTTTCCAGCATGTATATATTTTTTAAGCAAGTGCTGGCTTATCCATTACTTTGGTTCTTATGCTTGACTTTTCGTGAGTCGGAAGACTCGTTTTCGAAACCATGCGCTCAGGTGATGATGCCCAATGGCACCTTCAATAACCTGAGCACAAAATCGCCAACAATAAGTGCCAAAAGTCACTACTCCAGAATCCACATAAAAACAACAAAGAACGTGTAGACCAGAAAACTTAAGATAACGCCCGTAGGTGGAATTTTCACAAGTGCAAATGCAAAACTTGTGCATAAAGGTTTTACATGATCCAAAAATGAAAACTAAAGGAGGTAAAAGACTCATAAATATGAGTGAACCAGAGAGTTTTATTTCATTGATCATATAAGAGATACACAATTAGATAAAAATGCTAAGTGTAAAAAGGACGTAGTTGTGCTATGTTCCATGGCCGATCAAGCTTCGGGTAGTCATCATCAGGGTCACGTCGCTTATGCTTATGATCCTCGTTGGGTCTATCCTTTAGTTCATGATTGTCAACAAGGTAGTAAGACCCATTGAGCAGCGCCTTGCTTATGATGAACGGTCCTTCCCATGGCGGGGATAATTTGTGTGACTTCTTCTGCTTAAGTCGGAGCACCAAATCCCCCTCTTTAAACGAGCGATGCCGAACACGGCGACTATGGTAGCTGCATAGCTTCTGCTGGTAGATGGCGGATCTTTGGCATGCCAAAATGTGCTCCTCCTCGAGAAGGTCCACATCTAGGCGTCTGGATTCTTCAGCGTCATCCTCGTCGTAGGCGGCAACTCTTGGTGCATCGTGAAGAATGTCTGAAGGCAGGATGGCTTCTGCTCCATATACCATGAAATAAGGGGTGTAGCCGGTGCATCTGTTGGGCGTAGTTCGCAAACTCCACAACACAGATGGCGATTCTTTCGCCCAGGCTCCAGCTGCTCTATGTAGCGGTGCATCAAGACGTGGCTTGATTCCCTGCAGAATTAATCCATTGGCTCGCTCAACCTGACCATTGGATTGTGGGTGTGCCACAGATGCAAGGTCAAGTTGGATGCCTTTCTCCCAGCAATAAGCCTCCACTTCTCCGAGTGATAAATTGCTGCCGTTGTTGGTGATAATGCTGTGTGGGAGACCAAATCTCACCACTAGATGTCGGACGAACCTGAGGGCAGTTGCCCCATCAAGCTTTCTAATGTGTTTAGCTTCTATCCATTTAGTGAATTTGTCAACTGCTACAAGCAGATGCATAAACCCACAAGGTGCCGTCTATAACGGTCCCACCATGTCCAGCCTCCAGACCGCAAACGGCCAAGTTATTGGTATTGTTCGCAGTTCTTCTACAAGAACATGTGGTTGTCAGGCATAATACTGGCATCCCATGCATGTCTCAACCATCTTGTCGGCGTCCGCCTTCGCGGTCAGCCAATAGAATCCTTGCCGGAAGGCTTTCGCGACCAGCGATCGAGGAGCGGCGTGATGCCCGCAATCTCTGAGATGGATTTCGCGTAGGATTTCCATACCTTCTAGATGGGAAACACACTTTAGGTATACACCAGTAGTGCTCCTTTTGTAGAGTTGCACATTCATTATGGTATAACCCTTTGCTCGTCGTACTATTTGCCGTCTTTCGACTTCGTCGTCGGGCAAAGTTCCGTGTTTGAGGTATTCCATGAACGGTTTTGTCCAAGCCGGAGGGACCTTAGTCACTATGTTGACGAAAGAGTCAACTCTATCCGGGTTGTCGATGTCCGCTCCCTTCACAGATTGTGTGCGTAGGTGCTCTAGGAAAACTCCTGGCGGAATTCGTTTGTGCCCTGATCCAGGCTTAGACAGCAGATCAACCGCCTCGTTTTGTTCCCTAGGTACATACTTGACTTCGTAGCCCAAGAATCTCTTGGCTATCTCGTCCAATTCGTCTCGATATGCCTCCATCATAGGGTTCCGCGCATTCCAGGTGCCAGCCACTTGCTGGGCAACCAAGTCAGAATCTCCATAGAAAACTATGCGCTTGATGCCAATATCCTTGGCTACACGCAGTCCGTGAATGAGTGCTTCATACTCCGCCATGTTGTTTGTAGCCTCGAAGTCGATCTGCAGAACATAGTGTAGCTTTTCTCCTATTGGTGACTGTAGCAATACACCAGACCCCGAGCCGTTGAGCAGCTTTGATCCGTCAAAGTGCATCACCTAGTACTCTGGTTCTGGCAACGGAGAAGCATCTGGCATCTCCGTCCAATCTGCAAAAAAATCCACCAAGGCTTGTGACTTGATAGCCGCGTCTCTTGTAAGTGATCTCGAAGGTGGCGAGTTCAATGCCCCACTTCGTGACCCTTCCTGTAGCGTCGCTGTTACTGATGATGTCGGACAGTGGAGTCTTGCTCACCACTGTGATTGGGTGCTCCTGAAAGTAATGCCTCAGCTTCCGAGAAGCAAGGAATACTCCATAAGCTATCTTTTGGTAGTGCGGGTAACATTGCTTGGACTCTGTCATGACCTCGCTTACATATTAAACTGGTCGTTGAACTCCGTGCTCATAGCCTAGTTCCTTCTTCTCTACCATGACGACAATGCTGATAACCCGGTTGGTTGCCGCCATGTAAATTAACAGGGGCTCACCAAGCTCGGGTGTTGCAAGGATGGGCGCTGAGGAATGGATCTCCTTGAGCTGCTTCAATGCTGCATCTGCTTCGTCCGTCCACGTGAATTTGTCCGCCTTCTTCAAAGAACTTGTACGGCAGTAGCCTTCTCCAAGTCGGCTGACGAACCGACTAACTGCTGCAACACAACCTGTTAGTCGTTGAATATCCTTTAGGCATGTCAGACGGTTTATGTTTAAGATGGCCTTGATTTTATCCGGGTTGACCTCGATTCCACATTGGGAAACGATGAAACCCAACAATTTGCCGGCTGGAACCCTGAAGACGCACTTCTTAGGGTTAAGCATCATGTTGTATTTCCGGAGATTATCAAAGGTTTCTCTTAAGTCGGAGATTAAGTCGTTTGACTTTTTAGACATCACCACGATATCGTCCACATAAGCGTGAACGTTCCGACCAATTTGGTCGTGGAGGCAACGTTGCGTTGTCCGCTGGTAAGTAGCACTGGCGTTTTTCAGCCCAAAGGGCATCATGACATAGCAAAACGTGCCGTATGGAGAAGTGAACGAAGTGGCCAATTGGTCCGACTTCCTCATCTTGATCTGGTGGTATCCTGAGTATGCATTGAGAAAACACAAAAGTTCCGAGCCAGCTGTCGAGTCAATGACTTGGTCAATGCGAGGGAAAGCAAACGGATCTTTGGGACATGCTTTGTTCAAGCCGGTGTAATCAACGCACATTCTTAATTCACTGCTTCCCTTTTTGGGGACAAGTACAAGATTGGCCACCCATTGGGTGTGAAGGACTTCTCGGATAAATCTAGCTTCAAGTAACCTAGCTATGTCTTTGCCAATGGCGCGTCTCTTCTCATCTCCAAAGTGTCGTAGAGGTTGTTTCACTTGTTTACATTTTGGATCAATGTTTAAGCTGTGCTCGGCAAGTTCCCTAGGTACACCTTTCATGTCGGCAGGTTGCCAAGCAAAGATGTCCCTATTCTCAAGGAGGAACTCGTCGAGCGCGCTTTCCTATTTGTGATCTAGGTTCGTCCCAATGGCGGTGACCATGGAGGCATCACCTACCACAAGTTCCACCGGCTTGGTCTCGATGGCGGCCTTGAACGCAGGAGCGGAGTCAGAGATCTGCTTCTTCGACGCGGGCCTCTCTGAGTCATCGACCTTGCTCTGGATCTCCTTGAATTCTTCGCTGTAGAGGACAGCTTCTGCAATGGCTGCCTCGTTGATCTCGCAGTCCCTTGCCTTGGTAAAGCTTCCGGATACGGTGATGATGCCATTTGGTCCGGGTATCTTGAGTTGGTTGTATAGAAAGCATGGCTTGGCCATGAACGTGTGGAATATGTTGCGGCCAAATATGACGTGGTACACGCTCTTGAAGGGGACCACCTCGAAGGTCATGCGCTCTTGGCGGTAATTATTAACATTGCCAAAGGCAACCTGAAGTGTAATGCACCCACCGCTGTAGATCGCCCACAGTGCAGGGACGTTTGTATGTACCCTCAAAGTTCTTGGTGAACGCTTCTTGCATGTCCAGCCAGTTGTAGATAGATTTCTCCGGCAAGTCATTGATCCATTGACGGGCCGTGCCTACCAACATTAATGGGAGGTACTTGACGGTGACGTTGGGGTTGCCTCCGGCAATCTCCACCGTGTTGCCGTAGTCCTGTAACCATGTGGCTGGTTTGGTGGTGCCGTCATAGGGCTTGATGGTATTGTCAATCCGGAAACCTTTAGGGTAAGTTGCAGACCATATTGCAGGTCCAAAGCAACGTGGTCCTAGGTATGGTCCATCCCGGGCCTCGTGGATCTTATCGATCCGCGAACGTGCATCGTATGGCTCCGGGTTCTTCTTCTTTCTGTCAACAGGGGATGGGATGCGTGAACGACGCGGCCCCCCTCCGCCATGGTGACTACTTGGTGGTGACGGAGGTGGAGGTGGTGGTGGGTTAGCCTTTTTGCTGTTACCCTCCTGTGATGCCTCAAGCCTGTTGCGGTTGCTTCTCGGACACGGAGGGTCGTGGCGTGACCTTCTCTTGTGTCCTTGGTTGCGCTCTCCGTCATGACGGGTCTGCTTCACGTTGTCGCGGATGACGATGCCGTACTGCTTTGGTGGTGGCATATCCGTACGATGGTGAGCCTTGTAATCTTCGCGATGTCAGGGAGATCGGGGCGGTGGCGATGGGCGACGAGGTCGGGCCTTTTCTCCGTGGTCGGAGGATATGGGGATGGGATCCTTCCTGTTGCGCGCATCTGAAAGTACCGACTTGATATGACTAGAGGGGGGGGGGGGTGAATAGGCGTCTACTAATTTTAATTTGTTTCACACTTTTAGGCTCAACGAGAAAGGAAGTTATCTAGAGATGCAACTAAGTGAGCAACCTAAATGCAAGAAAGCAAACACAAACCACAAAAACAGTAAATAGCGAGGAGTAAAGGAAGGGAACGAAGTAACCGGCGAGGGGACACGGAGATGTAATTCCCGTAGTTCACTCCCAAGGAGATACGTCTACGTTGGAGAGGTGTCGGGGCCACACAAGGTCACCCGAGCGCCACAAAGGCCTCACCTTCTTCTCCGGTGAGCTCCCCCACAAAGGAGGCCTCACAATCCACTAACCGGTGACCTTGAAGGCGCCAACCGAAACCTTTACACCAAGGTTGAGGGGGAGGCTCCACAACTCAATTGGAGGCCCTCAACGACACCTCGAAGCTTTACAACACATGCCTCAGCTCCGGGGATGCCCTACACCGTCTAGGGTTCCAAGAAACCCAAGAGCAACAAGATCCACAAAGGATGGAAGTGGAAATCAATTCTTCTTTGGTGGAAGTTTAGATCTAGGTCACCTTTTATAGTACAGGAAGCACCACCGGAAGTTCCGGTCTAGGGTTCCAAGAAACCCAAGAGCAACAAGATCCACAAAGGATGGAAGTGGAAATCAATTCTTCGTTGGTGGAAGTTTAGATCTAGGTCACCTCCCTCACCTCTCAAAAGATCAGGTCATTTGAGTGGCTAGAGAGAGAGATCTAGTGAGGTGAAGCTCAAGATTTAATGGAGGAGAGAGCAAAATTCGAGAGAAAATGGGAGGAAGAAGAGGGGTGCCTTAAATAGGCCCCCTCGATCAACTGCAGCCGCGACATCACGAAGTTCCGTGATAGGGAAGTTCCGCTGAGTTTCGGCTCCAACGGTCATAAGACCGTTGACGACGCTCGAGCGCAACCGAAGTTCCGGTCAAACAGACCGAAGGTCCGGTGAACTTCCGATCAAGTTCCGATCAAGTTCCGGCAAATAGCACACTTCTAAACAGAAGTTTACTGAACCGCCACCGGAACTTGGGCGGAACAAGCAGCGGAACTTTTGGGTCGCTAGCGGGTCAGACCAGAAGTTCCGGCCTCAAGCGGAAGTTCCGCTCAAGAACTTTTGTTGAAAGTTCCGAGAAGTTCCGCCAAGTTCCGCAAATAGCACACTTAAAAATGAAGGTTACCGAATCGCCACCGAACTTGGGCGGAACTAGCGTCGGAACAAACTGAAGAACAGCCCGCAGAAAAAGGTTTGAGCGGAACTTCCGGTCTATGAACGGAAGTTCCAGTGAGACACAAAAGGCCCCAACAGAACAGGAAAACGCTCTCTCTCACGGAATAATGGGATGGCTGTGGCGGTGCATATAGGTTTGTGCAAGAATAAGTGATTTCCCACAGCCTTCCAACATGGACCCCCTCTTAATAGTACGGTGACCTAAAAACATCAACCAGAAAGAAACTAGGAGAAGACTAAAAGGCCACCGTCTTCAAAAGATCACAAGAGAGCATCCATCACAATAGAATGAGACAACAACGACGTTTCCCCTGAAACTCAAGAGCACAGTTAAAAACACGGTTGGGATTGTCATTTAACACCAAAAAACATCATGGGAAGATATAGTCCTTTCAATCTCCCCCTTTTTGGTGTTAGATGACAATCCCACAGATTTGCATAGAAACAACGCAATCTTTGCAATGGACGGGGCAGGCTCCCCCTGTATGTGTGCAAGGTAGAGAGAAGACCCCTAAGGACTGAACTAGCACACATACACGGAGGCTCCCCCTAACAATTGCAAAGATAGCACAAGTACAAAAAGGGATAGAGATCATACCAGAACCAACTAAAAGTGGTGGAGACAAACGGAGTAATAATAACAACAAGAGCAATGAGGCTCCACCACCATAGCAACAGCCCAAGAGATGACAATAAGATACCACACTCACGGTCATAGTATAAGATACCACAAAGAAACCACAAGAGATACCACATAGTCTCAAACATAACATACCACATGGTCCACAAACACACATAAGTTCACGGACATAAAACCACAAGCACACAAATAAACTAGAGAGTTCGCGAGTAAGAAAAGATCAAAGGCAAGAACAGGCTCGCGACTCAACCCATGCAAATCCCGTAGACAACCTAATAGACATCTTTCTCCCCCTTTGGCATCGAGACACCAAAAAGGAAGAAGAGATCAAACTACACGTCCCAGCCATGAGAAGGGGAAGGATGAGAAGACTCATGCGGACCAGTGACCTCCTCCTCAGACTCATCTTCAGACCAGTTGCAGTTGTTGCGAACCCAATCCTCCTTGGGAGCAGTGACAGAGCTAGAGACCGGTGAGCAAGGAATATTGAGGGCTGCCATGATGGCCTTCTGGCGCTGAACATTGTGACGCTGATCAACATAAGCCTGATACTCATGGTCCTGCAGAAAGCAGAAAGTCTTCTTCACTTTCCCAAGCAGCTTCTTTGCCCAAGATGGCTGCCTCTAGAGAGAAGGACCACCAGCACTAGAGCCACCAGGAGCAGAGGAGGGACCACTAGCAACATCTTGAGTCTTCTTGAGAGCAGCTTCTTTCTTGAGTGCGAGGCTTCTGGTGCTTACTCACACGGAGCCTTTTCTCTTCATGAATGGTCATGTTGTCTTGAGGAAAGGGGGTGCCAGTCTTCTCGAGCCACTTGTGATTGATGAGAGTCTGAATGTAGGGAGCATAGATGCAGGAGCGCTTTTCGATGAGAGCCCCCCACATCTTTGAGAAGATGAAGTGCATAACATCCATTGACCTGTCAGTGCCTCGACGACGATGGGTCTGATGCATGAGGTCAACCTGATATCCATGAAACTGATCAAAGTTGCCAGCTTTGGGAGAGATGGTATTCAAGTACACCCGGCGCATAATGTCATAAGTTGGCAGCAGATGATTCACAAACCCAACACTTCCCCACCCTTCTATGTAGAGAGGCTCCAGGACCTCAGGATCAGCAGCTGTAGGACCATGAACACGCCAACCATTTGCCCCGCGGTCAGGCTGAATGGGATAACCAAGAAGCTCAGCAAACTCAGCCCAAGTAGCGGTAAGAAACACATCCCTGGTCATCCACTTCATCACTCCTTCAGTAGATGAATACATGTGAATATACAAAGTGGAGTAGAACTGAGCAATAGCAGTCACATCAAAGTTCTGACGGTGCTCCATGAGGGGAATCAACCCAAACCTCTGACAGATATCAAGAGCCTCCCCAAACTAGACTTGCTTCTCTTTCATGTGAGGCACATTGATGTACTTCTGAGGAGCAACCACAAACTTCTTCTTGGATGCATAAATTTCTTTGTAAATATGCTCCTGACGACATGTGTGGAAATGAGGGTCCAAGCAGAGACGATCACGAGGCACGAGGTAGGGATCTGTAGCCCTGAATGCAGCGTAAGCCTTCTGAGTCCACTTGGAAAGTTTGGCTTTGGTCATGTCTGGCCCTGCAGCAGTGGCCTTCTGAGAAAGAGCAGGCCTCTTCCCTGCAGCAGCAGTAGCACGACGAGCAGCAGCAGCCTTCTGGCGAGAAGTCTGAGCGGTTGGACACACAACTTCAGCATCTTCCTCATCAATCTCAGGAGGAATGTCAGCGGATGGTCGGCGGGCACGCTTGCCTTGGCGAGTCTCTCCTTCCCCTGAGAAGAAAGAACAAGAATAGGGAGGGAAGTTGGGATAAGTGCACAAGTTCGAAAGAGGAAACAAAAAGAGTTAGATTGGAAAAATACAAATAGGAAAAAAAATTTGCAGTGTAGCCGGAACTTCCGCTGAAACATCGGAACTTCCGGTCTAGACCGGAAGTTCCGGTCGTGGCTCACCGGAAGTTCCGATGAGGCCACAAACTGACAGTTCCAACAGGAGTTCCCTAGATGTAGATCTAAAGACCACCAATGCACAAAATTTTCCAAGGATGTATTGGACCAATCTACTCTAGCATGATACCCTAGGCCTACCAAGATCTTCCAACAAGTTCTAGCCAAAGAACTAGCCTAGACAAGGTGTGCCCTAACTCAAGCCATGGTGAGAGCAAGATCTCCATTAATGGAGGGAGTTAAGGGCAAATACCGGAGTCCATGGCGGGAGATCGAGGTGGGGAAGGATCCCACGAAGCAGATCTGGAGAGGAGCGGTTGGAGAAGAGGGGGCCAGAGCGCCCTCTTGGAGATGTCCTGGCTGGCGGCGCTCCTGATAGAAGATGAGTCTTGGGGGAAAAGGGAAGAAGATCCCGTTTTCCCCCAGGGCCCACCTTTTATAGTACAGGAAGCACCACCGGAAGTTCCGGTCAGGGACCGGAAGTTCCGGTGGACCGGAACTTCCGGGTCAGACTGACCGGAAGTTCCGCTGACGCCAGAAGGAACATCTCAGGATAGGATAACAAGGAAGAACTTGTGCAGGGAATAGAGAGGGCTTGAGGTAAGGAAAGGCTTAGGATAGATAGCTCAAACTGTGAAGAACGAAAAACAACAAAAAATATGACAAAAAAAAGGTCAAAGAACCAAATAAAACGAGTCGGTGGCCTAAGCCACCTTATATAAGAGTAAATGGCTTGACACCGCGAAGATAAATCTTGGGTTCATTACCAACACTCATCATGAAGCTCAAATGGTCTCCTTTAGAGACTATAGAGTATGAAAACTTTAATGTGCGCATAATAGGGATAGTGTTTGTTCATAAGAGGAACTACACTCCCCCTAAATCCATGCCTCCATCCAAACAAGATACACATTGAGACACGGGTAGGTGTGCAAGGGCTCAAGCAACAGTGCTCGAATCAATGATATTTAGCTCATGCGTTAACTCTCGGAACCTTGCTTCATCAAGAGGCTTCGTGAAAAGATCCGCAAGATTTGCCTTGGTGGGAACATACTCCAAAGAAATGTCTCCTCTAGCAACATGGTCCCGAATGAAATGATGACGAATCTCAATGTGCTTGGTTCGGTTGTGTTGCACGGGATTGTGAGCAATAGCAATTGCACTCTCATTGTCGCAAAGTAGAGGCACCTTGTCAAAAGATAGTCCAAGATCCTTCAAGGTTTGCTTCATCCATATCAATCGAGCACAGCAGCTTGCGGCAGAGATATACTCAGCTTCGGCAGTAGACATAGACACACAGTTTTGCTTCTTCGAGGACCAACAAACGAAGGATCTTCCGAGAAACTGACAAGCTCCGGAGGTTGATTTTCTTCCCACTTTGTCACCAGCCCAGTCCGAGTCTGTGTAACCAATGAGATCAAAGCTGGCTCCCTTGGGGTACCACAACCCAAAGTTTGGGGTATGAACTAAATATCGAAAGATCCTTTTGACAGCCACCATGTGACTCTCCTTTGGTGCGGCTTGAAATCTTGCACACATACCCACACTCAACATAATATCCGGTCAGGATGCACAAAGATAGAGCAAAGAACCAATCATCGATCGATAGAGTTTTTGATCCACCTCCTTACCCTTGGGATCGAGATCAAGATTAACCTTAGTTGGCATGGGAGTCTTGGCACCTTTGACTTGATCAAACTTGAACTTCTTAAGCATGTCTTGGATGTACTTGGCTTGGTTGATGAACGTCCCTTTCCTCAATTATTTGACTTCAAACCCGAGGAAAAACTTCAGCTCCCGCATCATGGACATCTCGAAGCGGTCGGTCATGAGCTTGGCAAAATCCTCATTAAAAGTTTTGTTAATAGACCCAAAGATAATGTCATCAACATAGATTTGGCCTACGAACAAGTGGCCTCCAACTTTCTTAGTAAAAAGAGTGGGATCAATGAGACCCACTTCGAAGCCACGGTCTAACAACAGCTCCCTAAGGCAATCATACCACGCACGTGGGGCTTGCTTGAGGCCATAGAGTGCCTTATTGAGCTTGCAGACATGGTTCGGAAAAAGTGGATCCTCAAAGCCCGGAGGTTGCTTGACGTATACCAACTCTTTCAAAGGACCATTAAGAAAAGCACTCTTAACATCCATTTGATACAATTTAAAGTTATGATGGGTAGCAAAGGCAAGAAGCATACGAATGGATTCAAGGCGAGCAACGGGGGCATAAGTCTCACAAGAGAGTCGATGCCCTCAACTTGTGAGTATCCTTGGGCAACTAACCTTGCCTTGTTGCGCATTTACAATTCCATTCGCATCGCACTTGTTCTTGAAGACCCACTTGGTTCCAATGACGTTTTGACAGTCTTTAGGCCGCTCAACCAATGTCCAAACATTGTTCCTCTTGAAGTTGTGAAGTTCCTCGTTCATAGCATCAAGCCAATCATCATCTTCAAGAGCTTCGAAGACTTTCTGTGGTTCCACAAGAGAGATAAACGCATGGTGAGAGCAAAAGGAAGCTAGTTGCCTCCTAGTAGTGGAACCTTTATTGAAATCTCCATAGACATTATCAAGGATATGGCCATCTCGAACAAGCTTGGCGAGACGATAGGCTTGACGACGGGCTTGTGCTTCAATTCGAGATTCTTGAGCTACCACTTGGTCATTCCCACCATTTGAGCCGCCCCCTTGACTATAAGCACGAACACGAGGGTCATCTTCATCAATTTCCACTTCGGGGGAGTCATCACTTGGAGAGGATCCTTGAGGATCATTGACTTGATCTTGTTCTCGACGAGCTTGACCTTGAGGAGGAGCCCCATCTTGGGGAGGTTGATGAGGTTGATGAAGAGCTTGTCCGTGAGAAGTGCCTTGAGGAGGAGCCTCATCGTGAGGAGGTTGATGTTGTTGATGAAGAGCTTGTTCTTTAGAGCTTGGAGAGTCATGAGCATGGGAAGCTTCGGAAGATCTTGAGGTATCTTGTGCCAAGACAGTAGGTCCTTGAGGTGCAAGATGATCTTGTGAGAGTGAGGGCTCCACTTGAGTAGAGCTTGGTCCTTCTCCTTCATCCATAGGGGATCCTCAATGGGGAGGTGGAAACCCACACCCATTCTTCCTATGGCCTTGGGAGGAATTTCATCACTTGGATCACAAACACCATCTTGCCTAACAAGAGACTCATGATTTTCATCAAACTTCACGTTGCTCGTCTCTTCAACTCTTCCATTGGCTTTGTTGTAGACTCTATAAGCATGGGACTGATTTGAGTAACCAACGAAAATTCCTTCTTGAGCCTTGGATTCAAACTTTGACAACCGAACTCCTTTCTTGAGTATGTAGCACTTGCACCCAAACACCCGAAAGTAGCTAACATTAGGCTTTTTCCCGGTGAGAAGTTCATAGGGGGTCTTGTTCTTGTTCTTGCGGAGATAAAGCCGGTTGGTTGCATGGCAAGCAGTGGAGATGGCCTCGGCCCAAAAGTTGTATGGAGACTTGAACTCAGCTAGCATAGACCGAGCCGCATCAATCAAAGTGCGATTCTTCCTTTCAGCAACTCCGTTTTGTTGAGGGGTGTAGGGAGTGGAGTATTGATGCTTGATTCCTTCATCACTGAGAAACTCATCCAAGGTATAGTTTTTGAACTCGGTGCCATTGTCACTTCGAATTGAGAGAATAGTTGCATTGTGCTTCCGTTGAACCTCATTTGCAAAGTCAATGACGGTTGTTGAGTCTCACTTTTGTACTTGAAAAAGAACACCCAAGTGTATCTTGAGAAATCATCCACAATAACCAAGCAATACTTCTTGCCTCCAAGGCTATCATGAGAGGGAGGACCAAAGAGATCCATATGCAAGAGCTCCAAACATCTCTCGGTAGTGATTTGATTGAGCGCTTTGTGAGGAGTTTCATGCATCTTCCCTTCGATACAAGCCCTGCAAACACGATCTTTGGCAAAAGAAACATCGTTAATACCAAGGATGTGGCCCTCAGAGTGAAGTCTTTGCAAAGTTCTCATGTTAACATGGGCTAGGTGGCGATGCCACAACCAGCCCTTGTCGGCTTTAGCATAGAGACATAGAGCATGAGGAGTAGTGGTCCCTGAGAAGTCCACCACGTACAAGTCATGTTCTACATATCCTACAAAAGCCACCTTGAGAGACTTGCTCCACATGAGGACCACGGAATGAGAATTAAAGAAAGAAGAAAGACCCATAAGAGCAAGAGCACGAACAGAGAGTAAGTTGTAACCAAGAGTTTTGACAAGCATGACGTCAACCAAGGATACATCCGGGGTTACCACCACTTTGCCAAAACCCAAAACCTGAGAGCTTGTTTTGTCACCGTAAGAGACCATGGTGTTGGAAATATTGGGTCTCAACTCGGTCATGATAGACTTGCTTCCGGTCATATGACTTGTGGCGCCACTATCAAGCACCCATTTTGATCCGTCGGAAGCATAGTCCTACAAGAAAATCAAGTTTGGTTTTAGGTACCCATTTTGCAATGGGTCCCCTTTTGTTAGTGACAAGAACCCTTGGCACCCAAATGGCCCAATGATAATCATGCGTGTAAGATGTCCCCACATATCTAGCATATACATGACCATCATAAGATTTGCAAAGAATATAAGAGGGATTGTTCTTTCCGGCAAAGTTGTCACTTTGCAAGAGAGTTAGGCCATTTGGTACTCCTTGGGCCATGCCCTTGTTCTTTTTCTTCTTCTTGTTCTTCTTCTTCTTCTTGTTGGTCTTGGCAAGTTGATCCTTCAAAACCTTGACCTCCTCTATGAAATGCTCATGCTTGCAACAAGGGTTAGGAGAGCTAGACAAGTCTATAATTTGCACAGCGGAAGACTTAGAAAGATCACAAGTTAATTGAGTTTGAAGCTGTTCATGAGCCTCAAAAAGACTTGTGAATTTACTCTCCAAGGCTTTGTGTTCCTCTTTGAGTTTCTCAAGATCCTTTTGAGTCTTATCATGACCACCCACAAACTCCGCATTTTCTTTCTTGAGAACCTTAATCAAAGCAAGAGCATGGTCACGTTCTTTAATAGTAGAGGTCAAAGTGTTGTTATGATCATCTACAAGCTTAGACACATTTTCTTCAAGATTAATTCTCATATTTTGTTCATCCTCAAGACTTTGAGTGAGAGAGGCAATTTCATCGGCGGCATCTCTTTCATTTTTACTTAGCAAGTCAAGAAGTTCTTCCTTTTCATCTAAGGCATCCCTAGCATTCTCAAGTTGAGCAAGTAAGGACTCAAAGCAGTTTTTAGTTTCTTCATCTAAGGTAGCAACAAATTCACACATGTCAATCATCTCTTTCTTCACCTCCATACCAACAAGATCAAGAGAGGAAGGCTCACTAGAGATGGGTTGAGGAGTGGGTTTCGGTGATACCTCGGTGGCCTTGGCCATGAAGCACTTTTGGTTGGAGGAGATGACATTTTCATTTGGCGAGTCGAAGAGGGATAGACGTGGAGTTGAGGTAGTGGCAATAGCAGCAACCCCCACAATCTCTCCACCATGAACTTCATCATCATCATCTTCATCCGTGCCCGAAAGATATTCTTCATGGACCACAATTGCTCGTTCCTTGTTAGTGGCGTTCTTGACGGTGTAGTTCTTGTTTATGGGATGAGGAGATCTTGACTTGATCTTGCGAATGAGACGACCACCATTGTCTTCACGGTTCTCAAAGGGACACTTGGCCACGAAGTGACTCTTGTCGTTGCAATTGTAGCAAGACCTTGCTTTGGGAGACTTGTTGGGTGAGTTGAATCTTGAGTTGTCCCTCGATCTTGGCTTGAATCCGGACTTGTTCCAAAAAGCCCTTGAAGCGAGAGCAAGATGTTCGTTGAAAGCACATTTGAGATCTTCTTGGGACCACTCACTTGATGTATCATCATCATCAACTTCAATAGCCTTGGCCTTCAAAGCAAGGTTCACTTTTGTTGATCCAATGGCTCTAGCTCGAGCGGACTCCGCATTCTTCTTAGCAATAGTCATGGCAATTACTTCACTCAAGACTTCTTGGGAGGTCATTAAGTGAAAGTTGGTTCTTCCCTTGATAGAGTTGAGCTTTTGTTCTTCAAATGGGAGAAGAGCTTGAATGAACTTCCTCTTCATAAACTTGTCATCAACATAGTGAGCCCCAAGGTCCCTCATGGTAGAACAAAGGACCTTAAGGTGCCTATACATGTCCTCAGGGGTCTCATCATCTTGCATTGTGAAACCATCGCACTCGTTGTTGATCTCATCAAACTTGGAGCTTTGGATGCTAGCATTCCCAACAAAAAGCTCGGTGAGTTGATCCCAAGCTCCCTTGGCGGTGTCAAATTGGCGAATGTGAGCAAAATCCTTTGGAGTCAAAGCCTTTTGAATCATTCCCAAAGCTGTAGCATTGAGTTGCTTGTCCACCACTTCACCTCGTGTCAACTTCTTTGGGTCAGAAGGAGAGAACCCATCCTCCACAATCCTCATTAACTCAATGGAAGAGCTGGAAATATGTGAGCGCATTAGATATTGCCAATTGGCGAAATTAGACGTATCTAGCATAGGTGGTTCTCCTTGAGGGATAATGTGTGGCATGGGAATGGGTGGATCCGAGTGTACTTCACGGTGGGGAACCGCCGAGTAGTCCTTTTCTCCATTCTCCCTTTGAAGTTGGATTCTCGGGCTCCTCGATGTTCTCACTTGGCACCTTGGTAGAGGTTTGAGCAACAAAACCAAGTCCCAAGTGAGTGGTAGCCATGGGAGTTACCCTGGCGGACACCGTAACGGTGGGAGGAACCTCGTTGGATTGGGGTGTGTCAATAGCAACTATGGGGTTTGGCTTTACAGACTGCAAGAGAGTCATCATTTCCTCGAACTTGGACATCATGGATGACTCCAATTGCTTGAGGTCATCCGTAGTGGCCAAGTTCTTGGCTTTTTCAGTTTCACTACCCCCTTCGTCGGCCATAGTCTCTTAGGCGGTAAAGCCCGAAGTAAGAGCCTGGGCTCTGATACCAATTGAAAGTACCGACTTGATACGACTAGAGGGGGGGGTGAATAGGCGTCTACCAATTTTAATTTGTTTCACACTTTTAGGCTCAACGAGAAAGGAAGTTATCTAGAGATGCAACTAAGTGAGCAACCTAAATGCAAGAAAGAGAACACAAACCACAAAAACAGTAAATAGCGAGGAGTAAAGGAAGGGAACGAAGTAACCGACGAGGGGACACGGAGATGTAATTCCCGTAGTTCACTCCCAAGGAGCTACGTCTATGTTGGAGAGGTGTCGGGGCCACACAAGGTCACCCGAGCGCCACAAAGGCCTCACCTTCTTCTCCGGTGAGCTCCCCCACAAAGGAGGCCTCACAATCCACTAACCGGTGACCTTGAAGGCGCCAACCGAAACCTTTACACCAAGGTTGAGGGGGAGGCTCCACAACTCAATTGGAGGCCCTCAACGACACCTCGAAGCTTTACAACACATGCCTCAGCTCCGGGGATGCCCTACACCGTCTAGGGTTCCAAGAAACCCAAGAGCAACAAGATCCACAAAGGATGGAAGTGGAAATCAATTCTTCTTTGGTGGAAGTGTAGATCTAGGTCACCTCCCTCACCTCTCAAAAGATCAGGTCATTTGAGTGGCTAGAGAGAGAGATCTAGTGAGGTGAAGCTCAAGCTTTAATGGAGGAGAGAGAAAAATTCGAGAGAAAATGGGAGGAAGAAGAGGGGTGCCTTAAATAGGCCCCCTCGACCGAACTGCATACAGCCCCATGACATCACCGGAAGTTCCGGTGATAGGCCGGAAGTTCCGCCTGAGCCTGGCTCCAACGGTCATAAGACCATTGACGCACGCTCCAGAAGCGCAACCGGAAGTTCCGGTCAAAACAGACCGGAAGTTCTGGTGAACTTCCGATCAAGTTCCGATCAAGTTCCGGCAAATAGCACACTTCTAAATGAAGTTTACTGAACCGCCACCGAACTTGGGCGGAACAAGCAGGAACTTTTGGGTCATGGCGGTCGACCGAAGTTCCGCCTCAAGCGGAAGTTCCGCCAAGAACTTTTGTTGTGAAAAAGTTCCGAGAAGTTCCGCCAAGTTCCGCAAATAGCACACTTAAAATGAAGGTTACTGAACTACCACCGAACTTGGGCGGAACTAGCATCGAACAAACTGAAGAACAGCCAGAAAAGAGTTTGAGCGGAACTTCCGTCTATGACCGGAAGTTCCAGTGAGACACAAAAGGCCCCAACGGAACAGGAAAACGCTCTCTCTCACGGAATAATGGGATGGCTGTGGCGGTGCATATAGGTTTGTGCAAGAATAAGTGATTTCCCAGAGCCTTCCAACATGGACCCCCTCTTAATAGTACGGTGACCTAAAAACATCAACCAGAAAGAAACTAGGAGAAGACTAAAAGGCCACCGTCTTCAAAAGATCACAAGAGAGCATCCATCACAATAGAATGAGACAACAACGACGTTTCCCCTGAAACTCAAGAGCACAGTTAAAAACACGGTTGGGATTGTCATTTAACACCAAAAAAC
Source organism: Avena insularis (assembly GCA_023614405.1). Classification (NCBI taxonomy): domain Eukaryota; kingdom Viridiplantae; phylum Streptophyta; class Magnoliopsida; order Poales; family Poaceae; genus Avena; species Avena insularis. The sequence continues at coordinate 114,690,352 of CM042687.1, forward strand.
ATCATGGGAAGATATAGTCCTTTCAGCATCGCTCCGTCTTTGTTCTGATGAACCCGTCTGGGACCCGACATCAAGAGGAGATCTGTCCCTTGGCAGCTTGTACTGGCTAGATTGGAAGAGCGCTGGGTCAGACTCAAGCCTCTGAGAGGTGGCCTTTTCCTGCTGCTTCACCGCCTTGGCCACTAGGTCATAGACCTGTTCCACTGCCTCAGGTGATCTATCCTGCTCCAGAAGGGTCTTGGCGACGGCGAGGTTAAGGAGTGGGGTGGGCATCACTTGCTTGCCTTCACTCTCAATGTATGGTTTGGCCTGTACCGGCTTCGAGGGAGCCCATCCTAGGTTGCGCCGTATACCAGGATCGTTGATGACGCGAGCTGGAGCTTTCTTAGACTTCTGCTGCTGTAGTAAAGTCTTGTACTCAGCCTCCATTGCTCTAGCTTTCTCTATGGACTTCTGCGTGTTGACCAGATCTCGATCTAGTTTAGCGCCTTGCTCCGCGATGGCTTGCGCTTCCTCCAGCAGCTGCTGGCGCTTCTCATCAAGCTGGGTCACATTCCGGATATGAGCAACGGTCAGTGGCTCGACGAGGAGATTGCCGTACATCACTCTATCAGCTGTAGTAACTTGGGCTGCTACAGACGTAGATGCTGGAGGCGGCAAATTTGCGGTGTTGTTGTTGCTCGGGCCGGTGGCGAGTTCCTGCGGCTGCTGCACTGGTTTAGGCGGAGGAGGCATGACTTTTGTGCGACCATCGTCAGCAGCAATAAGTGGCCCCTTCCCCTTTTCCAGCGCTGTAGGCGGAGCTTGTCCGGGTTGATCTTCATCCATCGTCGTCCCGATGGTGACGAACACCTCTCGGGACGTGATGGCATTGTTGGCTTGCTCGTCGCGCGAGTACTCCTCCTCCATCTCCTGCAAAGCAGAGTCTATCTCTTCTAGGCTGAAGTCTATCTCCTCTGAATCTGCACTGAAATCAGCATAAAGCGCGTCAATGACAGAGTCGGAGGGTGCCAGGACTTCCTCGATGACGGGCGGTGGAGGTGCAATGGCCTCGACGATGACTGGAGGTGCTGGTGTTGCTGCGACGATGGCGGCGGGAGGCGGTGGCGGTGGCTGCTGAATCGGAGGTTCTCCGTCTCTAAGCTCAAGCTCCATCTGGGCTGCTGCATCAGCTTCCGCGTAGCTGTTGACGGTGCTCACCATCTCTTCGAGGGTAAGACGTCCTGTTGCCTGTTGCCGTCTTAGAGAATGTCGGAGAAGCATGCCACGGTCCAGTCCTTCCACGAAGTGATACAAAGCGTTATCATCGGGGTAGTGGGCCAGATCGGCTCGTATACGGAGCCACCTGGCCAGGTAATCGCGGGGGTTTTCTCTCTCTCTCTCTGAACGCAGCGCGCCAGGTTGAAGATGGTAACCACGCCGACGAACTTGGATCTCTGCTGTCCAGACGCACGGACGAAGCCGGTGGATTTGCAGTGACCTTCCACCTTTATATCCTGCATAGGGGCGGTTTGGGTGGGTCTTGAATTTTTCTGATCTTTGCCGGCAAACTCCGAGGAGAGATCCAACGTCGATCCTTCCGCGAACGTATCCTACCCGTAGGCGGTCCGTGCGGGCCTTGGTGCTTTCCGATCTTTGCTGGCAAACTCCGAAGAGAGATCCGACATCGATCCTTCCACGAACGTATCCTGCCCGTAGGCGGTCCGTGCGGGTCTTGATGCTCCTCCGACTCCTGGGGAACTAGTGCTCGAGTTGGTTTCGCCGATGAAGAGGTGGATGTCTCCAATAGGAACGATCGAACACCGCATAGGGTTCGTCTTCGCCGGGATCCAGAACTCGTCAAGAGGGACGATCGGAGCATTACTGGAGAACAGAACACGACCGATGGCTACGGTTTTGCCGATTCCCGCGAAGATCTTGGTCCTCGCCCGCTGAAGAGCCTGAAGCGCCTCTTGCCCCATGGTGGGCGCCAACTATCGTGGTATTGCCGACGAGTACGCCATGGAGGGGTCCTCACAGTGTGTTTTTAGATACGTGGGCTAAGGCGTACGGTTGACGGGTACGAGGTAACACAACTTACCCAGGTTCAGATCCCACGATGGTGGCGGAATCCTACTCCTGCTGTAAATCACTATAAGGGCAATACACCGAGTTACAGGGATTGGTTCTCTGTGCGAGGTTGTGTGAATCGATTCTAGGTTTTCTGAAGTTGTCGTGCCCTAAAGGCTCCCATAGGCCCGACTTATATAGTCGCCAGGTCCTAGGTTTACAGGGAAAATCCTAGCCGGACAGGTTACACAGTCCTACACTGTCTTGTGTACCTTGCACTCCAAGGCTCCGGGTACGTTGGTGACTCCACCGTAGCCTTCCTTTATCCGGCATGGGCCTCCCTTCTGGATCCATCTAACTGGGCCGCCCAGCAGGCCATAGGCCATGCTACCGACTATGGGCCACCCGGGTTATCCGGATAAGTGACATGCTATGAGGATACCCATATAGCATATCCCCAACACCATCCTGACCATAGGAGACCCTAGTTAGAATGGTCACTTGAATCAAAAACTTAGTTTCAAAACAAAAGAAGTGAGTATTTCTGACAACCTATTCTCATTCTTATCACTTAGATTCTTTCATGAAAATTCATGTCCTTCAAAAATTCTTGCAAACTCACATAAAATTTGACACACTTGATCACTCTAATAACTTACTCATCCTACATTCTTATAGATGGAGGTGAAGTATAGCAAGTTCTACCTAGTGGGAAATGGAGGACAGCTCATCTTTGAGCGCGATTTGGACCAACTCTCGAAACTTCTTGAGCACCCGCACCCCGAGTTCTTCGAAGCACAGCTCAACGATCAACAAGGATGAGAACTACAATGGCTAATTGTTGCCAATCTTAGAGGCAAGATGGAGGCACATGTGGCACCCCGGATTTACGGTTCGAGAATACTCGTTATGCATACAATTCATGTTCCCATGATCAGTGAGCCGTGAGCATAACCGACTAGTATCATTACATCATCCATAAAGTAACGAGTACAAAATTACAAAGTGTCCATTATGGCGATTACAACACAGATAGCGGAGGTCTTCAGCGCAGAGCCCATGCCTTAACCTATAGGCAACTGACTGGGAAGATGGCCTAGCTCGCATAGACGTCAACACCTTCGTTTCTCCTTAACATCTACAATCTGGCCAAGTAAATAGCCAGGGACAATGCCGGTGAGTACTTTGAATGTACTCGCAAACCACCGAGACAAGGGTAAATAAGATAATGCATATTTGGTTGTGGCGAGATAGCTCTATACTAAGCTTTTTTCTGAGGAAAATCTATAATGGCATCTCTATATCTTTGTTGAAAAAGAGTTTTTTTAGAAAACATGTCTCCTTTTTGAAAATCGGGACAGCTCCACATCCTTGTTAAAAGATTTAGAAAACGTTTTGTTGTAAAACCCTTTGTAAAACCTTATCGACCATCTCTAGCCAAAACCCATATTATTCTAATCTTTTCCTCGTGACCAAATCACATCCTTTGTATTCATCACAACTTAACCGAAGGGTCCTCCTAGCACTTGCCATTCCAACTGTCCTTGATCGTTGACACGGATATTCGAATAGATTAGACTCTGCAGAGTTTGTGCACTTTACCCACAAGAATCAATATATCTGCCGGGATAAAACCACAGCCTGCTACACACGGTAGATAGGGGTTCGGATAATAAAACTTACACTTTTCATTTCTCCATCCCTAGCAACGGCGGATTTTCCTTTTGCATTGTTCTCTCCGGTACGAGTATGGGGTATGACGACCCTGGTTCTTCCTCCCATACTGACCCCTATCTCTAGACCGAAGTCTAGCAGATAGCAATAGTGACAATCTTCCATCCGTACTACCTAAAAGCATACCGTCCGCGAGAGACCAAATTGTTGCACCAGTGCCTTACCCTACATGTATCCCGGATTTCAGGGGATTTCTCCCCTTTAGAGAGTAAGAGCAGCCCCGGCTAAAGACCACAAACTACGAGCTAAGCCCCAGCGTCTGGGGTAATGTGGTTGCACGGATAAATTGTTCCGGACATTGTCTTAGAACATCTCTTCCTTTCTCTTACTTAACTTTCCTTTACCTACCTTCATCTTCATTATCTTTCTCTTCATCCACCTCATATTTTCTTTATTAAAACTTCCACTCAGAAATGATGCCTCTTTCCAAGGGTTTTATTTTGAAAACCTTGCAGTAGGGTAAAACCCAAAATAGTTTTAGCTTTGAAAATCCGTGGGTTCCAAGAGGGAAGATGCTAACCATCTTTGCCTCAATCTAAAGTGGTAAATATAGGTGAAAAAAGGGTAGGTGTCGTAATGGAAATTCATCCATAACTTTGAGGAGCCAAGTTACTCACGCTCTTTTATATGAAATAAACCATGCCTGTGATCATGCAATTTATAAACGAGATATAAAACCGTTGATAATCAGAAGTAGGTTAGTATAGGAGTTCAGAAATGGTGGCTTGCCTGTGACCAGCGAGATGTAGCTTGACTTCTTTATAGTGCCAGAATACCAATAGTTGCACTAATAAGAATATTCCGATCCTTCCTTCTTCTCGGTGTCACACAATCGCAACTATCGCCGTTTATCGAGCATACATCCAAGCGAACAATACACCAATCAATAGAAGAATACAAGAATAAAACCATAACAAGCAAAGATGAAATACATGATAAACATCAGTAAGATGTTGAGGGTTTGATTTGATTGGATGGAAGAAGATTTGGAGGCCTTAGGGAAAAGATGCCTTTGGATTTAGAGTCTAGGAACTACCTATGATAGGGTTTTTGCTCAAGGAAATGATCTGTATGATACCATTTTATAAAAATGATACCATCGGCTAGATATTGATAAAATGAAGCCAACAAGAGTGGTTTCACTATTTTATCAATTTTCTTTGATTTATAATGGATTTTATAGTGATTAAATCTCTAGTTTTAGGAAATAATTCACCAGAACTTCTCTGGAGTTCCAAAAATTATTTCCTTTGGTGATTGGGTATTATTTCATGGAATGAATCATGAGGAGTTGGAATAACCTCAAAATAATTAACGAGATACCATTAAAAAATTCCCAAAGGCAGTATAGGTCATGTTTTGTCTTTTCATCAGATTTATTTTAGAGAAGCTTTTTAGTTGATTCTAAGGACACATGCTAGTAACTTAGAATACCTTTCAACAGAAATTGAAATCAACCAAGTTGGAGTTGCAGAGCTACTGTAATTGTTTTAATAGTGAATAAACCATGCATAGAATATTTTAATTCACAAAAAATCAATAGAGACTCATAAACCGGTTTTGGAATATAGGGTTGTTCGTGTCCAAGGGGAGTTGGAATTAGTTCAAAACCTCACTTGGTTTGACCTAGGGAATTTGCTAAAGGCAGAAACGGCTCTGTTTTGTTATTTTTGGTACCAACAAGTTAGGAAGCAAAATAAGGTGTGTCCAGTGGGACATGAAAGGTATGGGTGCTACCTTTCCAAACCAGGTGGATTTACTCCAATTGGAGATATCAAACTTTCAAGAGATTTTGTTTAGTGATTTGGACAGATCTGGGGAGAACATTTATCATATTTATTTTAATCATCAAAATGACTAACCAATGCATCTGCATGTTAGGTAAAACACTTGTATGTCCAAGGAATTTTAGATCTGGGCAATTTGGAGCTTTTCCATTTTTGTTTACATTTAAACCTTGGGTCTATTTTCTAGATCTTAGAGAAAAGGATAAAAGCCGAATGGTGGCGGGCCAGATCTACAGCAGGAATGGGACGAACAGGGGTATTAGGCCCACTCGGGCTGTGCTTCAGGCAAGGGGGGAAGTCAAACCCCCGGCCTATGGGGCCCGCTGGTCAGCCTCACTGGGCGACGAAGGGGTAAGTAGAGACATGGCCTCTCACCTCTTCTTCTTCCTTCGGCGGCTCAGAATAGAATGGAAACCCTAGGTTGAGCTGGGGAGGTTGGGGGCTCACCAGTGTTGGGAATATTCCCTAGAGGCAATCATGTATGATGATATTTCCCATTGTATTCATAAAGTTATTAAGTAGTCCTTGTACGAACATCTGATGTGTATCATTGAATATGTGATTCGGTTGTGGAACTATGCATTCATGTTGTTTGTACTAAATATCCTTGGTCATTGAGGTTGTGCTGGACACACAACTTAGACCAATGTGAAAGTTGGCTTGATGACTCGGTTCCACTTGTCATGGGCATGGAGATGCTATTCCAACTTACACATATTCGGCTAAAGAGTTTAGCGAGTCGGATTGACCCATATTGAGGTACAACGAACTAGCTGTCATTTGTATATCTCAATCAATGTAATCCTTAGACTTGAGGTTGTTGCATAGTCCGAGTTGAGGATCACCGACTTAGGTTCTGTCAAACGCTGATCCGTAACTGGGCAGTTATAAAGGCAGGGTTCGGGTCGACTGAGAATCAAGCTGCGTGATGTGAATAACCAAGATGGGATTTTGCCCCTCCACTCGGAGAGATATTCTCTGGGCCCTCTCGTGAGATATGATTCGGAAAGCATGGCCATGCACGACTTGGTTAAGTGTTAACCGAGGCAATCGACTAAGAGTTAGTCGGGTGAATCACTTATCTCGGATCGAGAAGAGAGCCGGACTATTTAAGGGATGACAAATATTCGCCTATAGTCTGACAAGGTATATCGTGAGGCAAAAGGGACTCGGATGCAAGTCGCATTGGAAAGGCAAGTCGTCATGACTCTTTGGTACTTGGGAGTCGGCACGTTCTGCTAGGAGCCGCTACCGGCTGATCGATTGTGAGTCGGACTCCAATCGTGTCCAAGTAGCCATGAGCCTGCGGGGTCACACACTTAAGAGCGGGAGCATGTTCGGATTGCATCTGAACCCGTAATCTGGTTGGGTTGGACCTAAACCGGATTAGGACTGAGTTAGTGAGTTGGACTCATGGTGACTAGTGTTATATGGGCTTTAGTGAATGGGTCGCGCGAGCAGAGCCCACGTCCACTCCCTATATATAGTGGAGCACCGTAACCCAGAAAGTTTAATCGTTGTTCGGTTAGGTCATTCCATGTGTTGGAAACCCTAGCTCCACAGCAGTACAGCCGCCGTAACGAACCTAGCAGTTCGCCGCCGGCGCTCATCCTTGTACGTGTGGATACCGGCAGAGGTGCTCTGCGATCAGCATCAGGACGATCGAATCGTGAGGAATGCACTGCATCAACTGACGCGCTTCATCAGTAATCCGCAACTGCGCGTCTAGTGGTAAACCTCGTGGCCTTCTACCACAGCTAGATCTTGGGATCACCACGTTAGAGGAAATTTTTTGTTTTATCTCCGCGTGGCCCAACAGTGGTATCAGAGCCATAGCTTCTGGTTTTAGGCTCGAGATCTCGCATATGTGATATGCGGTAGGCTGTAGATGAGATCTATGTGCTATTTTGGTGGTCGATCTATGAGATAGATCGGTTTTGTACGAGGTTGATTGGATCAACTGTACTCGGGGAATGGTAGATCTGATTTCCGTGATCATACTGCTGAGGTCGTGGAACGACATACCCCTACCGGTCGGCTTCCGCCATCGGGACCGCCGGCTTCGCCCTGTCGTAGCGCCTTAGATGTCGTTCCGAGTTTCACAACGTCGGTAGATATTGTATCTATGCATAACTTGTTTTTGCAGGAAGTTGTGAATGGTATGGTTCATGTGCATGTGATGTATGTGTGTAATCCATACGTGATCTGCGAATCACGGTTTATGTCAGCCGGCTGGAGCCTAGGTGCTGTCATTTTATTGTATAACGACCTGCGCGTCGGATTCTCTATGTCATTTACTTTACTAAGATAGTGTAGCTGTTTAGAGAACCCGGAAGGCATGCAAGGCGTTGTACATGTCGGCGACATGGAGTAAGACGGCAAGTGACAAGAGTTGGCACGAGTTGGATTACAGGCTTTATGGAGATGGAGATCGCCATAAAGAGAGCCATACCATTTCACATTATAATTGCTTTATTTTGTGTTATTGTTATGTCTCAGTTTTACCTCTATTAGATAGTCGGTAAAATTTAATCCCTCAAAGAAGGTCTGGTCGGTTTTCCCGCCAGTGTTTGCACCATCACAAGTCAGACATTTTTGGTAGTGGGCTCATAAAATTGAGGTGCTGCCAATTCTTTCCGACTAGGTGGCTTCGAGTCGGACTCTTACTACAGAAACACTCGGTAAGCTAGACGGGTCTATCACAACGGTTGTGGGGCTCGGGGAAAAGTCGGATGGGAGCCGGGGCATGTGATGCCACCCGTCCAACAGGAGTCGCATGAGATGCGATTGACAAGGAGTTGTCTACCTAGATCACTTGGCGGCTAGCGGTGATGCTAAAGCTCACTAGCCGACTTGCTTATTTAGGATCCTGAATCACTAAGTAACCATCGGAGGGGTGTTGGTTCTAGTGGGAGCATAAAATATTAATTTTTTTAATATGCTTGCTCTTTTATGAATACATGTCTTAAGTGTTTTGCATATTTTCTGTTGTAGATCATGGCACCAAGTAGCAGTCACTCTCAGATATCCGGTTTTGCATTGAGAACCATTCTTGAGAAAGATAAACTGAACGACACTAATTTTACCAACTGATATAGAAATCTGAGAATCGTTCTCAAACAAGAAAAGAAGGACCATGTCCTAGACAACCCACTTCTAGATGAGTCGAATGAGAATGCGACTGTCGCAGCCACCAATGCCTACCGTCGGGCTAAGGATGAGTCCACGGATATTAGCTGTCTTATGCTTGCTCACATGGAACCGGACTTGCAAAAGCAGTTCGAGCATGTTGAGGCCTACGATATGATCGAAAGCCTCAAAAGTATGTTCCAGGCTCAGGCAAAGATTGAGAGGTATCAAGTCTCTCAGGCTTTGTTGAGTTGCAAGATTAAGGATGGTGATCCACTGAGTCTGCATGTGATCAAAATGGTTGGTTACGTGCAGTTTTTGGAGAGGCTTGGCTACCCCATTAGCGAAGAGTTCAGTACGGATATAATTCTGAACTCTCTTCCTAGTGCATATGGGCAGTTCATTTCGAACTACCACATGCATGGTATGGATAAGAAGCTCACTGAATTGCATGGGATGCTCAAGCAGGCAGAGGCGGATCTCAAGAAGGGCACCAGTCAAGTGTTGATGGTGTAGAATAAGGCTAAGTTCAAGAAGAGTTCTTGGACTAAGAAGAAGGCTAAGTCAGGAGGAAAGCAGGCTCAGGACCCGGTCCCAAGTGCTTCCTCAGGGACTAAGCCATCTCCTTCAGCCGGATCCACTTGCTTCTACTGCAAGGCGGATGGCCACTGGAAGAGGAATTTCAGCAAGTACTTGGCCGACAAAGCCAAGAGTGGAGGTATGACTTCCGACTCAGGTACACTTGTTTGCAACGTTAGAGACATATATCTTGCTGATCCACCTAATAATTCTTGGGTATATGATACCGGATCAGTTATTCACATCTGCAACTCGTTGCAGGGACTGGTAAGAACTAGGAGCGTAGCAAGAGGCGAAGTTGATATTCGAGTCAGCAACAAGGCAAGAGGTGCTGCGTTGGAAGTCAGCACGATGCAACTTCATTTACCTTCCGGATTCATTATGGAACTGAATAATTGTTATTATGTTCTAGTGCTCAGTCAAAACATTATTTCTTCTTCATGTTTGATGAGGCAAGGCTATGAGTCGAATATCAAGAATAATGGTTGTTCTTTGTATTTGAATGATATGTTTCACGGCTTTGCACCCGTCCAGGACGGGTTATTTATTTTGAATCTTGATGGTGAGTCGGTTTATAACATAAATGTTAAAAGGTTGAAACCAAATGATCTGAATATGACTTACTTTTGGCACTGTCGGCTTGGTCATATAAGTTGGAAACGCATGAAGAAGCTCCATGATGATGGACTCCTAAATTCGTTTGACTTGGAGTCGTTCGAGACATGCGAATCTTGCCTACTCGGCAAAATGACCAAGACACCTTTTGCAAAGAGTTGCGAAACGGCGTCCGACTTGTTGGGACTAGTACATAGTGATGTATGTGGACCAATGAGCACGACAGCCAGGGGTGGTTATGAGTACTTCATTACCTTCACTGATGATTTGAGTAGGTATGGATATATCTACTTGATGAAACATAAGTCAGAAGCCTTTGAAAAGTTCAAAGAATTCCAGAATGAAGCACATAATCAACTCGGCAAGAAAATAAAGTTTCTTCGGTCAGACCGAGGAGGTGAGTACATGAGCCATGAGTTTGATGACCATCTGAAAAGTTGTGGAATAGTTCCTCAACATACTCCGCCAGGAACGCCACAAAGGAATGGTGTTTCGGAAAGGCGGAATCGAACCTTGTTGGACATGGTACGATCAATGATGAGTCGGACAGATCTACCTTTATCATTTTGGGGTTATTGTCTAGAAACAGCGGCGTTCACACTAAACAAAGTACCATCAAAGTCGGTAGAGAAGACACCGCATGAGATGTGGACAGGCAAAAAGCCGAGTTTGTCTTTTCTTAAGATTTGGGGTTGTGAGGCATTTGTCAAGCGACTTCAGTCGGACAAGCTTACGGCCAAGTCGGATAAATGTATTTTCGTGGGGTATCCGAGGGAAACCTTGGGTTACTACTTCTACAACCGAGAAGAGGGCAAAGTGTTTGTCGCTCGGAACGGTGTCTTCCTTGAGAAAGAGTTTCTCAGTCGGGGAGTAAGTGGGAGCACGGTGCAACTCGAAGAAATTCGAGAGGAACCAGCTAGTAGAGAGTCGGCAAAAACCCTAGAGGTTGAGCCGGTCGTGGCAGCTGAGCCGGCAGCAGCACCTGTACTACGAAGATCGGCAAGATTACGAAGTGTTCGTGATGTGTTACTGTTAGACAGTGATGAGCCGGCAAATTATTCGGAAGCGATGGTGGGATCTGATTCCGAGTCATGGCTTGGAGCCATGAGATCCGAGATAAAGTCCATGGATGAAAATCAAGTTTGGAACTTGGTTGATATGCCAGACGGTGCAAGACCCGTCGAGTGCAAATGGGTCTTTAAGAAGAAAACTGATATGGATGGAAATGTTTCCGTCTATAAAGCACGCTTTGTTGCGAAGGGGTTCCGAAAAGTTCAAGGAGTTGATTACGACGAGACTTTCTCGCCCGTAGCGATGCTTAAATCAGTTCGGATCATGTTAGCTATAGCAGCCTATTTCGACTATGAGATATGGCAGATGGATGTCAAAACGGCTTTCCTTAACGGAAATTTAACCGAGGACGTGTATATGATACAACCCGAGGGTTTTGTCGATCCGGCTAATGCTGACAAGGTATGCAAACTTCAGAAATCCATTTATGGGTTGAAGCAAGCATCTCGGAGTTGGAATATTCGCTTTGATGAGGTAGTCAAATCGTTTGGCTTCATCAAGAGTGATCATGATTCTTGTTTGTACAAGAAGTTTAGTGGGAACAAAGTAAATTTTCTAATCTTATATGTGGATGACATATTACTAATTGGAAATGATGTACAGATGTTGCAAGAAACCAAGGAATCATTGGAAAGGAGTTTCTCAATGAAAGACTTGGGTGAGGCAACATACATCCTTGGAATCCGGATCTATAGGGATAGATCAAGGAGGCTCATTGGACTGAGTCAGAGTACTTATTTGGAAAAAGTGTTGAAGAAGTTCAACATGGAATCGTCTAAGAAGGGGTTCTTACCGATGTCCCATGGTGTAAAACTTAGCAAGACTCAGTGTCCTTCGACAACTGACGAGCGAAGTCGGATGAGTGCGATTCCATATGCTTCTGCAGTCGGATCCATCATGTACGCCATGATTTGTACTAGGCCGGATGTTTCCTATGATCTAAGTGTTGTGAGCAGATACCAGGCTGATCCTAGAAAGATCCACTGGACAGCGGCTAAAAATATCCTAAAGTACTTGTTTAGGACTAAGGATATGTTCTTGGTTTATGGTGGTGAAGATGAACTCAGTGTAAAGGGTTACACGGATGCGAGTTATCTTACCGACTCTGATGATTCTCGTTCGCAATCCAGATACGTGTTTATTATAAACGGAGGTGCTGTGAGCTGGAAGAGTTCCAAGCAAGAGACTGTGTCTGCGTCTACAACAGAGGCTGAGTATATTGCCGCCTCGGAGGCAGCAAAGGAAGCTGTTTGGATGAGGAATTTCCTCATGGATCTTGGTGTGGTTCAGGGCTCGTCCAATCCGTTGGACGTGTATTGTGACAACAATGGTGCTATTGCACAAGCCAAGGAACCTAGACAACACCAGAAGAACAAGCACATACTCATGCGGTACCACCTGATTCGCCAGTTCGTGGATCAGGGTGATATCAAGTTATGCAAGGTACACACGGATGCAAATATTGCGGATCCGTTGACAAAGCCGTTACCCCAGCCGAAGCATGAGGCGCACCTGAGAGCCATGGGCATTAGATGCTTAGACATGTGATGTCGAAAGATTGACTCTAGTGCAAGTGGGAGACTGTTGGGAATATGCCCTAGAGGCAATCATGTATGATGATATTTCCCATTGTATTCATAAAGTTATTAAGTAGTCCTTGTATGAACATCTGATGTGTATCATTGAATATGTGATTCGGTTGTGGAACTATGCATTCATGTTGTTTGTACTAAATATCCTTGGTCATTGAGGTTGTGCTGGACACACAACTTAGACCAATGTGAAAGTTGGCTTGATGACTCGGTTCCACTTGTCATGGGCATGGAGATGCTATTCCAACTTACATAGATTCGGCTAAAGAGTTTAGCGAGTCGGATTGACCCATATTGAGGTACAACGAACTAGCTGTCATTTGTATATCTCAATCAATGTAATCCTTAGACCTGAGGTTGTTGCATAGTCCGAGTTGAGCATCACCGACTTAGGTTCTGTCAAACGCTGATCCGTAACTGGGCAGTTATAAAGGCAGGGTTCGGGTCGACTGAGAATCAAGCTGCATGATGTGAATAACCAAGATGGGATTTTGCCCCTGCACTCGGAGAGATATTCTCTGGGCCCTCTCGTGAGATATGATTTGGAAAGCATGGCCATGCACGACTCGGTTAAGTGTTAACCGAGGCGATCGACTAAGAGTTAGTCGGGTGAATCACTTATCTCAGATCGAGAAGAGAGTCGGACTATTTAAGGGATGACAAATATTCGCCTATAGTCTGACAAGGTATATCGTGAGGCAAAAGGGACTCGGATGCAAGTCGCATTGGAAAGGCAAGTTGTCATGACTCTTTGGTACTTGGGAGTCGGCACATTCTGCTAGGAGCCTCTACCGGCTGATCGATTGTGAGTCGGACTCCAATCGTGTCCAAGTAGCCATGAGCCTGCGGGGTCACACACTTAAGAGCGGGAGCATGTTCGGATTGGATCTGAACCCGTAATCTGGTTGGGTTGGACCTAAACCGGATTAGGACTGAGTTAGTGAGTTGGACTCACGGTGACTAGTGTTATATGGGCTTTAGTGAATGGGTCGCGCGAGCAGAGCCCACGTTCACTCCCTATATATAGTGGAGCATCGTAACCCAGAAAGGTTAATCGTTGTTCGGTTAGGTCATTCCATGTGTTGGAAACCCTAGCTCCACAGCAGTCTAGCCGCCATAACGAACCTAGCAGTTCGCCGCCGGCGCTCCTCCTTGTACGTGTGGATACCAGCAGAGGTGCTGTGCGATCAGCATTAGGACGATCAGATCGTGAGGACTGCACTGCATCAACTGACACGCTTCATCAGTAATCCGCAACTGCGTGTCTAGTGGTAAACCTCGTGGCCTTCTACCTCAGCTAGATCTTGGGATCACCACGTTATAGTTAAATTTTTGTTTTATCTCCGCGTGGCCCAACAACCAGGAAGGTAGGGACAAGCGACGGGGAGCGGCAGAGGTGGTGCGGCTCACCAAGGGGAGTCCGTCGAGGGACAGCATGGCCGGCTTTTGTGCCCTATGGTAGATCTGCGTGAGTTGACGATGGAGGACTCCTTGGTGGCTCGGTAGCTCGCTGGAGCAGGCTCAGGCCCGCATGTAGGTCGATGGCAGGGAGAGAGGGAGGATGCAGGGGTCGGGTAGGTCATCGGGGGTGGCTTTAGCGGGCTGCAGGAACTCGAAGGATGCCAGGACTCCGACAAGGTTCCTAGCGGTCACGCCATGACGATGACGAGCTCCAGGGTTCCTGCAACAGAGAAAAAGAAGTAGTGGACGATGGCTTAGGTATAGAGGAGTAGATCTGGGAGAGAAATAGAGGGTTGGTTGCCACCCTTCCTTGGAAAACTTACAATCAAGCATCAACCCGAGAGGGTGCTTTCTCTTCTTTCTTTGAGCAAGGCAAGGCAGGGGAAGGAGATGAGAGCTATGGAGGAGGTTCCCTGGTGGGTTAGGGGATAAATGAGGAAGCAGGGCGAGGGAGGGGGCCTCTGGCCTTTTTATTTAGAGGTGGGGTGGTGCATGGTGGATCAAGCTTATGGAGAATCTTGGGGAGAGGCTAGGGCTCAGCCATTGGGCAATAGTGGCGGTGGAGGGGTGAGAGAGAGCCCTTGTCGTGCTAGGGGGGCAGAGAGGGGGTGGGGTGCTAGAACTACACAAGCTTTAAAGGTTGGATGAGACATGACCTTGGTCTCCCTTTTAAATAAACACAAGAGGACAAGTGTTCAAGATGCTACAATGGGTGGTCGACCAGAGGGTGTACTGGGTGTGATGGTGTAGTGCTTGGCAAGGTTTGGTGATGATTGGAGTGGGTTTGAATCAAGATTTGAGTAGTTTGCCAAATTTGATCAAAACTAGGGTTGTGAAAGAAGTCCACAAAATTACATTAGCCAGGGTGGGGAAAGGGTACTGGTAGAATGATATGGTCCTGGTACACCTCCAAGATTTATTTGGGATTTTTCTGAATATTATAATCCCATCTAAATGCACATATTAAAAAAGTACAGAAATAGATTTTGGAAGCTAAGATAATATTTTTATATTGGAGAAGCTTGTTTTTTGATGTGATATGGTCCTAAATACCATATCACACATTGGAGAATTTTATTGGAATTTATTGAGAGGGAACAGTATTTTTGGGGAATTATTTATTGTTTGTGCCATTTAAGAAAAAGGGCAAAAAGAAATAATAAAGAATATAAAAAATCTTTATTTTTTAGTTGGAAAGATGGGATATAAGATGGAGAACTCAACTATGAATTGAGTTGGCAAAGGTATTTGGAGAAAAATAAACTTTCCTTTTTAGACCATGGAATTTGGGAAATTTGTAAGTAAGGGAATAAAATAGTTTAATAATCCAAATAATTGTGGGAATTATTTAGGGATGCTTATATCCATGGTATATCATATTAAATTTATGTAGGCATCAAGGTCAACCTTGGTTTTGAAGAAAAGTGGTGAAAAGGGTGAAAACTAGATTCTTGGAGGATCTAGGGTTGGTTATTCTGATGCCACCTAAACAGGGTTGGAGTTGGGAGCTCAGAGCTAACCTTGGTACAAGGGGTATATGGATGGGTATACAAAATCATATATATGATCATGGAATCAAGAGTTGAGCTTGGTTGCATATGAGGTGATCTTGATGAGATGGCAAACTTTGTTGAAAATAAGGCTGCCATAACAGATGCATCAGTTAGCCTCCTAAACCATGTGGGTTTAAGAAGCACAAGGATCCAATGGAGACAAGTGCAGTGGGAGGTGATAGGCCTTGGTTATTAGATCACAACCATTCCAAGAGTTGGTCAAGGGGAGGTGGCATATAGAAGTGAGCTTCTGCCAAAGTAGGCAAGATGTTAAGATTTGCAGAAAAGATTATTATCTTGACTACAAAACCATCATGGATGAGTGGGAAATAGAATGGCTTAGCCAAGGGAAAGAGTGGGCCTTGGTAGTACTACTGATGTACTACAATATGGTTTAAATACATTCTCAAGAATGCACATAGGTTGGAAAAGGTAGAGCTCCAAAGATGGTATCCAGATAGGAATTCCAGACTTAGCCATTTTGGCAGACTTAGGGTTTTAGACTAGAGTGCAAGTGTAGGAGCTTTTGAGAGAATGCTAGGTTCCAAACTCATGATCAAAGAGATGATGTTGCGGTACTAACTAAGTAGATAGGACTCATGCTTAGATTGGGTCTCTACTGGGTTGGAAACCGTCGAGGGGGATTATCCCTATATTGATCTAAGCATGAGAGGAGATGGTCACTTGAGTGGCTTAGGATAGGTCCAGACTTGGATGCTTGATATGGGCTTGATGATCACAAGCAAGGATTGGGTCCTAAGGGATGAGCTACTAGATTAGCTCAATCTATTTCCTAAGCAAACAAGGCAATCGGCAAATCAAGACAATTCATCTTGTCACTTATACACTACTACTAGGGTTACCTTCAAGCCTAGCTTGAGGTAAGGATGGGTATGTGGAAAGGGGTTTTTCTTTGAAGTAAGATAAGTACCATCTTGGTATCTCTACCAAGATTGAGATGAAAAGGTTTGTAATAAAGGTTTTTTGGAAAACCTAGAGATAAGGGTATTTGAAGGTTTTGTCTTGAAAACACGAGGAGAGTATATATATGTCTCCATAATTTTGGCAATAGAAAAAAGTAAAGTATTTGGTTGTGTCAAAGTCATCTTGGCTCAGGTTTTGAAATTCCAGAACATTTGAGAATATGAAAGGGGAGCCAAGACATTTCTTTTGTGAAATAGTTTTTGTAAACTAGTGTTGAGATGAGGAGAACATAACTAATACACCAACAGTTGCTTGAGCATAAGCAAACACGTAAGCACACAATGCAAGATTTTTTTTTGTTCCCTTTGACTTTTGGACTTTAATCAGGGTTGCTAAAATTAGTATGTTACAGCACCCACTTCAGAGGGAATCCAATTCATCTTAAGAGAGAACAACTGGCCAGACGGACTCGCCAGGGTTATGCAGGAAGCTCTTGCCCGTCGTGTGGGCAAAGCATCAATCAGATCAAGGGTAGTCGCTTTGAGTACTACGCACACTACTAGGAAAACGCCTGTTGGTGGCGCATCTGAAAAGGCCATCCATGGCGCACTAGGGGTGCGCCACCATCCCTGCGCTATGGCTAAAAGATAGCCGTAGCGCACTTCCTGGTGCACTACGGTTAGCTAGAAACTTCTATAGCGCACCTGCCAGTGCGCCACAGCTAGAAATGGCAGTGCGCTATGCTTGTGTTGCCTGTGGCGCACATGGCAATGCGCCACTAATTGCTGCCATGTGCACTTTAGTTGTACTGCGCCACTAACGCCATGCCATGTGCGCCATAGGCATCTTTTTTGTTTTTTTAATTTCTATGCCAGATGATATGCAATATATATTATATATAATATTACAGGCATATATACTCACAAAGATATAACATATACAGTTATATATGAATACACCATTTGCAAAACAAGATTAAAACCAATACATATAGATAAGTCCCATACATGAATACATAGTATAAGTTACATTGTTTGGATCGAGTTACAAAGTAGTTGGTGACATGTGAATACATGTGTCTTGAACAAGTTATAGCTCGGAAGCTCGCCTAGACATCTAAACTAGCTAGAAACAAGCGCAGGATAAACAACCAGAGAAGCTAAGCATCACCGCGACGAAGGTGTAGGTCTTGATCCAGTTCCTCTTCCTAACTCCTGCTAGATAGCGCGTGTATCTAGCTTCCGCCTCGGCCATAGTGTTGTACCCTTTGTAGCTATTGCCGCTGAAATGGTGCACCTGTCTCCGGAAGTCTTCCCAATCATCGTAGACTTCGGGAACCCGTCCCTTGTACACGACGTACCATGTCATCTACAAGTTGGCAATAATAATTAATCGGTGCTTGAAAAAACATGTATAATTAAATTCTCATATGAAGATACACTTATAGAAAGTACTCCCACCTCAAAAAGACCAAAGTAACTCAAAAGGCATGACTCATATATAACTAGGTCGTTGGACACAGGAATATGCTATGACGAAACTGTAAGCTAAGTAGGATGCACAACATCTGGACTTGTGCATTACCCAAGGCTTACAATCCCGTCACAGCACATTCACATATACAGTGTGCCACGACATTTCAATCATCGGCATTATTCTCGAAAAAGACAAAAGTAACTCAAAAAGAATGCCTCATATATATATACATAGGTCGTTGGACATAGGAATATGCTATGATGGAACAGTCAGCCAAGTAGAATGCATAAGACCTGGACTTGTGCATATCACAAGGCTCACTATCTCGTCGTAGCACATTCAAATATATAGTGTGCCACGACATTTCAATAATGGACATTCTCGAAAAATACCAAAGTAACTCAAAAAGAATGCTTCATATATAACTAGGTCGTTGGACACAGAAATATGTTATGACGGAACTGTAAGCCAAGTAGGATGCACAACATCTGGACTTGTGCATAACACAAGGCTTACAATCCCGTCACAGCACATTCACATATATAGTGTGCCACGACATTTCAATAATCGACATTATTCTCGAAAAAGACCAAAGTAAGTCAAAAAGAATCCCTCATATATATACATAGGTCGTTGGACACAGAAATATGCTATGACGGAACCGTGAGCCAAGTAGGATGCACAAGACCTGGCCATGTGCATATCACAAGCCTCACAATCCCGTCGTAGCACATTCACATATATAGTGTGCCACGACATTTAAATCATCGGCATTCTCGATAAAAGACTAATAAAGTAAGGAAAAAAGAAGGACCAAAGTGAGCAAAGGACCAAATATTAAGCAAAAAAACCAAGCATTGAATCATATATAATAATAATTAGGAAAAGAAGTAAGCGATGATTCATAAACCTAATAAGATAAGTAGTAGCATGTACACTTGACCACACACACAAAGGTCATCTATAGTTTGGAACTACAACTAGGCCAATATCAAGCCTTCTGGCTCGACTCAGGGAACGGGAGGACGCCTTGTATCGTCATGAACTTCCTATATTCACCTTGTATCTCTAGGCGATCTTCTATGTCACGGTTATTTGGGAGATTTCCTCCGTAGAAGATCCCCCCCCCTGAAGTCATGACATCACGGAACATGATTGCCTGTAACATCCCAAAAATATAAACAAGGATCGAACTCTAATCACTAAAATTAGGGTTAATAAAAACTGTGATTAATTTAAATCATATGAATGCATGTGTGAATGAGATGATTTGATAAAGGCATGAATGAACATGTGTGATTAACCTAAATAGAAAGAAATGGTTTAAATATGAAAATAACATCATATAAAACATTTCCATGCAGAAACAAGAAAAGAGAAAATCAAAAACAAATAAAATAAAGAAAATGGTCATTTTTGCCAATCTTGCTCACTAGGTCACTTTGAGTGTTTCTAGTTCAAGATTTCAAACAGAAACTTTTCCAAATCTTTTCACCCCTTGCTAGAACAAGTAAAAGTAAATCAAAGCCCACCTTTCAAATTTGCAAAAACATTTAGCAACCTCATTCAAATCACAATTAAAAATTGAATCTTTATCATATGTGAAGATCAGACATTTTCAAAACCCAACCAAACCAGTGCCCCTTGACTAATCCAACTAACCAGACACTCCCTAGTATGTGCCTAGGAAACCCACCAAGTTTGAATCCAAAATTAAAATTGGAATCTCTTGCGGCCATTTTATCAAACACCTTGCAGATAGAAATCAAACAAACATCAAACAATATAGTGTGCAGTAAATTTGGCCTAACTTGTTCCCTATCTAACTCACACTACACCCTCAGTAGATCATCTAACTAGTTTAAACCCTCTAGCTCACTTTAAGCAAGACCATGCCATTAATGGAAAGCAGGCCGAGCCTCACCTTGCCACCCCATTGTAATCAACAAGCTAAGAGGAACACTAAGCCTAGCCAGCATGTCTAGCAAGCACCCCACCGTCCATCGCCACTCTCTGTCCCAGCCCCGAGCAATGCCAGCCCCTGGACCACACGACACGCCCATGCCAAACATCTCTGCGCGCGAGCCGAGAGCGCGCATGTGCGGCATGCTCGACCAGCACCCAAAAACCACGCACCGCCCTTGCCGCTTGCAGGGATGATCACCAGCACCCCATCAACCCCGCAGACATGTCCGTTCGCTGCCACGCGGACCATGCGCGCTATGCGACATTAAAATCACCGTCAGACCCGCTCAGAGCACCGCGACGTTCCGACCGATCAGCACCGCCCCACGCCGCAAGACCATGCTGTTCAGCTTCGCCAGGGAGCACCGCACCGCCCTCTACCGTCGCCCATGCCAGTAGCTTCTTGTACCGTCACCTCCGACGACATCAGCCCACGCCATGCTGCCCCTCTCGCTCGCCTATAAAAGGAGCCCTCCCCATCATGAATTCTCCACACCAGTTCACTCCCCTCTCACCCAGATCCATCCCACCGCACTCCCGGAGCAAGGCGAGTAGCGCATCGCCGGAATTTGGCCAGAGCCCGCCGCTGCTGGAGAAGAAGGGAGCCATCGATTGGAGCCGCCCCAGGAGAAGCTGCCGGTACCAGGAGAACCGTCATCGTCGACTTCGTCGTTCGCCCCCATCGCCGACCCTCGCCTAAGCCCCGGTGAGCCTCCCATGACCCACACCTGCAGCGTTAGGGTTCTGTCGCGCCGGCACTGCCCGACATGGACGATGAACCGTAGCCGTTCGATTAGAGTTAGATCGTGCGGTTCACATTGCCCCGTACAGCTTTGCCCCTCCCCGTCTCACTGACACGTGGGGACAGAAACTTAACCAGCCCGCATACGCGTTGTGTGTAGTGGGCCGGCCCACTAAAACATCCCGCGCGACCCAACAATTCAAATTAAGCTTTATTTATTTAATTTCTAACATAGTTCTATACCTAGATTAAAAAATCCACCCAGCTCGATTCACTGAATGAAAATACATGAAACCAATTTTTTTAGAAAGGTACTGAAATGCTTAATCCAAGCCCGCTGGATTAAAAGCATTTGGATTTATAGATCAACCATGGTAAAAATAACAAGGCAGAAGATTTTCAGCATTCAAACATTTTTAAAAATTCAACCATAAGAGCTTGTGAGTTGATTCCAACTCTCAAAAATCACATTTGATCATACCTTTCAGAATATATAAAAACATATGGGTTTACTTGCAGAAATAATGTTCAATTAATAAAATAATGCCACATAGGCATTTCTAGTCACTTTATTTAATTAAAATAAAAAGGTTAAACCTTATTAAATTGTGACACCACTTTAAGTCACATTCTCATGGACTGAAATATGTGGTGATGGCATGTGTCAACATGATCCCATGTTTGAGTTGGAGAATATTAAATCTTAAGTAGTTTTTCAATGAGTAGAAATTACTTTTCTCAAATAAAATAAATAAGACAAGTGCTTTAATCCTTGTGATGTTAGTGATGATGATAGATCACCTAGTGTTAAACTTTGTGTGATGATTAGCAATAGTTAAGTATTGTTTGGTGATTGTGTACCTCGTATTTATTTATAGATGCTAGTACCGACCAAGGATACGAGGAGGAAGGAGAATACTACGAGGAAGAAGTCGAGGAGAACTTCAACCACTGCTCTGCACAAGGCAAGCCTAATACTACTAGTTGATTTAGCAAGCTATTAACTTAGCAAGCTAACCCTTGCAACTATGAAAGTTAGAGAACCTATGTGTTGCATTAAGCATGCTTGGTTAGATACATTTGATGATGCCCAATCCTAGTTTTACTTGCAAGCTTAAATACTTTATTTTCTTTATCAAAGCTTTCTCTTAGAGTTTACATGGTGACTTGTAGATTCTAGAAAGATAACTAAAGGTAGCATACAGAAAATAAAATTTGGCCTAAGTTAGATAATCTTGATGTCATCCTAAGGCATGAAATTGAGCTTAGCAAATCCCACTTGTTTACCACCCCTTATTAGTATTTACCACCACTTGTAGATGCTAGTGCTAAGTATAAAACTTGATCAACTTTAGATGGGAATACTTGGTGAAAATGGTTATGAAAACCTTAGAATGATGAGTCATTCTACTGAAATGTTTTGACATGTGTTTCCAAACACCAGATGATTTTGATGATGAAAATGTAGAGGCATGAGCCTTAGCCCTTTAGAAAATTGATGGTTGTCTGGATGCGATATCATTCCAATGTTACCGTACAACCACAATACCCGAAAATTGGGTAGGGCTTGACTGGAAATTTATATACCTTAGTATGGGTTCCCTCGCGACCAAGGTTTGAGCTGAGGCTACCTTGTAAAGATTGTCCACCTGTGCAATACCCAAGATGACAGTCGGTCATGGTTGGGAGGCCAAACTCACAAGAGAGGTTCCTATACTAGGGCATGTAATTGAAAGGTTAGGATTGATTAGGATTGTTCCTGATGGATGTATCGAATGTTGTGGTGAAAGTGTACAATCTCTGCAGAGTGTCAAACTATTTGAATAGCCGCGTCTGCGGTTATGGACAGTTGGAGTGGCCATACTGTTCCCCCGTCAGATGTTTTCAAAATGACTTGTGAAGTTAATTATGACTTTGACTTGACCACAACAAAGTTGTGATATGAAATTCAAATTCCCACTTAGGTGTCATAAAACTTTCAACTAGTTTTTCTTTGCTTCTGAACTGAATAGAGGTAAATCTGGATTTTTGCAAAACAACCTTAGAGCCTAGTGTCCTACTAGAAAACCCCCCTTAACTTGTTAGTATTAGTTTGCGAGTACTTAAAGAGTACTCATGGCTTTGTCCCTGGCAATTCCTGTGGCCAGACTATGAAGAAGAGTATCAGGATGACAGACCGCAGGAAGGTTACGACAACTAGGATCATCTCCCATCGTCAGCATTGCTTGTGACCCTGAAGATGGAGCTTCACCTACGCTATCATTACTATTACGTTATTCTGCTTCTTGAGTTGTATTAAGAACTGGATCATGAGATCCTTATTTGTGTAAGACCTTATGTATGGTTTGTAATGGATGATGTACTGTGTTATCCAAATCTGTTATGTCTCGCAAAAATGGTAATCCTGGGATTGCGATGTATGGCATAACAGGCATCTAGGATTAAAAATACGGGTGTTGACATTGCCCCAAACTACTGCTAGATGCGATACATCTCTTGTCTAATATCTGAATCAGTGATCTTGGCCTTGGCTTTGGCCCACTGTTTGAGATGATCTGGCAGCGTAGAATTCTGCTGGTCTAGTAGGAACACCCTCATGTGATGGAGTGCATAGTAGGCTTCCTTCTTACTGCCTTCCGGCTGCTTCACACAGGGGAACTCCGTTACGTGGTTGAAGTCGTGCCTGCCGAACTTGACCTTCTTACGCATGAAGGTGGTTCCTTTCGTCAGGGCATAGCCAGTGAGAGCATCATCCAGAACTTCCTTGATCTTTTCATAGTTTTTATTCTTTTCTAGACTCCTCGTGTCGGAATACGTGGCGTGCGAATGCTTCGGCGATAAGGATATGAGCATGCATTGTTCATCTCTGTGCAAAAAAATTCAAATGGAATGTGTTGGAAAAAGGATAATGATAATCTAATAAAGCCAATCGATGGTGGCGATTGGATAATAACTTACTCGAGAAAGTAAGGCACGAGAATGTATTCCTTTGTCTTGTTCGCCATGAATATTCTTTTTAGGTACGAGGCCACGAAACGTCGTTCAACGGCGCTTGCCAAGCATGTAGTAGGGGTCCACTATAGCCATGCCCGATGTGTTCTCTCTAATGATCTCCATGGCCAGGCTGAGAGAAAACAGGCGGACCATTGTATAGTGCAGCGGGTATAGGTGGAACATATTGAAGATGTCATCAAACCGCAGGAAGAAAAGATACGCGGGGGCATTGTCGACGAATCCCAAGCCTGGTGGCACCTTAACCACGAATACCGGGTGCGAGGAATCTTTCTCCTCTAGAAGGCGTGTCTCGATCGTCAGCACACCGTCATGCACACTCTTCAATTGTGAACTGGCGAGCCTCCACAAATTCTTAGGTTGCATGGGCTCACCCGCCACATGAATCCTCCACATAATACCCTCGGGTCTTGGTGGCCCGTCCCGAAACCTGATCGGATTTGTAGTTGACGCCACCGGCTGGCTCAAGCTGCTAGATTTTCTTTTCCTGGCCTTTTTTCCTTTTGGAGAGTGAGCAAGAACCGCAATATGAGCACCGGCCGCCCTATTTAGGGCTTATAATAATGGGCCGGTTGGTTGTATCAGCTGGCTCGGTGAAGGCGCAAGCTGGAGGCGTCTGCTGAGAACCAAACAGACGCTTGGTGATAGTGGGTTTCTTTGTGGGGCCACCAGCTAGGACTTTGTTGCTAAACTAAGTGTTGAAGAACTGATCATCGAAGTCTTCGTCGTACTCTGCCGGATCCAGCGCCATGTGCATATCATCAACATGATCATCTGACCCACCGCGTGGAAGTGACGGCGAGGGTGGTAAGGGGGCCTTTGCCACCGCTTGTCGCTGGCACGACATGCGGTGATGTTGTTTGTGGCATGATGGCCCCCGCCATCCTCGAACGAATCATGCTCTTTGGCAATTGCAAGAATAAGCCGAAGCAACTTCTGAGGACAGTCGCCTCTTCTTCATCCGCTCCTGGGGGTTGAATGGGAGGTTCCAGGTCATCGCAGCCCCTTAGCACCCGACTAATTTTATCCGTGTGCACGCTATCTGGCATCGGCCTTGAGTTGAACATGCGCTGCAAGGGTTGAACGATGGTACCCTTGGCAACATCCCTCAGCTCGTTGTTCACGTAGAATAAGAGAGTGCAAGGAACATCCGTCAGCGGAAAACATGTATGGCATCAGAGAGATTCCATAAGAGTGATAGATGGCATGAAAGGCGGTAAAGCAATTTGTTTACCGTGATGGCGTCGAGATCGGCTAATGTCGAGGCACCGCGTATGACGACGGGCGTTCAAGAGACGGAGGGGCTGCTTGATGGCGCGGTTCAGGCCGCCGGTGTATTCTCCCTACCGGGTGGTTGCAACTCCGGTGCCGCTGCAACGATGACAGGGGAAGTCACCAACATGTCTGGCGCTGCGGTGATGGCAGGGGGAGTCACCAACACTTCCGGCGTTGCGGTGCTAGCGGGCGGAGTCACGAACACATAATTCGCCTGATTTGTCGGTGCCGCATTGTTCGAGTGGCTGCTGACCATGCTTGGAATCGGGCATGGCCCTTGTCGACCACCAGCACTCGAGTTCACTATTGACTCCACCAAGGTAGGTAGGATGGACGTGAGGGTGATTGCCAAGTTGTCTTGGACGATCCGCGGGATCCGCGCCACTTGTTCCTTAAGTTCTTGAACCTCGCGGTTTTCCTCCTCGCTCCTTCCCGACGTCGCCACACACGTCCTCGGCGGTGGACCAAAATGATCCACCCAATTCTTACCCTCGAGGCCGACCAGACGGCCAACCAACGACACCTTCTTCATAACCAGCATGATTTTCTTGGCCCGGTTCATCGCTCTGTTAAAAGGGTTATCCCACCAGGTGTCCGCCGTCGACCCCTGGGATGAGGAACCCTGCGATCCATGACTATCAATAATTTTCTCCTCCTGTACAGGAACTCCCGGTACTGATCTTCAGTGATCTGTGAGTCAATCTTCTGGATCTCCTCGAGACTTTTGCCTTCTTTATAGATCTTCTTATTTATCTAGGTTCTCCAGCTGTCCAGGGCGACGCTCACTTTGTGAGGGCGGATTTCTTTACATCATTCCCATGATAATTTGTGTTCCGATACTCAGCGGGGAACTTGTATCTTGCGTGCATCTTCTCGAAGAGGAGTGTGTGCAAGTGGCCATTATCTTTATGTCGGAGATTCTCGGTGTCGATCGAGATGGTTGTCCGAGTGATCGCCGCCACTTGCCCACCGTACCCTCTGACGACAAGGTCGTGCGCCAAAGGAACGCCTATTGGTCTCACTTTGGTAATTTCCTCTCTTACGGAGCCGACCGTGTTCGGGCGTCGTTCCTTCGGCTTCTTCTTCTTAGGAGGATTGCTACCACTCTCTATGCCCCCGTTGCCATCAGTGGTTTCATCATCCGCCGTTCCTTTGACTTCTTCCTCCACATCTTCCATCTCATCATCCTCGCTCTCCGAAGGATGGTATTCTTCATCGTCTTCTAGCTGCTGGGCCACCTCCCAGAATGTCAATTGTTTATTTTGAGGTCTGAATTTTCCTTTAGTGCTGATGCGCTTAGAACAACCAGCCTCGTCGTTGTCACACATCTTTGCACTAATAAAAAGCAAATGGTTAGTAATAAAGTGCACGGAAAAATCCGGCATGACCTTTGCTAATTTTCTTAAACTAGGAGTGCCTGATTTCTGCCAAAACTGAAGTTAATCAACATTCCGGCAAAAATCAGGACTCATTTCATACAAGAACCTGCATACACGACATAATAAAGTGCTTCATACAAGCACAAGAACAATTTCAAGTGCTACAACAATAAAAAAAATGACAATACACCATAACCAAGTGCTTCTGATCATAACCAAGTGCTAGCTTCCAAACAACTATCTCAGAACTTAACTAACTCTTGATGATATCAAATGACAACATTCAAATGATGACAACAAGCAAATACAACGTGATGATAGCAAGCAAACCATAGATTATATCACCACAGATTATAACACCTGTCATTTATGACAGCAAGAAGATACATGCAGATTATAGCACCGGTCATTATAGCAAGCAAGCAAATACAACATGCAGATTATATGGCAGCAAGCAAATACAACATGATGACATCAACAAAATACATGCAGATTACATGCAGGTTCTATAATCTGCATGTATAACATGATGACAACAAGAAAATACAACATGATGATAGCATTATACATGTCATTATAGCACCTGTCATTATAGCAAGACAGCAAATACATGCAGATTATATGACATCAAGCAATTTGTAGAGGAGTAGCAGCTTAGACTGAGTTTGCAAGCAATTACTAGTGCAGCAGCTTAGACTGAGTTTGACAATTTGTAGAGGAGCCCTAATCTGAACCCAGCTAATATTACTTATAATCTAAGCCCCAATCTGAGCCCCAATTTGTGCAGCAGTAAAATATCACTTATAATCTAATCTAATCTATCTACACAACACCAGCCCTAGTCTGAACCTAGCTAGTCAGTGTCTTAAAAAGATGGGAACATTTTTCTTGAGTACCAGCTAGTTCTTGCAGTATGCCACTATGCAAGGTCCGTTCATTCACTGTCAAGAGAGCTCAACCTCACTGTCAATAGAGCTCAAACGAGTGCTTTATTTTGCTAAAATATCAGGGCATAAGATTAATTTGCTAACTTTACTGCTCTGCATCTACTCACTGTCAACAGATTATATCACCTGGAGATTAATTTGCTAACAGATTATATCACCTGGAGATGATACTCCTATGCATGCAGACTAATTTGCTAAAATATCACTGTCAACCTCACTGTCAACACAGCAGTTAAAATTGTAAGTATGATAAATTTGCTAACCCTAGCAGATTATATCAACTATAACCTCACTGTCAACACAACAAATTATATCAACTGCTAACCTCACTGTCAACTGCTAACCTTACTATCAACCTCATTCTATGTTTTCAATCATGGGCTAACATTCAAGATTAATTTGCTAACCCTATCTAGCTTCTTATTGCCTGCATAGTGAGGGGAGAGAGGGAGAGAGGGAGAGAGGGGAGGGGCGACGCTAGCTAACCTC
This sequence comes from Avena insularis, assembly GCA_023614405.1. Taxonomy (NCBI): domain Eukaryota; kingdom Viridiplantae; phylum Streptophyta; class Magnoliopsida; order Poales; family Poaceae; genus Avena; species Avena insularis. Next base: position 114,718,131 of record CM042687.1, read on the forward strand.
TGAGAAGAGGACGATGATGGCGGGCGGATGACGACGATCAAACGACGGCGGGCGGACGACGGCGTCCTCCTCCTCCTCAGACGCGGGCGGACTCCTCCTCCTCCTCAGGCACGCGCACGGGCCTCCTCCTCTGACACGGGCGAGGCTCATCCTCCACGGCCTCCTCCTCGAGCGGCGGCTGATGGGGGGATCGAGCACGGCGGTGGCGGCTGGCGGATCGAGCATGGCAGCGGCGGGGGGGATCAGGCTCAGGCTTAGGCTGTGAGATGGGGATGAGATGGGTAAGAGAGCGACGTGGCCCGCGCACACATGAATAAATCCCAGATAGGCGTAGCGCACTCTGGCATAGTGCCCTACGGATATCTGTAGCGCACTCTGGACTAGTGTGCTATGCCTATCGGCTTCTAACGACTCTATAACATTACTACAACACTTCTTCTAACAACTACACTAGCCTATCCCACTAGTTTCGCACACTGCTCTATTCTGAACCTATATGATCACCCAGGTTCGAATCCTGGTTCCCACCTTTTTTATTTTTATTTTAAAAATACTTCTAAATGTTCCAAAAAGCCCAAAAGTGGTGATATATGCCATAAAAGTTTTGTTTTGTTTTTAAAATACTTTTAAATATTCCAAAAATTCCCAAAAGTGATAATATATGTCATAAAAGTGGTAAAAATATGATTCAAAGTATAACTTAATTAAATAATAATTTATCCATGAATATTACAATCTTTTTTGACCACGCGTTTTGCAATATTTTTTGAGCTAGAGTTTTACAATCTTTTTTCCCTTCTTTGTCGCGGTTGAATAATTTAGCCCTAGCACTTTAATGTTTCTTATTTCAAACGGGATACCTTTTTTGGGTTGGGTTGTCTTTTTTCTTCTTGTGATGTATGTTGCTGCATTGTAGTCGTCATCTTCAATCTTTGGATCGCCGTACTGGTCGAAGTCTTGCTTGTTGGCGACTCCATCCATTCTGATGATGTTTCTTTTTCCTCTCCTCATGACAACACAGCTAGGCTTTGTCGGGTCGGTAATGATAAAACATTGGTCCACTTTGCTAGCCAGTACCCACGGTTCATTTTCCACGGCCACGTTCGCACCAGTGGCCTTGGATTTGGCTGCTTCGGGTATAACCATGGTTGTGAAATACCGGTCTTCTCTTTCGATGTTCTTTGCCCATCTGACATGGAACATCGGCACCTTTTATCCACAGTAGTCAAGCTCCCAGATCTCCTCGATCCTTTCGTAGAATATTTCCTTCACATTGTCATTGGTGTAGAATTCTGACGTTATGCCTGAGTTCTGGTAATCACACTTGTTGTCCTTTTCCTCCGTGTAGAATGTGTAGCCGTTGATATCATACGCCTGATAGGTCACCAGGTTTTGCATGGGTCCCTGCGACAAGGTGAATATGATATTTTCCGTGTCAGAAGAATGCGATCATGGGGGATTATCAAGGAGCGTCTGCCTAAACCAACGCGTGAAATATGAGTTGTGCTCTTTGATTATTTCTCCATGTGTCCTCTGTATGCCCCGACCACTGTACTTCTTCTCGATTAACCCTTTGTGCTTCTGTACCCAATGATCGACCAATTCTACATGCAGTACACAACGAGTCTCTCGGTGACCAGATCCGTCGAGCTTGCCAAGGTTCCTGTTGATGGCAAGACCGACATGGTTCTCGATGTCTAGATAATTCGTGCAGAAAGAGATGCACATCCGTGGCGCACATGGCCCTAGTGCGCCATGGATGTGTTTTCCCATTTACAGAGCAGAGGGGCCTAGACTTAGGCGTAGCGCACGCGCCCCATGTGCGCCATGGCTAAACCTAACAACCGTAGCGCACATACCCCATGTGTGCTACGGGTATGTGGCTTGCAGCCAGCAGGCCTCTGGCCCACACATATATGTGGCGCACTATCACCACGTGCGCCACGGTTGTTCTAGTTACTAGTAGGGCACTGCCCACAGGTGAGCCTTGCATGTCTTACCCGTGGGGCACTTCAACCACGTGAGACACGGATGTGTGGATTACCTATAGCCCTTTTCTTAGTAGTGGCAAGGCGTGATGCTATGGGACAACCATTCAAGGTGCCACACCATCCCGAGCTGAAGCATCACGTGGATCATCTCAGCTTCATGGTGTATGACAGGCAGAAGGAGTTGGACAACAACTGTGCATACGCCAACCACAACTATGCCATTGCAGTCAAGAAGGACCAGACCCTCGCCATCCTTGCGAAAGAGCGTAAGACATTTTGTCGTCTGCGTGACAAGAAGGATCGCATCATTGCTCGCCTTCGTCACAAAGTGTCAGACTTGGAGGATACCATCCATGAGCGGGACATGCATCTTGAGGAGTGGGAGAATGCAGTGGAAGATATCCATGGAGATCCCTACTCCTACCTCAGTGATGATGATGACTACCTGGAGGACCAAGCCATGGACTTCCACATTGATGATGATGATTCCTCCTTCATTGATGATGATGATGAAGCCACCGATTCTAATGAGTAGTAGCACTTGAGCACTATCATAGGTGTGAGTTGTATCCGGTCCCATTGTATCGTAGTTTCACAGAATGGTTCTTAAAACCATCTGTTACCTTAGTGTGGTGTGTGTTTGTATTGGATGCTATGAATGAATGAATGAAAAGCAAGTTGCTAGTTGGCAAAACCCGAGTCAAACTCAAAGTTTAAAAACTTTTCAAAAACAAATCCCCGAACCTTCGAAATTTCCCTCTTGTCTCATGATCTATCTCAATCTTCAGATGCCTCACGGAGGAAGCAGTTCATCCCCGGACCCAATGCTGCAAACTTGCAAATGTTGGTTTCGGACCGTCAAGCTGAAAGAGCCGAACGTCAAGCCAACTTAGCCACCCTTCAACACATAGCTCAAATGGATAATAACAATCAAGGCCATGGAAACTAGGACAATCACGATCCAAGCTCAAGAACTTTCATAACACCAATCCACCCATTTTTAGTAAGTCTAAAGAGCCAATAGATGGTGATGACTGGCTGCAGACCAAGGAGAACAACTTAGAAGTCGCAGGAGTAGAGGCCAATGAAAAAGTACTGTTTGCGACCCATTATCTGGCAGGAGATGCAAGAGCTTGGTGGAATAGCATTCGCACCATGAATGGAGGACAGATGATAACTTGGGATGAATTCAAACTCAAGTTCAGCAGAACCCATGTGCCACCGGGTTTAATCAAGAGGATGAGAGATGAATTCAGAGAATTGAAGCAAGGGAGGATGACGGTAGTTGAGTATCGTGAAAATTTTCTGTCATTAGCCAGGTATGCACCAAATGAGATTGACACTGAAGCCAAGAAGGAGATATTATTGAACGGCCTGCATGATGAGATGCATACGGTATTAGTCAACATTCCTTTCAATGAATTGAAGCCTTAGTGGATTTTGCAATCCAGATGGAAGCCAAGATCAACCAAGCCAATGAGAATCGCAAGCGTGGAATGATGCATCAACCAGGAACCCACCATACCCCAAAGTATCGTCCCAACCCGTCTGCAGGATATGCCCCAAGAAACAATAGACCCCCGATGACCCATCCGTACTACCCCAACCGTGGAGGAGGAAACCCAAGGCCCGGAGAAAACCACAATAACAACCCCGACAACGCCAACAATTTCAACCGTGCACCACCCAAGTTCAACAAGAACAACACCAATACTGCCCCAAGGACTGGAAGCAATGCCGTGCCTGTTGCAGGAGAAGACAAGTCTCAGGTTACCTGTTATGAATGCAGGGTCAAGGGTCACTACTCCAATGAGTACCCCAGGAAGCTTGCAGCAGCCAGCAATGCGAATGCCCCAACTCAGCAGCAGCATCGTGTTCAGGCTGGAAGGAGATTTTCCCTAGGGAAATCACTCAACCACAACGTCCGTCCGTTTCACATGAATGCTGAAGAAGCTCGGGAACCGCCAGATGTCGTGCTGGGTATGTTTTATGTTAACCTAGTACTTGCAAGAGTGTTGTTTTATTCTAGAGCATCACACTCGTTTCTTACAGAAGAATTTTCATGCACTAGTAAGATTCAACCAACAAAATTGAAGCATTCTATGATAGTTCAAATACCTGGTTCAACAACCAAGGCTAGACAAATTTGCAAGGTCGTACCTATCAAAATCCATGGAATAGATTTTTATGCTAATCTAATAGTACTTGGAACCAAAGGTTTGGAAATAGTACTAGAAATGGATTGGATGTCAAAATATAAAGGATTAATCGACTGTGCCAAGAAATCCATAACCATTACTGGTACCACTAGAGTATCAGTAGAGAATGTATCTGAAACTTTGCCCCGTCAATTCAAGTGCAACAAGAGTCTAGCCCAACCAACCACTGACCAAGTCAGAGTAGTCTGTGAATACCCCGACGTATTTCCAGATGTTTTTGTTGGAATTATGCCCTGGAGGCAATAATAAATATGTTATTATTATAATTCTTGTTCATGATAAAGTTTATATTCCATGCTAGAATTGTATTAAGCGGAAACTTTGATACTTGTGTGGTTTACGAACAACAACGTGTCTGTAGTACGCCTCTATGGACTAGCTCATTGATTAACGATGGTTAAGGTTTCCTAACCATAGACATGAGTTGTCGGTTAATAATGAGATCATGTCATTAGGAGAATGATATGATGGACATACCCAAATTAAGCAGAGCAATTAGATCGTGTCATCGTGTTCATCTTTGCGAAGCTTTTTCTTATGTCAAGTATTGTATTCCTTAGACCAAGGGATAATAAAACTCCTTGGTATCGGAAGAAAGCTTTGAGGTCATCAAACATCATCCTATGTGAGGGTGATCATAAAGGTGTCTCTCAGGTGATCGGAAAGTACCTGTTGGGTTGTATGTATCGAGATGGAATTTGTCCCTCCCGAGTCGGAGAGATATACTTCGGGCCCACTCGGTAATCGATATCAACACCGCTTGCGAGCACGTGGTTAAGGAGTTAATCACAAAGTGATATCGGATTACAGAACGAGTAAAGTACTTGCTGTGAACGAGATTGAACTAGGTATGCCGATACCAACGATCGAATCTTGGGCAAGTAAAATATCGCGTGACGAAGGGAATATATATATGGGATTAATTGAATCCTGGCATCATGGTTCATCCGATATGATCATCGATGAATATGTGGGAGTCAATATGGGTTTCCAGATCCCGCTGTTGATTATTGATAGAAGATCATGTCTGCATATTCTGGAACCCGTAGGGTCACACACTTAACGTGCCTCGACGCTAGGATAGAATGGATAATTGGTTTATGAGTTTTTGTTCGGAGTCTCGGATGAGATCCAGGACATCACGAGAGGTTCCGAAATGGTCCGTAGAATAAGATTCATATAAAGGAAAGCAATTTTTGGATTTCAAAATTGTTTCGGATTATTCGGTATTGTACCGGAAGGTTCTAGAAGCTTCCAGAGTGGGACCAATGTGGCCCCACTTGTCCGAGGGCTGCATGGTCCTAAGAGGGAGTGCCCTGGCCTCTTTGGGCCAGGGGCACAAGGGCCCATAGGCCCAGCCGGCCAAACCCTAGGGGAAACCCTAGGGAACCCTTCTAGAAGGAGGGGGGAAACTTGCCCCCCACTCCAACCCTTAGGGACGCCGCCCTAGGGCTTGGAGGAGGGGCCAAGGGGTTCGGCCAGCCCCCTATATAAGGTGGGAAGGGGTGCACCCCTCCCCCCAGTCCTCCAACCCTAGCAGCCGTCCTGCTGCCCTCCAGCTCTCTCTCTCCCATTGCGTGGCAGCCTGCAGAAACTCTCCACCATAGCACCACGCCGTCGTGCTGCAGATCCAATCCATCTCTCCACCCCACTTTCTGGACCAAGGAAGGAGGAGACGTCGCGGCACCGTACGTGTGCATCTCTCGGAGGCGCCATCACTTGCGGCGTTGGATCGGATCGGATCGCGAGGAGGAGAAGGCTAGTTCGACTACATCACTCATGTTCTGTTGAACGTTTCTGTTGTGCGATTTCTTCAAGGGTATGAAGATATCATCTATCTCTCTCGTTGATTGCATCTCCTAGATTAGATCTTGGCTTTCTTGTTCGCATCCGTAGAAAATTTTGATTTACTATGCTGCGAAACCCCTTTAGTGGTATCAGAGCTAGATCTATGCGTTGATGTGTTTCACGAGTAAAACGCAACAAGCTTGTTGCGGACGTTGATGTTTTCTTTTGCAAGCCTCTTGTTGTGTATTTATTATGGCTCGGCATAGTGAGATCCAAGCGGTCCAGGCCAACTTTACGCGACCTCATTCGCGAGACCGGCTCTGCATTTGACGTGTGGCTTGTTCCACACATGTGGCCGGTGGATGCCAGTTTCTCTCACTATAGTAGTCATGGGATTTAAACCGGATGTTAGCAACCATAATATCACCGTTGTGGCTTTCCGTAGGTAAGAATCATTCTTACCTTGTTACTCCCATAAGCCACGTAAAACATGCAACAACAAAGTAGAGGCGTCTAACTTGTTTTTGAAGGGAGTGTTTTGTGATATGGTATGACCCAATACGTGATGTGTATGATGTATGCAATGGTCATGTTTTGTAATATTTCACGACTTGCATGTCGATGAGTTCACAACCGACAGGAGCCATATGGTTGTCTTTATAATTGTGTATGACCTGTGTGTCAACTTCTTATACGCCATGTAATAGCTTTACTTTATCGCTAAGTAGTTAGCAATAGTTCTAGTTGCTATTCGTGGTGGAGGCAATCATGGTGGAGTGATGGAGATCATGCTGGCGCGCACAAGATGGAGATCATTGCGTGGAGATTGGCTATACCATGTCACATAAAACTATATGCATGTGATGTTTATCCTTTTATGTATCTTATTATGCTTAGATCGCGACGGTAGCATTATAAGATGATTCCTCACTTAAAGATCAAGATAAAATTGTGTTCTCCCCATGTATGCACCGTTGCGAAAGTTCAAGCACCTTGTGATGATCGGGTGCTATAAACTCTACGTTCACATACAACGGGTGCAAGCCAGTTTTGCACACGCGGAAATACTTGGGTTTGACTTGACGAGCCTAGCATGTACAGACATGGCCTCGGAACATATGAACTGAAAGGTTAAGCATGAGTCATATGAATGATATGATCAACACTTTGTTGTCCACCATTGAAACCACATCTCTTCTCGTGAAGATCGGATTAGGTGTGGTGAATTTGGATCATGTTCACTAAATAACTTGAGGGATGTTGAATTTAGTGGGAGTTCATCTAGTAATTTGATTAAGTTGAACTAGTTATCATGAACATAGTCTAAATTGTATTTGCAAATTTTGTAGATCAAATGGCTAAGTCCAACTTCAACTTCAACGTTTTTGCTGAGAAAGAAAAGTTTAAGAATAATGGGTCTAACTTCACCAACTGGTTCCGCAATCTGAGAATCATTCTCGCTGGCGGACAAAAGAACTATGTCCTTGAGAAAGCGCTAGGTGACGCCCCTGCTATTGATGCGCCGGCTGATGAAAAAGCTGTTTATCAGTCGTGCAAAGATGATTATGGAGTGATTAAGAGTACGATGTTGTTTGCTATGGAACCGGACCTTCAAAATTGTTTTGAGGAGTTCGTCGGGCCCTTTGAGATTCTTGAGGAACTGAAAACCATGTTTCAGACTCAGCCCCATTCTGAGAGATATGAGATCTCTGAGAAGTTCTTTAACTGCAAGATGGAGGAAGGGAGTTCTGTTAGTGAGCACGACATTAAGATGTCGGGCTACACTCAACGTCTTGAGCAACTGGACTGCAAGATTCCAGAAGAGCTCAAAATTGACAGAGTTCTTCAATCACTCCCTCCTAGCTACAAAGGTTTTCTAGTTACTCACAATCAGATTGGTTCCACTGACTGAGCTCTTCGCTAAGCTGAAAGCTGCGGAGGTGGATATCAAGAAAGATAATCATGTGTTGATGGTCAAAAAGACCCCTAGCTTCAAGAAAGGTAAGGGTGCAAAGAAATCCTTCAAGAAAGGCAGCGGCAAGCGCGTTGCCCCTGCTGAGAAGAAGCTCAAGTCTTGACCTAAGCCGGACACTGAGTTCTTCTATTGCAAGGACAAGGGTCACTGGAAGTGCAACTGTCCGAAGTACTTAGCGGACAAGAAGGCTGGCTCCATTAAAGGTATATTTGATATACATGTTATTGATGTTTACCTTACTAGCGCTCGTTGTAGTGCCTGGGTATTTGATACTGGTTCATTTGCTAATATTTGTAACTCGAAACAGGAGCTACGGAATAGATGGCGGCTAGCAAGGGATGAGGTGATGATGCGCGTTGGAAACGGATCAAAAGTTGATGTGATGGCCGTCAGCACGCTCTCCTTAGTTTTACCTTCGGGATTACTTTTAAACCTTATTAATTGTTATTATGTGCCTGCATTGAGCATGAACATCATATCTGGATCGTATTTATTGCAAGATGGTTATTCATTTAAATCGGAGAATAATGGTTGTTCTATTTATATGAATAACATCTTTTATGGTCATGCACCTGTTGTGAATGGTTTATTTCTTCTGAATCTCGAAAGCAATGAAACGCACATCCATAACATTGAGGCTAAGAGATGCAAAGTAGATAGTGATAATCCAACTTATTTGTGGCACTGCCGTCTAGGTCATATTGGTGTAAAACGCATGAAGAAACTCCATTCTGATAGACTTTTGGAGTCTCTTGATTTTGAATCATTTGACACGTGCGAGCCGTGCCTCATGGGCAAGATGATCAAAACCCCGTTCTCCGGAATAATGGAGCGAGCAACGGACTTGTTGGAAATCATACATACCGATGTATGCGGACCAATAAGTGTTTCGACGCGCGATGGATATCGCTATTTTCTCACTTTTACTGATGACTTAAGTAGATATGGATATATCTATTTAATGAAACATAAATCTGAAATGTTTGAAAAGTTCAAAGAATTTCAGAACGAAGTTGAAAACCATCGTAACAAGAAAATTAAATTTCTACGATCCGATTGTGGAGGTGAATATTTGAGTTATGATTTTCTCACGCAATCTTAAAGCAAGCGGAATCATTTCTCAACTCATGTCACCCGGAACACCACAGCGCAATGGTGTGTCTGAACGCCGGAATCGAACTCTATTAGATATGGTGCGATCAATGATGTCTCTTACAGATTTGCCGTTATCATTTTGGGGTTATGCATTAGAAATCGCTGCATTCGCTTTAAATAGGGCACCATCTAAATCCGTTGAGACGACACCATATGAACTATGGTTTGGTGCTAAACCTAAGTTGTCGTTTCTTAAAGTTTGGGGATGCGAAGCTTACGTCAAGAAGTTGATGCCGGACAAGCTCGAACCCAAAGCGGAGAAATGCGTCTTCATAGGATACCCTAAGGAAACGATTGGGTATACCTTCTACCACATATCCGAAGGCAAAGTGTTTGTTGCAAAGAACGGATCCTTTCTTGAGAAGGAGTTTCTCTCGAAAGAAGTGAGTGGGAGGAAGGTAGAGCTAGACGAGGTTATTGAACCTTCTCTCGAGTTGGAGGGTAGCGCTGCACCTGAAATTGTTCCAGTGCCATCTGCACCAACAAGAGAGGAAGCTAATGATGAGGATCATGAAACTTCGAACGATGCTACTACTGAACTTCGCAGGTCGACAAGGTCACGTGCCACTCCTGAATGGTACGGCAACCCTGTCTTACCCGTCTTGTTGTTAGACAACAGTGGACCTGCGAACTATGAGGAAGCAATGATGAGCCCAGACTCTGAGAAATGGCTAGAGGCCATGAAATCTGAATTGGGATCCATGAGCGAAAACCAAGTATGGACTTTGGTGGACCCTCCTAGCGACCGTAAGGCCGTTGAGTGCAAATGGATTTTCAAGAAGAAAACGGACGCGGATGGTAATGTTACTGTCTATAAAGCTCGGCTTGTCGCAAAAGGATTTCGACAAGTTCAAGGTGTTGACTATGATGAGACTTTCTCTCCCGTAGCAATGTTTAAGTCCATTCGTATTTTATTAGCAATTGCTGCATTTCATGGTTATGAAATATGGCAGATGGATGTCAAGACTGCGTTCCTCAATGGCAACATTGATGAAGAGTTGTATATGATGCAGCCCGAAGGTTTTGTCGATCCTAAGGATGCTGATAAGGTGTGCAAACTTTAGCGTTCCATTTATGGACTGAAGCAAGCATCTCGGAGTTGGCATCTTTGTTTTGATCAAGTGATCAAGAGCTTTGGATTTGTTCCAAATTTCTACGAAGCTTGTATGTACAAGAAAGTGAGTGGAAGCTCGGTGACATTTTTGGTACTATATGTGGATGACATATTGATTATTGGAAATGATATTGGTATGCTTAACGATGTGAAGAGTGATTTGAATAAATGATTTTCAATGAAAGACCTAGGAGAAGCTGCTTATATATTAGGCATCAAAATCTATAGAGATAGACAAAGACGCCTAATAGCTTTAAGCCAAAGTACATACCTAGACAATGTTCTGAAAAGGTTCAGAATGGATAAAGCAAAGAAAGGTTCATTGCCCATGTTGTCAGGTAAGATATTGAGCAAGGCTCAGTGTCCAGCTACGGTAAACGATAGAGATACTATGAGCAATGTGCCATATGCCTCGGCCATAGGTTCTATCATGTATGCCATGCTATGTACTAGACCGGATGTGACCAATGCTCTTAGTTTGACGAGCAGATACCAAAGTGATCCAGGAGTGGAACACTGGACAGCCGTGAAGAACATCCTAAAGTATTTAAATAGGACTAAAGAAATGTTCTTGGTCTATGGAGGTGATGAGCAGCTCGTCGTAAAAGGTTACGTCGACGCTAGTTTCGACACCGACCCAGATGATTCTAAATCTCAGACAGGATACGTTTATATTTTGAATGGTGGAGCTGCGAGCTGGAGAAGCTGCAAGCAAAGCATGATCGCGGGATCTACAACAGAAGAGGAATACATGGCTGCTTCAGAAGCGTCACGTGAAGGAGTTTGGATCAGGAACTTCATCACTAAGCGGTTGAAGCACTTGGAACCACTGGAGATATTATGCGACAACACTGGCGCCATAGCACTGGCTAAGGAACCAATATATCATCCAAAGACCAAGCACATCAACCGCCATTTTCATATAATTCAAGATTATATAGCAGATGGAGATCTGAAGATTAGCAAAGTACATACAGATCTGAATGTCGTAGATCCGTTGACTAAACCTCTTCCACGAGCAAAACATGATCAGCACCTTAATGCCATGGGTGTTAGATTGTTGCCAGATGTAAACAAGATTATTGACTCTAGTGCAAGTGGGAGACTGTTGGAATTATGCCCTAGAGGCAATAATAAAGATGTTATTATTATAATTCTTGTTCATGATAAAGTTTATATTCCATGCTAGAATTGTATTAAGCGGAAATTTTGATACTTGTGTGGTTTATGAACAACACCGTGTCTCTAGTACGCCTCTATGGACTAGCTCATTGATTAATGATGGTTAAGGTTTCCTAACCATAGACATTAGTTGTCGGTTAATAATGAGATCATGTCATTAGGAGAATGATATGATGGACAAACCCAAATTAAGCAGAGCATTTAGATTGTGTCATCGTGTTCATCTTTGCGAAGATTTTTCTTATGTTAAGTATTGTATTCCTTAGACCATGGGATAATACAACTCCCTGGTATCGGAAGAAAGCTTTGAGGTCATCAAACATCATCCTATGTGAGGGTGATCATAAAGGTGTCTCTCAGGTGATCGGAAAGTACCTGTTGGGTTGTATGTATCGAGATGGAATTTGTCCCTCCCGAGTCGGAGAGATATACTTCGGGCCCACTCGGTAATCGATATCAACACCACTTGCAAGCACGTGGTTAAGGAGTTAATCACAGAGTGATATCGGATTACGGAACGAGTAAAGTACTTGCTGTGAACAAGATTGAACTAGGTATGCCGATACCAACGATCGAATCTCGGGCAAGTAAAATATCGTGTGACGAAGGGAATATATATATGGGATTAATTGAATCCTGGCATCGTCGTTCATCCGATATGATCATCGATGAATATGTGGGAGTGAATATGGGTTTCCAGATCCCGCTGTTGATTATTGATAGAAGATCATGTCTACATATTCTTGAACCCGTAGGGTCACACACTTAACGTGCCTTGACGTTAGGATAGAAAGGAAAGCAGTTTTTGGATTTTGGAATCGTTTCGGAGTATTTGGTATTGTACCAGAAGGTTCTAGAAGCTTCCATAGTGGGACCAACGTGGCCCCACTTGTCGAAGGGCTGCGTGGGCCTAAGCGGGAGTGCCCTGGCCGCTTTGGGCCAGGGGCACAAGGCCCCATAGGCCCAGCCGGCCAAACCCTAGGGGAAACCCTAGGGAACCCTTCTAGAAGGAGGGGGAAACTTGCCCCCCACTCCAACCCTTGGGGCCGCCGCCCTAGGGCTTGGAGGAGGGGCCAAGGGGGCCAGCCAGCCTCCTATATAAGGTGGGCAGGGGCGCACCCCTCCCCCCACTCCTCCAACCCTAGCCGTCGTCCTGCTGCCCTCCACCTCTCTCTCTCTCCCGACTGTGCGTAGGCGAAGTCCTGCCGCAGAAACTCTCCACCATATCACCACGCCGTCGTGCTGCAGATCCAATCCATATCTCCACCCCACTTGCTGGACCAAGGAAGGAGGAGATGTCGCGGCACCGTACGTGTGCATCTCTCGGAGGTGCCGTCACTTGCGGCGTTGGATCGGATCGGATCGCGAGAAGGAGAAGGCTAGTTCGACTACATCACCCACGTTCTGTTGAACGTTTCCGCTGTGCGATTTCTTCAAGGGTATGAAGATCTCATCTATCTCTCTCGTTGATTGCATCTCCTAGATTAGATATTGGCTTTCTTGTTCGCATCCATAGAAAATTTTGATTTACTATGCTGCGAAACCCCTTCAGTTTTGCCCGGTATGCCCCATATCGGGATATCGAGTTTATCATTGAACTAACCCCTGGAACTGGACCTATAGCTCAGAGACCTTATTGTATGAACCCGTCTGAATTAGTGGAGCTAAAGAAGCAACTAGATGCTATGCTGGACATAGGCCTGATTCAACCAAGTGCGCAGCCATGGAGATCACCTGTTTTATTTGTGGATAAGAAAGATGGAGGTAACCGTTTGTGCATTGATTATTCGAAGCTGAATGATGTCACCATTAAGAGCAAGTACCCACTGCCAAACATAGAAGACCTGTTTGACCAGTTGACCGGTGCCAAAGTGTTTCTAAGATTGATCTTAGAATTGGTTATCATCAACTCAAGATTCACGTAGAGGATATTCCAAAGACTGCCTTTACCACTAGATATGGACTATATGAGTACACTGTCATGTTTTTTTGGATTAACCAATGCCCCCGCTTATTTCATGAATCTCATGAATAATATTTTTATGAACTTCCTGGATAAGTTTGTCGTTGTTTTCATCGATGACATTCTGATCTATTCCAAATCAGAAGAAGAACATGAGCTACACCTAAGGACCATCCTTGAAACCCTTTGGGAGCATCAATTGTATGCCAAGTTTAGCAAATGTGAGTTCTGGTTAAAGGAAGTAGGGTTCCTCGGACATATTGTTGTCGACCCTGCCAATGTTAAGGATGTTGAAGAAAGGCAAGCCCCAACCACTCAAACCAAAGTTCATGCATTTCTCGGATTAGTGGGATATTACCGCAAGTTCGTAGAAGGATTCTCGAGCATCGCAAGACCCATGACCCAATTGTTGAAGAAAGATAAGAAGTTTGAATGGATGGAGAAATGTGAAGCAAGTTTTCAAGAACTCAAGAGAAGATTGATCTCAGCCCAATCTTGATTATGCCAGATATCACGAAGCCCTTTGATGTGTATTGTGACGCATGAGAAGAATTACCCTACCCATGACCTTGAACTAGCAGCCGTAGTTTTAGCATTGAAGACATGGCGGCATTACCTCATGGGTAACCGCTGTGAGATTTATTCGGTTCACAAGAGTCTATAGTATATTTTCACCTAGAAGGAGCTAAATATGAGGCAAAGGAGATGGATAGAGATAATCAAGGACTATGACCTTGATATTCACTATCACCCCGACAAAGCCAATGTGGTAGAAGATGCTCTTAGCAGATTATCGTGTCGCTTGAACACCATGATTCTGAAGGAGCAACCAAGTTTGCACAAGGAGTTGGAAGATTTCAGAATGGAACTCTTAAGTGAAGGATTTTTGGCTAGCATAGAACTGCAACCCACTTTGATCAGTCAGATCAAGGAGGCACAGAAAATAAATGCTAGTATTGATGGAATCAAACATCGTATCTGTACAAGGAAGGTACCGGGATTCACCGATGATAAAGAAGGAGTTTCGTGGTACAAAGGACGTATCTGTGTACCAGCGGATTTAGAGTTGAAGCAAGCTATTTTGAAAGAAGCCCATGATACTCTTTATTCTATCCACCCCGGAGGAACGAAGACGTATCAGGATTTGAAGGAACAATTTTGGTGGCACAAGATGAAGAGAGAAATCGGAAGCTATATAGCCAAATGTGATATCTGTCAGAGAGTCAATGTGGGACATCAGAGACCCGCAGGACTTCTGCAACCATTGCAGGTTCCAGGAATGGAAATGGGATTCAGTAGGAATGGATTTACATCTAATAGGGGAAATAAATCTATCTGGGTCATAGTGGATAGACTATCCAAAGTCGCTCATTTCTTACAGGTCACAACCACTTACCAGAGTTCAAAGCTAGCAGAGTTGTATATTGCTAGGATAGTCAGTTTGCATGGAGTCCCCAAGAACATTGTGTCGGATCGAGGAACTCAGTTTACCTCGAGATTTTGGAAGAAAGTCCAAGAAGGATTGGGAACTAGACTGGATTTCAACACACATCTTATCACCCTCAGACTGATGGACAAACGGAGCGAGTAAATCAGATACTCGAAGATATGTTGAGAGCTTGTGTGCTAGAATATGGATCAAAATGGTAAGACTGCCTGCCTTTCGCAGAATTTTCATATAACAACAGTTACCAAGCCAGTTTGAAAATGGCCCCATTTGAGTTTATGTATGGAAGGAAGTGTTGTACCCCATTGAATTGGTCGGAAGTAGGAGAGAGTCAGATTTTCGGACCCGACATCCTACGAGAAGCCAAAGAGAAAGTGCACAAGATCCATGAGCACCTTAAGACCGCCCGATCTAGATAGAAGAGTTATGCTGACAAGAGACATCGAGACCTAGCCTTCAATATCGGAGATTTTGTGTATCTGAAAGTATAACCCTTGAAAGGAATGCAACGTTTCCAACTCAAAGGAAAGTTAGCCCCCAGATATATTGGAACCTTCAAGATTTTGAATTGTAACAGCCCATGTTTGTAATATATTTACTCAGTACTTAAGCATGGCATGCATATATTTAAGTCATCTAAGTAATGCATGAGTTTAAGTGTGTTGAATAAAAATGCAAACCCTAAACCTTCCCTCTCTTTGAAACTATATCCAAATGGTGTTTGAAATTTTGGAAAGTATCAATTGTGAAGCCCAATTGATTATAAGGGCCCCACAATAGTTTATATGTTTTATGAAAACTCTTGGTAATTTGAAAATATTTAAAACAGTAAGTGAATTTGAAATTAAAATCATAAATCAAAATCAGAAAAAGGAAAAGTTTCTGTTAAAAAAATATAGCCTGAGCAATCCCAGGCCGGCCCAGATCTTCCTCCTCTCCCTGCAACCTTTCCTGCAGCCCAGGTCATCCCACCCGGGGCCCAGGAGCAGGCCCGTACCCCTTGGTTCTTTTCTTCCTTTTCTTCTTCATCGACAGAAGGACGTCGGCGAGGAGATATGCTCGTTGTCGCTGCCGTCGCCGTCCGACCGCGCTGCGATGCCCGCCTGCGCCAAGATGAACGCTACCGACACCGGCAACGTCTATAAGACCCCCTGTCGCCGCCAGATGAACCCTATCCCCTCCCACTTTCCCCAATTTCCTCTGACCGAACCCCAGCGGCCATGGCCGCCAGCTAGCCGCCGTTTTCAGCCTCCCCGAGCCCATCCGACACCGCCATCAGTTCCGCCTCGCTTCGTTTCGTCCTCCTGCGGAAGGAATCGACATGGGGCATTGGGATTCGTCGCCATCGACCGTTCCCTCCCCAACTCCGACGTGCTCTGCCGCTCGCCTCACCGTCGACCCCAGCCCCGCATGTCTTCCTCAACCCTCCTGCGAGCATCGTGGTGAGTCTTCGGTGCTCAGGGCACCCTCTGCCTGCTTCCTCTTCCTCCGTGCCGACGGTGCGACACTGACCTGCAACTGCCGCCACCGTCTATCATCGTGGAGGCTGCTCCGGGGACCAATAACCGGTGGCACCGCCCCCTTTAGGTTCGCCCTGCAGCGCTTGTTCGAACCCGCCCATCCGCGCATCCCATCTCGCCCTCCTCCGTCGTCCCTGGCCGCTGGCCGACGCGTTCTCCGGTGAGGTCCATGTGGCGCTCGCGTGGCCTGCCT
Organism: Avena insularis; assembly: GCA_023614405.1. Classification (NCBI taxonomy): domain Eukaryota; kingdom Viridiplantae; phylum Streptophyta; class Magnoliopsida; order Poales; family Poaceae; genus Avena; species Avena insularis. The sequence continues at coordinate 114,734,678 of CM042687.1, forward strand.
GCGTGGCCTTGGACCCAACCATCAGTCAGTGTGCGTAGCCCCAGCCTCAGTGAGAAAAGCCCTGAACCCGTTTTGCGCATGTGGCTGCTGATGTGGCTTCAGCCCCACCAGTTAGTCACTGTGGGTGTGTTAAGTTTTGGTAACAAAAGGCCAGGTTTATATTATGACGTCAGCCTGATGTTATAAGTTGTTTTATTAATTTCAGAAATTGTTTGAATATTGTTAATTCAATAACTTTTAATATGTAATTCAGAAAAATAGAAATAATATATCAAAATGTTTAGAAAAATGAGAACTATCTAATGGAGCTATAATCATGCATTGTTCAACAATTTAAATGGCAAGTTTAATTAGAAGAACAACTGCACCCCTCTCATGTGTTTCCGGAGATTTCCGAGTTAGGGTTTTGAACCCTCGGAACCCCGTTTAAGTTGTCAAGCATGCCTTAGGGTTTCATTTCTATGCAATTAAACTTGTCATATCATCATCATTGTTTGTGCATTGCATCAATGCCATGTATTGATTGTTGCCTTTCTTTCCAGTATTTGGTTCTTCGCGATAGGATCCAAACCCGAAGTTGATGTCAACAACACCGAAGATCCGTACCTGTCTTCTGACGGACAAGGCAAGCATAGCCTCTCATTCTAAACCTATGTTTTATAAAGTGTATTACTTTCTCGCTATAATGCACATGATTCCAAATGTGGTCTTTTGTCAGTAGCTAGTGTTACCTATCTGCTGCAATGTTTCCCTTTTGTAGCCTATTACTCCTGATCCACTGCTCCTAGCATACCTAGGTTTGGCATGTGAGCGTTGTAGAGATCTTGTTATCGACAACTTAGCCAAGCATAGAGACAACGTCTGATCTGTTCAATGATGAATCATATGTGCCAAGGAAGGTAGTGAGGTAGGGGATGGTGACATCATCGAAGGAGTTAACTAATCATGCTAAGGCTTGTATGGGAGGCCACATTGGGTGTGGTATTTTTAGTCCCATGCTCGCCAACACTAGGAACTGAGTTCTTGCCTTTGGAACTGAGACGAGCGTACAGCCACACGGGGCTTGGGAACCCCCTCGACTGACTAACTTGCCTAGTAGATTCCATGAGTCACATAGTTCGGGCTTTCCATTTGGCATACGCATTGAAAACGTTTTCGAAAGAGGAGGTGAAGGAGGTGCATCATAACTGGTAGGGAAGCGTGGCCGCGGTTGCTTGGGGTAGATAGCGTCCCTGGTAAACCAACCTCGCCTCACATCTTTAAGTACCGGCTTCGGGATTTGACCCGTTATGGCAGAATCATACTTATTGCGTGACTCATGGTCTCGGCGAAAGCAAGGTAAAGGTCGTGGTCAACCATCCTCTGCCGGCCATCCAAGGAAGAGGGATAATAATATTTGGCATTAAGAGTCGGTTGGTACGTGTGGGTAAAGTTGTACACCCCTGCAGGGTATTAATCTTTTCGAAAAGCCGTGTTCACGGTTATGAACGCTTGGTGACCAGATTCTAAAATCATAGATAACTTTAACCATTGTAAAACTTGTTGATCCACGTGTGCTTAACGATGCTTCCTCTGGGTCGAGGGGGTGATTCTAGATAGGAGGTTCTGATGAAGCTGGTGGTTATCGAGATGTGATGAACAAGATGAAGAAGTCGCTATCTTGTACCTTTTAAAAGATTCTGCGTAGACGAGCCTATTCTCTCTCTTGTTTACAAATAAAGACTGCTTTCCGCAAAAGAAAATCCAGAGAAAGCCTTTCTAACCAGAGCATACAGATACTAGGTTATCTAAGTCTTGCGGAGTACATTCTCGTACTCACCCTTGCACCATTGTTGTTTTTCTACAGAGGATCTGGTTGCAACTGAAGGTGGCTTCTATGTTGACATCGACGATTAGTTGGGGGTCCTAGGTAGCAGACTGAGGACTATTGGATGGACATCGCTTTTGTTTATGGCCTCTTAGGCCTTTTGCTAAGTTGTTGTGTAGAACAACATATTTTGCTTCAGCTGTGTTATGTAATGTTGGGTCTATGACCTCTGGTTTGTAATAACTCTAATATCTTACTCTGTTAAGAGTTTAAACTTATTATGTTGAATCCCTGTGTTCTGTAATGTTACAGAATCATACTGTGATATTCCGTGTTTGGGAGTTGAACTTATCTTAGATGGTGAGCTGAGGTTAGTTTAACCCTAACCCCGGGGGGTGCTACATGAATCGCCGAGGAGAAGTATCCTATCAACTGGAACTGACAGAGGAGATGTCAGCCGTGCATAATGTGTTTCATATCTCGTTACTTCGCAAATGCCTAGAAGTCCCAGAGAAGACCAAAGTTTTCAAGAATATTGATCACAGAACCATAGAGATCAACGAGGACCTAACATACCCCGAAGTACCCATTCGTATTTTAGAAGAAGCCTTCGGAACCATCAAAAACCGGATTATCACGTTTCTCAAGATCCAGTGGAGTAACCACACTAAAGAAGAAGCTACCTGGGAGCGAGAAGATTACATTAGGACTGAGTTTCCAGATATCTTTAAATCCTAGTTTTGTTTCTCTTAAATCCTGGGACGAGATTTTGTTTAAGGGGGGAAGGTTTGTAACATCCAAAAAATATTAATCAAGATTATAAAGTTCTGATCACCCAAGTTTAGGGTTAACAAAAACTTTTATTATTTAAAACCAATATGAATGCATGTGTGTGTGATGAATGCTTGTATTGCGATGATTGATTGCTATGGATGGAAAGGATTGGTTAAAAGATGAAAACAACATTATATAGATCATTTCCAAGAAGAATCAAATAAATAGAAAATAAAAAATAAGATATATAAGCAAATGTCCATTTTGACCAAAGTTAACCACTAGACCACTTTGAGTGTTTCTAGTACATGCTTTCTAACAAAAACAAATCCAATTCTTTTCACCCCTTGCTAGACCAAGTGAAAGTGAACCCAAGCGCACTTTCCAAACTAACAGAAACAGATTTCAAATCTATTCAAATGACAATTCAAAATTGAATCAGGTGTAAGTGCTAAGATCACCAATTCTCAAAACCACTCAAACTAGTTCACCTTGAAAAATCCAAGCAACCATATACTACCAAGCATGTAACCAGAGCACTCACCAAAAATCATCCAAAAAGTCCAAACTAAATTTCTTTCGGCCATTTTGTCAAACACTTGGGGAGCACAGTAATCACTGCCTAACTTCTACTGCTTTTGATCAATGCTTTGTTCCCCAATTCACTCCCTTTGTCTCCTCCCAGTGACTACCAGTGCAATTAAGCAGCTAGCCCTCTACCCCTTTGCACCATGCCATGCCACCCGAGCCCCCCCTTGCCAGCCGAACACGGCCAGCACACTGGAGCGAACGCTGCGCCCATCGACCTTGTCAGGGAGGAAACCCACTGTCCATCGCCACCCCCTGTCTACCCCTCGCATGCAGCCAGGCCTTGGACCACAAAGGAAACACCACGCCCATTGTCTCTGTGCCGCACCGAGAACGCGCCAAAGAGCCGCACCTGACCATCTCGCGTATGCCGCGCCTCGCCCTCACCGCGCGTGCACACACTCTCCTTAACACCATCTAGCTCCCAGACATCCCCGTTCGCCTCCGCGCGACCCGTAGCAACTGTGCATCGTCAAAAATTGTTGTCGGTGCCTCTTAGAGCACCAGCTTGTTCCGACCAACCGCGACCGCCCCTTATCGCGCCATGAAGTCCTTGAGCATCGCCAAGAGACTATGCACCGGCCTACACCCTCTGCCATTCCATTAGCTCGCTGAACAGTCGACCCCGAAGAGCTCTTCCCATGCCGCACTGCCTCTCTCGCTCGGCTATAAAAGGAGGCCACCCCAACCTCAATTCGCCACACCACCTCACTCCCCACCTCTCACAAAACACCACTATCCTATCCCTAGAGCAAGGCAAGCTCCGCATCGCCGGAATTTCACCGGAGTCTGCCGCGGAGGAGGAGGAGCGGAGCCATTGATTGGAGCCACCCAGGAACCGCCATGACCACTGTTCGAACTGCCATCATCAACAACATAGTTCGCCCCCATCGCCGACCCTAGCTAGAGCCCTGGTAAGCCACTGCGTACCCCCACGATCGCCGTTAGGGTTCAGTCTCGCCGGCGCTACCCGACAGAGACGACACACCCCAGCCGTAGGATCTAATCTAATCGCACGGCCCAGGATGAAACTTACCGCTTCGCGTAGCTAGAATCGCTGATGCGTGAGAACGCTCTGGTAGCAGCCCGCTGCGCGCGTGTTGTGCCGCTGGGCCGGCCCATTTATCTCTGCCGCGCGACCCAGTAGATTCAAATCTAGATTTTTCCAATTTAGTTCAAACCTAGTTCTGTCAGTTGATTCAAAAATGTATTCAAAGAGATTCACTTAACCAAATTGCATTAACCAATTTTGTTAGAAATATATTAAATTTTTTAATCCAAGCCCATTGGATTCAAACCATTTGAAATTATAGATCATCTACAGCAAAAATAACAAGGTAGAGACTTTACTGCATTGAAACATTTTTCAAAAATCAACCATAAATGCTTTTGAATTGATTCCAACTCTCAAAAATCACATTTGACCATATCTATTTGAATATGTAAAAATATTTAGGTTTACATGCACTGATCTTGGTCAAGTACTAAAAGAATGCTACATAAGCATTTCTAGTCACTTTAATTAATTAAAATAATAATGTTAAACCTTATTAAATTTTGACACCACTTTAAATCACATTCCCAATTATTGAAATATGTGGTGATGACATGTGTCAACATGATCCCATGTTTTAATTGGAGAATATTAAATCTTAGGTAGTTTTCAATGAGTAGAAATTACTTTTCTAAAAATAAAGTAAATAGGACTAGATCTTTAATTCATGTGATGATTGTGATGATGTTAGATCATCTAGTGTGAACCTTGTGTGCCTAATAGAAGTAGTTAAATATTTTTTGGTGATTTTGAATCTCATATTTATTTATAGACGCTAGTACCGATTAAGGATACGAAGAGGAAGGAGACTACTACGAAGAAGAAGGAGAGGATAACTTCAACCATTGCACTACTCAAGGCAAGCCATCCTAGCAAGCTAAGCTAAACCATGCAAGCTAATACTTGCAATCCCCACAATACCACTGAACCTATTGAATGCCCTAGGCATATTTGGTTATACCACTTTATTATAACAAATCCCAATTTTACTTGCAAGCTTTATTCTTTTATTTCTTTATCAAAGTTCTTTATTACTTCTAGTTAGTATTTAGTGAGTTTTGGAAATATATTATAGGTAGCATAAAGAGCATAAAACTTGGCCTAAGTTAGTTAGAACTAGATGTCATACTAAGGCATGAGATCTAGATTTGGATGGTCACACTTGATTAGCACCCCTCATCAGTGATTACCCTCAACTTTAGTGGCTAGTGCTAAGCATAAAACTTGATCACTTTAGATGAAAACACTTGGTGAAAATGATTATGAAAACCTTAGAATGATGAGTCATTCTAATGAAATGTTTTGGACATGTGTTATGAACACCAGATGATTTGATGATGAAAATGTTGAGGCATGAGCCTTCACCACTTTATAAAAATGATGGTTGGGTTCGGATGCGATACCATTCCATTTTTATCGTACAACCACAATACCCAAATTTGGTTAGGGCTTGACTGGAATTTTATATATCTTAGTATGGTTTCCCTTGAGGAAGAGGTTTGAGGTGAGGCTATCTCGTGATGATTGTCCACCTATGCAGTTCCCAAGATGACAGATGGTCATGGTTGAGAGGTCAAACTCATAGGGGAGGTGCCTATACTAGGGTGTGTAATTGAAAGGTTAGGATTGATTATCCGCATACTAAGTATGATTATTCAGGATTGTTCCTGATGGATGTATCGAATGTTGTGGTGAAATTGTACCACCTCTGCAGAGTGTCAAACTATTCGAATAGTCGCGCCCGCGGTTATGGACAGTTGGAGTGGCCATACTATTCCGTCGTCAGATGTTTGAAAAATGACCTCTTAAATGAACTATGACCTTGACTTGACCACAATAGGGTTGTGAACATGAAAACTAAGTCCCCACTTAGGTGTTGTAAAACATTAAACTAGTTTTCTTTACTTCTAAAATCAGTTAGATATAAACCTAGATTTTTGCAAATATACATAGAGCTTAGGATTCCTACTTGAACCACTTTACTTGTTAGTAATAGTTTGCGAGTACTTAAAGAGTACTCATGACTTTGTCCCTGGCTATTCCTATGGCCAGACTATGAAGAGGAATACCAAAATGATGGACAGCAGGAAGTCTATGACAACTAGGATCATCTCCCATCGTGAGCATTGCATGTGACCCTGAAGATGAAGCTTTGACCATGCTACCGTTATTATTTACTTCCGATGTGTTGATTCTATTAAGACTGGATCATGAGATACTTTATTTGTAAGACCTTTATTATGGTTTGTAATGGATGATGAACTATGGTACCAATCTGTTATGTCTTGCAAAAATGGTAATCATGGGATTGCGATGTATGGCGTAACAGGCATCTGTGATTAAAAATACGGGTGTTGACACATGTCATGCCTTAACCTACAGGAAACTGAACGGGAGACGGCCTAGCTCGCATTGACCTCATCTTATTCATCGTTCCTTGTTCTTCTAAAAATTCTGGCCAAGTAGATAGCCAGGGACAATACCGGTGAGTTCTTTGAATGTACTCACAAACCACCTTAAGAAAATAATAATAACAAGGGATATGCAATATGGCTGTGGTAATAGGAGGGCTCCAAGAGTGGTTCTTTTCTAAAATAGTTTCTCTTGTAGATATAGCATCTACAAGGTTTTGTTGGAAACTTTTGAAAAACATTTTTGGAAACCTTTTTGAAAAGTTTTTGAAAACACTAGGATTGGGTCACCCTATATCATCTCCATTGTCCTCAACTGACCGGGTTATCCTATTCATTACTCCTCAACATCACCTCTCCTTCTCTAGTGTCCCTCGGACCACCAGGTTTTAGAAAACACTTTATTTTTTGAAATCCATTTTGAAAATAAAACCAGCACCGCTCTACATTAGGTTTTCCAACCGTCCATAACCGTGGACATGGCTATTCGAATAGATTTACACTCTGTAGAGGTTGTACACTTTACCCACACCAAAAGGATACCCTTCCCTGATACCTACTAATCATGGGTCGAGTAATCGATCGAGACTCTCTGAATGCCACTCTAGCATGGGCCCTACCCTATGAGTTGTTCCTCTCAACATCGGGACGTCAGGATCCACAAATCAACTGGAGTGCACCCAACTCCTCCAGAGCGGGAACTTTCAATGAGAGGCTCATAGTATCGCCCGACCACTTACATGGGTGGTCCTGCTTCCTCCAGGTGACCGCCTAATAGTTGACCTTTTTTGTAAAGGAAGCCCATAATTAGAGGGAGCTGATCACTTATAAGTAGTTGTGAGGATTCCCACACAAGAGTATCAAACATTAATCCCAGCCCTGTCCCACTTCAGGGTAATGTGGTTGCACGTGTTAAGTTGTTATAGCTAAAGCTGCAAAGAACCGGGTGCATTTTCATAAACCTTTTTCCTCCTTCCTTTATCCCACCTTTTTGGAAAACAAAATCTGTTTAATTTTTCAAACCACTCTTGGTAGGTCGAACCTAACCAAGTTTTTCTCATAAAACATTCCGTAAACATTTTCCCGGGGTCTTCCCATCCTATACTTTTTCTTCGGCTAAAACAAGGTCTACAAGGGTTTATGGTGTTATACACCATCTACCATTCTAGGTACAAGTAGGTGTCATCAAATGGGTTGTACCCAATGGTACTAAGGGGGTACTGGTTTGGAGGAGCCAAACCTTCCTGCATAAAAAACCTTCTGGTAAAACCATGCAATTTATATAAACAAATATATAAACCATGCATAAGTAAAATAGTAGGACCAAGGCGTATGAGAAAGAAGGTGTCTTGCCTGATGATCAGCAATATGGGATAAATGTCCCTGGACTTCTTCTTAGAATACCATACTAACTAATAATAATTATAATAATCATTCGCCGATATGGCAAATGCAACTATCGCCGTTATGGAGCAAACATGAATGCGAGCAAAGCCCCAATAAATACAAGAAAAACAAGCATCAATACATACAACAAACACAGTATAATTACTTGGTATAAAACAATAGGGTGCTAGATTATTGGTTGGATGAGATTGGTATGAGGCGTGGAGGCATTGGAAGAGGATCCCATAAGATTTATAGTCTAGAAACTAACTAGGAGAAGAGTTGTGTACCAAGGAAATGTTCTGTATGATATCAGTATAAAAATATAATATCATCAGAATATTATTGATAAAGTGAAACCAACAAAAGTGGTTTCACTATTTTATCAATTTACAAAGATTTTTAATGAATTTTCTAGTGAATAGAACTTTAGTTTTAGGAAATAATTCACAAGAAAAGTACTGGAGCTTCAGATAGTATTTCCTTGGATAATTAGGTAGAGTTTGATGGACTGATTTACTGAGAGTTAGAATCATACCAAAATATTTAACATATTTCCCTCCGGAAATTCCCAAAGGAAGTCCTGGAGGTTATTTGTATTTTTCACTAGATTTATTATATAGGAGCTTTCGATATGGTTCCAAGGGCACACCGTAGGTATTTAGAATACCTTTCTGCAGAAATTGGATTCAACCCTTTTGGATTTACAAAAATAGAGGGACGATTTTATTAGTGCTTAAACCATGCACAAGAATAGTTTATTTATCAGTAATTCAATAATTGCTTAATAAATCTTGGTCTCGTAGGGCTTGAAGGATATAGGTATGCATGTCTACTAGGAGTTGGAATTAGGTCAGTACTTATTTTTAGTTTACCTAGATAATTTCCCAAAGACTGAGTTGGGTTGTTTTTGTTATTTTCACCAAGGGCATTTTATGTAACAAATTAACATAGGGTCATGGTGACATGCAAGCTATGATCAACACCTTGCATTACCAAAAGGATTTGATTTAGTTTCATTTGTAAAGCTCACAGAAGAATTTTATTAGTGAATATGATACATTTGAGTGGGGGATTTACTATAATTAATTTAGACATTATTTTGGTACACTTGCTGTACTACATGTTAGAGAGAATTTTCATGAACTCTACAGATTTTAGATCTGGTCATTTTGTGTCTATTTCCATTTTTATTTCGATCTAAACCAAACTGCTCATATCATATCTAGAAACAAATCGAAAAGAAAAAGGAGGGACTGGACCGGGGGTTGACCAAACCAAGGGGCACAGCGCTGGGCAGGCCCAACAAGAGGCACCGCGGCGAGTGGGAGGGGTCGTTTGAACACACCAGGTTGGGCTCAGTGGTCATCCTCACAGGCGGTGAAAGGGTATCCGGCGCTATGGGCCGTTGGATCCAGTAGAGATCAACGTCCCCCATAACGTCATAAACCTCGCGACAAGGGAGACGTTAGGAAACCCTAGATTGGTTTGCGACTTTGCAGGAGGGATTATCGGGGCTCATCGGCAGTCGAGACATGGTGAAGGAGACACAGTGCATGAATATGATCTCAATGACGGGCTGCACGATGTTGTTCATTGTTGGGAATGAGCTCATGCAAGAACGACCGAGGAGCACGCTCGGGAGGTTGATGGTGGTGTGGACTGGGGTTGTCCCTGGAAGAGAAAAGGGTAGGGTTAGGTAGAGGAGAGCCAGGGGTCTCTGTACAGCAACATGCAGAGAGGGAGGAGCAAGGTTTTGGGGATATGCTATATGGGTATCCTCATAGCATGTCTCCTATCCGGATAACCCGGGTGGCCCACAGTTGGTAGCATGGCCCATGGCCTGCTGTGTGGCCCAGTTAGATGAATCCAGAAGCGAGGCCCATGCCGGATAAAGGAAGGCTACGGTGGAGTCACCAGCGTACCCAGAGCCTTGGAGTACAAGACACACTAGACTAGTAATAGACGGTGTAGGACTCTATAACCTGTCCGGCTAGGACTTTTCCCTATAACTCTAGGACCTGGCGACTATATAAGTCGGGACTATGGGAGCCTTTAGGGAACTATCATAGACAACTTCACACAACCTCGCACAGCGAACCAATCCCTGTAACCCGGTGTATTGCCCTTATAGTGATTTATAGCAAGACTACGATTCCGCCACCGTCGTGGGATCTGAACCTGGGTAAGCTGTGTTACCTCGTACCCGTCAACCGTCCACATTCCCCCACGTATCTAAACACGCACTGTGAGGACCCCTCCACGGCGTACTCGTCGGCAATACCACGACAGTTGGCGCCCACCATGGGGGAAGAGGCACTTCAGGCTCTTCAGCGGGTGAGGACCAAGATCTTCGCGGGAATCGGTGAAACCGTAGCCATCGGTCGCGTTTTATTCTCCGGCAACATTCCGATCGTCCCTCCCGACGAGTTCTGGATCCCGGCGAAGATGAACCCTATGCGGTGTTCGATCGTTCCTATCGGAGACATCCACCTCTTCATTGGCGAAACCGACTCGGGCACTAGTTCCCTGGGAGTCGGAGGAGCATCAAGACCCGCTCGGACCTCCTATGAGCAGGATACGTTCGCGGAAGGATCGATGTTGGATCTCTCCTCAGAGTTTGCCGGCACATATCAGAAAAATTCAAAGCCCACCCAAACCTCCCCTGTGCAGGATATAACGGTGCAAGGATATTGGCATCAAGCGCATAGTTTGCTGTGGATATTCTGACTTGGTTGCCCAACAGGTGGCTGGCACCTGGAATGCGCGGAACCCTATGATGGGGGCATATCGAGACGAAGTGGACGAGATAGCCAGGAGCTTCTTGGGCTACGAGGTCAAGTACGTACCTAGGGAGCAAAATGAGGCGGCTGATCTGCTGTCTAAGATTGGATCAGGGCGCAAACGAATTGCCCCAGGAGTTTTCCTAGAGAATCTATGGACACCATCTGTGAAGGGAGCAGACATCGACAACCCGGATAGAGTTGACTCTTTCGTCCACATGGTGGCAAAGGTCCCTCCGGCTTGGACAAAACCGTTCATGGAATATCTCAAACATGGAACTTTGCCCGATGACGAAGTCGAAAGACGGCAAATAGTATGTCAAGCGAAGTGCTATACCATAATCAATGGACAGCTCTACAAAAGGAGCACTACTGGTGTATACCTTAAGTGTGTTTACCAGCTAGAAGGTATTGAAATCCTACGCAAAATCCATCTCGGAGATTGTGGGCATCACGCTGCTTCTCGATCATTGGTCACGAAAGCCTTCCGGCAAGGATTCTACTGGCTGACCGCGAAGGCGGACGCCGACAAGCTGGTTGAGACATGCATGGGATGCCAGTATTATGCCCGACAACCACATGTTCGTGCTGAAGAATTGCGAACAATACCAATAACTTGGCTGTTCGCAGTCCGGGGGCTAGACATGGTGGGACCGTTACAGACGACACCATGTGGGTTTACGCATCTGCTAGTAGCAGTTAATAAATTCACTAAATGGATAGAAGCTAACCCATTAAAAATCTTGATGGGGCAACTGCCCTTAGGTTTGTCCGGGATCTGGTGGTGAGATTTGCTCTCCCACATAGAATTATCACCGACAACGGTAGCAACTTATCACTCGGAGAAGTGGAGGCATATTGTTGGGAGAAGGGCATCTGACTTGACCTTGGATCTGTGGCACATCCACAATCCAATGGTCATGTTGAGCGAGCCAATGGATTGATTCTGTAGGGAATAAAGCCACGTCTTGAGGCACCGCTGCATAGAGCAGCTGGAGCCTGGGCGGAAGAATTGGCATCTGTGTTGTGGAGTTTACGAACTACACCCAATAGATCCACCGGCTACACCCCTTACTTCATGGTATATGGAGAAGAAGCCATCCTACCTTTCGACATACTTCACGATGCACTAAGGGTTGCCTCCTATGACGAAGATGACACTGAAGAATCCAGACGCCTAGATGTGGACCTTCTCGAGGAAGAGAGCGTTTTGGCATGCCAAAGGTCCGCCATCTACCGGTGAAGCTACTTGACTACCATAGTCGCGATTGCATTGCTCGTTTAAAGAGGGGGATTTGGTGCTCCGACTTAAGCAGAAGAAGTCACACAAATTATCTCCGCCATGGGAAGGACCGTTCATCACAAGCAAGGTGCTACTCAATGGGTCTTACTACCTCGTTGACAATCGTGAACTGAAGGATAGACCCAACAAGGATCATAAGCGTAAGCAACATGACCCGGATGATGACTACCCGGAGCTTGATCGGCCATGGAACATAGCACAGCTACGTCCTTTTTACACTTAGCATTTTTATCTAATTGTGTACCTCTTATATGATAAATGAAATAAAGCTCTCTGGTTCACTCATATTTTTGAGTCTTTTACCTCCTTTAGTGTTCATTTTTGGATCATATAAAACCTTTATGCACAAGCTTTGCGATTGAACTTGTGAAAATTCCGCCTACAGGTGTTAGCTTAAGTTTTCTGGTCTACATGTTCTTTGTCGTTTTTATGTGGATTCTGGAGTAGTGAATTTTGGCACTTATTGTCGGCGATTTTGTGTTTAGGTTATTGACGGTGCCATTATGCATCATCACCTGAGCGCATAGTTCCGATAACGAGTCTTCTGACTCATTAAAAGTCAAGCATAAAACCCAAAGTAATGGATAAGCCAACACTTGCTTAAAAAATAAATACATGCTAGAAATAGTTCTTAAGTAGCAGGATATACACCACTGTTTTCCACCTTAAGTTAACACATAGTTTTTTCAACATAACAAGTTATAGAGGAAACAAATATTACAAATTGTTTTTTATTCCTCTGGCGCAGGCGACTTGGAAGCAACATCATCGGCAGTAGGAGAGTCACCCTCAAAGTCGGCAGTGTTGAGGGACTCGGAGGAGTTTTGGTAGTCGCCATCGATGGTGTTCATTGGCAGGAAGACGTTAACATCGACCAACTCGGCAACTCTGGTGTCATAACCCACAAGCGACGACAAGATATATTCATGGTTTATCTTTTGGCCTTCGTCATCTACGTCGGGGATACCAGAGGTTACCGTGTCGATGTCGGCGTTCTCATAATGTGCCTTGACCATGGACAGCGCCATCCTTGCACTGGCCCATGCACATGAAGCTTTACAACTTGTGATACGCTCGGGGGCTCGGTGCAGGATCTCCGAGAACTTCACCACAGAGTCCGATGCCTTGATATTGATCTGGAGGGGCTTGGCAATCTCTTTGGCATGCGTGATGGCAGTGTTGATAAAGTTCCCGGCAAGGACCATGCATTCCTTTGCCGGAGGAGGTGACCAGGTTCAACCCATAGGAGCTGCGAATTCCCGACAAAGGAGCGTATGAGTTTAAAAATTCAAAGTATCCAGACTACAGAAATCCAAGACGGAAAATCACTTACTGAAGATGCTAGCCTCAGATTGCCAGAGTATATCCGCCAAGGAGTCCCATTCTTGTTGGAGGAGCTTGTACGCTTCATGATGGCGTTGATTCTTCTCATCGGCAGCTTTCTTCTGATCTTTTAAGATCGTGATCTCCTCCTTCAAGAGGTTCATCTCCTCGGTGGCAGAGTCCTACAGGGCTTTCATTGATTCTGCATGCATCTTCAGCATGTCCTTCCTCTCTTGCTTGAGGATCTTGTTCTCGCTATCCAGCTCGTGAATATGCTTGGATTGCTCGACAATGTCCTTATCCTTGGCAATGGTTTCTGCAGGTCAGAGAAAGCAAAGTACACAGTGAGTACTCGGAGAATACACATGGTCAAGTCGGAATACGAAAAAGAAAGGAAAAAACAGACGCTTGGTCTTGATGATATGTTCCTTCAAGAAGGCAGTTTTACCCTTTTTAGCTTCCAAGTCCGCGCGCATCTTTTGGTACTTGTCATTGACCATGCCCCTCTGAGCATTCTCATTCTATGGAAAAAAGAAAAGTTAAATGTTGTTTGGTCTACTTGGAGCATCTATCCGGAAAATTTCCACCTAGACGCTCGGGGGCTACAGCGAGAGTTTTTAACCTAGCAATATGCTTAGTCTTTCTTTAAGCATAAAGTCGGAACTAATTCAGTTTTCGATTAGAAGCTTGGGGGCTACAGTATAAAGTTTTTAACTCAGATGTATGCTTAGTTTCTCTTTAAGCATCTAGTCGGAACTAATTCGGTTACAACTAGAAGCTTGGGGGCTACAGTATTGAAATTTATAAACACTTCATATGCTACTCTTAAAGCATCTAGTCGGAATAATTCATTCCACCTATATGCTTGGGGGCTACAGTGAGAAGTTTTCTAGCTTAGTCACTCTTAGAGAATTTAGACGCAAAGACCTATGGTTTTCCGTATAAATCCTTGGGGGCTACAGTGGGATATTCATATGAAATACAAAAAAAGCAAATATAACATCCGTATAAATCCTTGCAGGATTTTTGCTTGCCGCAGAAGCTCCTCGAGACCGCACGTTGGAGATGTCGGCGCCGCATGAGGAACCAGAGAGGTGCTACTCGACATAAGTGTCGGGTAGACTATCTTTGGGAACTCTATGGTCTTCCTGGGGGAGAGGGCGCTGCCTTCGGCAGAAGTACCACCTTCCACCACCGCCTTACCACTACCGATGGCATCCTTAGCCGGCGCTTCATCCATTTGGTGTGCGACACTGTCCTGTGTCTCCTGTCCGTCGACAACGGCGAGCTATGCGGAGGCGCCTGAGTCCACTTCCATGGCGGAAGGGCCAGATGCTTCTCTAGCTTGTGAGCTTGTTCGGGCGGAGGAAGGATGGACGATGGGAGTGACAGGGGCGATGGCGGGAGATACGTTGCAATGCAGCATATCCTTGATGGTTCTAGAAGCCCCCTAAGTTTTGGAGGTCTTCTTCAAGCTGGTCGTGGCTTTCTTCCTGAAACGTGCAAAATGCATAAGTACAGGAACAAGACAGATAAATGGACAATGTCAGAGAGAAAGAATCTTACACACGAGGGGGTCCTTTGACAAATGGGATCCCAGTAACCTTTCTTTTTTCTGCCTCCAGAGCGGCGGTAGTCTTTTTGGAGGCTCCACCCTCCGTCTTCTTCTTCTTGCCTCTGTCGGCAGCGTCAGAGGTGGATCTCTTCCGCTTTCACACCAACGGAGCATCGTCGTCGGACACGACGGTGACTTCCTGCATCTTTGGATCATAGATTTGAGGAGACATGATGTCCTCATCTATGTCGCTAAGATGTTAAGGTGAAGAACCACCATGTTAGATGAGATGGTAATGGCTAGACGGAAGAACTGGAGTATATGTCATACACAGAAAATAAACAGTTACCTTTGGGCACTTGCTCTCTACGAACATGTCGTAGGTGATGGCGAAGCCACGCTTCTTGTCCTTCACCTTGACGATGTCCTTGAGGCGAAGCTTGACGGAGTCGCTTGAGAAATTGTCCATGGAGATGCAGAGGCTATCCCTTCTATCGTTGGAATACTCGTGCATCAGCTTCGAGCAGTGCTGCAAAAGCTGGATCCGCCTGATGAACCAGCACATGGCTAGGTCTAGTCCGGTCAAACCCGTCTCAACGAACCACTTTATCCGCCTTATATCTTGGGAAGCGTCGATGTCGGAGGGAAGGGAGGCCTAGGATCTCCATGTCGAAGTTTTGGCAGCTGCTCCATCGCCAGTCACCTTTGTGGGAGCCGTACTCCTCCTCCAGCAGCTCCAACACCGCTAGATTATGGTCGCCGCCAGTGGCCTCGAGCACCACAGACCTGGGGATGACCAGGCCCTCTGGGGGCACGACGACAGAGCTCGCCGGCTTCGCCGCGGCTTTGCCCGACGCCGCCATCGAAGGAGAGGAGCTGCTGCTGGTCATTGGGTGCGTTCGGAGGTGACTGGCGAGCTTGGGAGTTAGGGTTTTTCGTGTGAGGCGCGGAGAGCTCGAGGAGACGCTTGCCTGATGAAGAAGAAGATGCAGGGGAGAATGAGGTGAAAAGGTAAATTTTCCACCGCAGTTACTATTTATGGTCTCCAGCATCAAGATTCGTTCAGCTTGATCGAATGGTTGCCGCGTAGGCGACGTGTGCAGAGACGTGCGCGGATATTTTGCCACATACCAACCTTCATCACCAATGGTTCGTATCGCTCACGTGGGAAAAGTGGACATGATTGCGTTCGCTGCATGTGTGAGTTACGAGGCGTTGCTGACCTATGTTTACGTCGCCCTAGCTGACATAGGCAGATGAACCATCACATCAGAAGATTCTGGCATGGACGGATCCAGTCCGGCTACGGAAGAGTACGATGGAAGATTCAGCAATTCTCCGACTTATGAATTGAAGATGGAGAAAACCTTGCAGGGTTCTTTGGGAGGACTACAAGATATTGTTTGACGATTTGCCGACATCCATCTAGACGGAGCATTCAACGTGAAGAGGCAAGACGGCGAAAGATCTCAGAGTTCTTCGGGGGCTACTATTGGGGATATGCTATATGGGTATAATCATAGCATGTCTCCTATCCGGATAACCCGGGTGGCCCACAGTTGGTAGCATGGCCCATGGCCTGCTGGGCGGCCCAGTTAGATGGATCTAGAAGGGAGGCCCATGCCGGATAAAGGAAAGCTACGATGGAGTAACCAGCGTACCCGAAGCCTTGGAGTACAAGACAGGCTAGACTAGTAATAGACGGTGTAGGACATTGTAACCTGTCCGGCTAGGACTTTTCCCTGTAACCCTAGGGCCTGGCGACTATATAAGTCGGTCCTATGGGAGCCTTTAGGGCACGATCATAGACAACTTCACACAACCTCGCACAGCGAACCAATCACTATAACTCGGCGTATTGCCCTTATAGTGATTTATAGCAGGAGTAGGATTCCGCCACCGTCGTGGGATCTGAACCTGGGTAAGTTATGTTACCTCGTACCCATCAACCGTCCACCTTACCCCATGTCTCTAAACACGCACTGTGAGGACCCCTCCATGGCGTACTCGTCGACAATACCATGACACAACGGAGTGAGAGCTATGCTTAATTCTCGTCCATGGCCAAGAAGCTCTCTCTCTTTTTCTCGCCTCAACCAGAGCAAGGGGGAACAGGGTGGAGTGCAGGGGAGGTAAATCGGGGTTGTTAGGGGCAAATGAGGCGAAGGGGGAGAGATGGGGTAACCTAGGGGTATTTAACCCGAGAGGAGAGGGTCCATAATTGACTGTGTCCATGGAGAGCAAAAATTGGGAGGCGTAGAAACCAGGGCTGCCTTCCTATAGGCATGTGTAGAAGGGCAGGGGTAGTTTCTGGCCTGGTTTTAGGACAGGGAGAGGGAGTGGTGACAAGATATTAAAAAGGGGCAAGACTAGATATTATTTGTGTGTCTCCTCCTTCCTCCAAGCATAAGATACAAAGGGAGATAGATGCTACAGTGCATGCTACAATGGTGGTCGACCAGGGGGTGAGAGGTGTGCTGTATAAGTTTGCTGGACCAAGCTTTGTGATGGTTTGTGTGTGTTTTAAATTATGGTTTGATTGATTTTGCAAACTTGATCAAATGGGGGCTTGTGAGATAAGTTGAATAATTTATATTGGGCAAAGTGGATAAACGGTTGTAGTGTGTAGTTATGGTCAAATTATCTCTCTAGGATTTGTTTGAGATTTTTCCAAAGATTATAAGTCCATATAATCTCATTTATTTAAAAGGTACAGAAATGGTTTATAAAATATCATTTAATATTTCTCCATTGTACAAGGTTGGTTTGATGTGATATGGTCCTAGATACCATATCACACTTTGGGGATTTTTCTTGGAATTTATTTGGATAGAAAAGTATTTTTAAGCTATTGTTTCTTTTTTCTGCGAGTTAAGAAAAAGGACAAAGAGAAATAATAAAGGATCTAAAAAATATTTATTTTTGAGATGGGAGGATAGGGTATTATGTATAGTCCTCAAATGTGCCTTGTTTTGGCAAGGTAATTTGGAGAAATGCAAACTTTCCTTTATAGAGGAGGTTTTGAGGATTTTACCAAGAATGGAATTTAAATAGTTTTAGGTTCCAAATAATTATGGGAATTATTTTGAAAAATGTTTATATCCAAAGTGGATGATGTGAAGTTAATGTATCCATCATTGGCAACCTCCGGTTTTACGTTCTATCTTGGAAAGGAAAGAAACTAGATGTTGAAGGATCTAGGATTTATACCACCTAAAGTTAGTTGGATTAGTGATCTGAGAGCTCACCTTGGTACAAGGTATAGTTGGATAGTTAGACTAAGTTATATAGATGATCATGGCACAAAAAGTTTGACTTAGTTGTAACTGAGGTGATCTAGGTGTGATGGCAAACTTTGTTGAAAACAAGGCTGCCATAACAGATGACTCATGATGCCTCGTACACCATGTAGGTTTAAGAAGTAGAAGGATCCAAGTGAAGAGGGGATTGATAGACCTGGGTTAGTAGGTCATAACCATGTAGAGAGTTGGTCAAGGGGAGATGGCATATCGATGTGATCCTTTGCCAAAGTAGGCAAGAAGACAAAATTTGCAGAAAAGATTACTTCTTAACTATAAAACAACATGGATGAGTGGGTAACAAAATGGTTTAGCCAAGGGAAAGAGTGGTTTTTGGTATTACTACTTATGTACTACAATATGGTTCAAATGCATTTTCAAGAATGCACACTGATTGGAGTAGAGGAAGTTCCAAAGATTGAATCTAGTTAAAGATTCCAGACTTAACAAAAGTTGGCAGACTTGTGTATTTGGCCTAGTATGAAAGAGGGAAACCTTTGGTGAGGATACAAAGTATTAGCTCAGGGTTGATCTGGCTGAGTAGTTTAGAGTGTCACTTGTGTGACTTAAGATAAATACAACTTAGGATGTTGGGTTTTAACATGTGGTGATCTTAACCATTGGTGTGATCCTAAGTGATGAGCTACTATATTAACTCACTCTAGTTCCTAAGAAAACAAGGCAATCAACAGATCAAGGCAATTCATCAAATAGCAGATCAAGGCAACTCATTTTAGTAAACTTATCCATCTTCTATTAGGGTTACCATCAAGCCTAGCTTGAGGTGAGAATGGTTGCTTTGAAGAGATTGTGATTTGAAGTAAGATAAGAACCTCTGGGTATTTCTACCAAGATTGGAAAAGAAAGGTTTTAGTAAAGGTTTTTGGAAAACCTAGAGATAAGGAGTAGTTAAATGATCTGTCTTGAAAACATAACGGGAGTATATATAGGTATCCATAGTTTTTTTAAATAGAAACTACTAAAACATTTTCTTGTATCAAGGTCATCTTGGCTCAAGTTTGAATTTGTCAGAACATTTGAGAATATGAAAGGTGATCCAAGACATTTTCTTTGTAAAATAGTTTTTCTCAACTAGGTTGACGTAAGGCGTATATGATCTAGTATACAATAAGATGTATGAACACAAGCAACGAACAACAAGCATTGCAACACTTAACAAGAATTTTTTTTGTTTCCCCTGATTTTTGCCTTTGGGACAAAAAATCAGGGTTGCTGAAATTGGGATGTTACACCGGGTGAGTACATTTTACATCAAGGACCTAAAAAGTGTAAAATTCCATTGACATCCATACATCTAGCACGAAGCACCATAAAATTAATAAGCAAAGAAAACAGACGGGTTGGCTCCTTCTCGAAAAAGCACCTCATCCAGCCATACTCATCATACTACTTCCTGTTTGATTATTTTAAAAATATGGCTCACTTTGGCATCATGCAATTCTTGGATATGGTATCATCATCGACATAAAGTATGATGTACATATGGCCATGACCTCGGTCGTTTGGCTCGAAATCCAAAAATGTTCATACACATTGAGAACTAAGCTTAAATTCTTTTAAATTTTACCACTTACCTTTAGGTTAAAACTTACATGGGCAATGGGAGTACATTTTGCACCAAGGACCTAAAAAAGGTAAAATTACATCGAGGTCCATACATATACCAAATAGGGCCCTAACAAGGGAAAATTACATCGAGGTCCATATATATCTAGCACGAGGCACCATAAAATTAAGCAAGGAAAATAGTCGGGTTGGCTCCATCTCAAGAAAGAACCTCATCTCAAGCCATACTCTTCATGCTACTTCCTCTTCGATTGTTTTCAAAATATGACCAAATTTTACATAGGCGATGCGAGTACATTTTACATCGAGGACCTAAAAATGGAAAATTAAATCGATGTCCATACATTTAAAAATAGGGCCCTAAAAAGGGGAAAATTACATCGAGGTACATATACCTCTACAACGAAGCACCATAAAATTAACCAAGGAAAACAGTCGGGTCGGCTCCTTCTCGGGAAAGCACCCCATCGAGCCATACTCTTCATACTACTTCTTCTTCGATTGTTTCCAAATATGACCAAATTCGGCAACATGCATGTTATTGGATATGGGATCATCATCAACAAAAAATATGATTTACATATGGCCATGACCTTGGTCGTTCGTCTTGAAATCCAAAAATGTTCATACTCGTTGACAACTAAGATTAGATTCGTTTAGATTTTACCAATTTTAGGTTTAAATTTTACTCGGACCAGGTGAGTACATTTTGTTGGATATATGCCCTAGAGGCAATAATAAAATTAGTTATTATTATATCTTCGTGTTTATGATAAATGTTTACATTCATGGTATAATTGTATTAACCGGAAACATTAATACTTGTGTGATTTGTAAACTCGTTAGAGTCCCTAGTAAAGCCTCTTTGTAATAGTAGCTTGTTGGTTAGTAGATGATTAATGTTTCCTGGTCATGAACATTGAGATGTTATTAACAAAAAGATCATATAATTAGGAGAATGGTGTGATGGACATACTCCTATAGATAAGCGTAGCATAAAGATCAAGTCATTTCAATAGTACAATTGCTACAATCTTTCAGATACATAGTAACGTAATTCCTTTGACCATGAGATCATGCTAATCACCATCACCGGATGGATGCTTTGATGTAATCAAACACAATTTCATAACTAGGTGTTTATAAAGGTAACATTTGGTGTTCGGAAAGTATGTGTTGAGGCACATGGATCAAGAGTGGCATTTGTCCAGCCATATGACAGATAGATATACTCTCGGCCCCCTTGGTGGAATGTCATCCAATTAGCTTGCAAGCATGTGACTGGCTCACAAGGGATCACATATCACATGAACGAGTAAAGAGTACTTATCGGTAACGAGGTTGAACTAGGTATGTAGAGATAACGACGATCAGACCTCGGATAAGTAAAATATCGTGAGACAAAGGGAAATTTGTATCGGACGTAAATGGTTCATTCGATAGCAAAGTAATCATAGAAATATATGGGAGACATATGAATTTCATCATGTCTGCATAATTCACGAACCATAGGGAGACACACATAAGGATTGGATGTTTCTTAGTAGATATGGAATGTGAGTAAGAAGACCTAATATTGTTCGGAGTCTCGGATAGGATCCGGGATATCACAAGGAGATCCGGAATGGTCCATAGAATAAGATTCATATAAGGAAAGTCCAATTCCGGAGTTTGGGAATGATTCCGGTGTTTTCACCGGAATGATCTAGAAGGGCCTAGAAGGTACATCGATCTGGAAGGGGAAGGGTACATGAATGTGTCATGACAAAGTGGAATGGTTGCATCATGTCCTAGGTCACTTGTATGGACACATGGAAGAGAGAAATCAAATCTAAATTGAAAGTCAAAGAGCCAATTGGCGCCCTCTAAACCCTACATCGCTAAGGCCCTCTTCTACTCCACCATACTCTCTCCAACTTAGGCGAAGCCCTACGGGATCTCCCCTCTAAACTCCGACACCAAGCCGTCGTGCTGCCGTATTGGCGAGGAGAGAGCTACAACCTCCGCTTCCTACTGGAACAAGGGATAGGAAGGTCTTCATCGAGTACTGAACATGTCACCGAATGCAGGAACGCTGCCAGAACACGGCGCCAGAAGGATTGTCTACGCGATCTTGAGATCGGCAAGTGAACAACCCACAAGAATCTGCTCTCGTTAACCACTTTGGAATCTTCAAGGGTGAGTACTCTAATTGACTCGTTGCTACAATATAGTAGATAGATCTTGGCTTGTGTGTGTTCATGCGGTATAAATTTTTTGTTTTCCATGCTACGAAACCCTATAGTGGTATCTGAGCCGTGTCTATACGTAGATCTGCTGCACGAGTAGAACACAATGGTCATTGTGGGCACTGGTGTTTTTATTATCAATTGCTTCTTGTGTACTTTGCAATCTTGCGGTATGGTGGGATGAAGCGGCCTGGGCTAACCTTACATGACATCGTTCATGAGACTTGCTCCACGTTCAACATGCAACTTGGATTGCATAAGTGGCTTTGTAGGTGTCTATGTCTCCCGTCATAGTAAAGATTCAATTTACAACGGGGACTTGATAGTTCAAACATCAACATTCTGGTTCTTGTTCGTAAGTTAGAATGGTACTTATTGAAAGCCCCAAACCACGTAAAATATGCAAAGAAAATTAGAGGTGTCTAACTTTGTTTTGTAGGGGTGTGCTATGATGGGATATGGCCATGATTGTGATTATATATGATGTATGCAATGTTACTTATTGTAAGTCGGCAACTGGCAGGAGACTTATGATTGTCTTTTAATTTCGTTAAGACCTGCGTGTCTATTATTCAAAGTAGTTGTAATAGTTGATGCTGGTGGACGACAACCATAGAGCGGTGCCATTGACCTTGACGCCATGTCGGTGATGATGGAGATCATGTTCGTTCTTGAAGATAGAGATCATAAGCACAAGAACAAAGGCCATATCATATCACATATTTTGAATTGCATGTGATGTTAATCCTTTTATGAATTTTGAATTGCTTAGATCGCGACAGTAGCATTATAAGATGATCCATCTCACAAAATTATCAAGTAAAGTGTTCACCCTTAGTTAGCACCATTACCAAGACTCGTCGTTTCAATTCATCACGTGATGATCGGGTGTAATAGAATCAACATGTGCATACAACGAGAACAAGCCAGATTTGATCGTGCAGAAAATAAGGTTAATCTTGACATGTCTAGCATGTATAGACATGATCTCGGAACACGGATTACCGAAAGGTAAAGCATGATATAGTAGATATGATGAACATGTTGATTGTTCGCCTTTGAAACTAGATTATGTCTCGTGATGATTGGACTTGATGTAGTGAATTTGGTTCGTGTGATCGCAAAAACAATGTGAGGGGTATTATTTTGAGTGGGAGTTCACCTAGATTAATTTAAATATTAATTAGAACTCAATTTTTCATAAACTTAGTCTAAACTATTGCAAATATGTTGTAGATCAATGGCGGCCCATACCATAAATTTTAATGCGTTCCTAGAGAAAGAAAAGTTGAAAAACAATGGAAGCAAATTCGCAAATTGGTTCCGCAATTTGAGGATTGTCCTCAGTGCTGGTCAGTTGACCTATATGCTAGATGCACTGCTAGGTGACCCACCTGCAGTAGATGGTACCGATGATGAGAAAAATGTTTTCCGTACTCGTAAGAATCAATACCCCATAGTTTAGTGTGCTATCTTGTATGGTTTAGAATCAGAGATTCAAAAGAGGTTTGAGAACTTGGACCCACATGATATTGTACGTGAACTCAAAATGATATTTGAGGCTCACGCGATAGTTGAGAGTTATGAAGGTTCTAAAAAGTTCTTTAACTGCAAGATGGAAGAGGGCAGCTCCGTTAGTGCGCATGTGCTTAAGATGTCTGGGCACGCTAATAAGATCTAGAGCTTGGGCATAATAATTCTGAATGCATTGGGGATTCATCGTTTCCTCCAATCACTACCACCAAGTTACAATAACTTTGTCATGAACTACAACATGCAACGCATGGGTATGATGTTGCCAGAACTCTTCTCTATGTTGAAGTATGTGGAAGTGGAGATCAAGAAAGAGCACCAAGTGTTAATGGTCAATAAGACCACCAATTTCAAGAATCAAGGCAAGCCTAAGAAAAAGGGAAACTTCAAGAAGGGCGGTAAGAAAGCTACCGTGCCGGCGAAGAAGACAAAGTCTAGGCCTAAGCCTAATACTGAATGCTTTTACTGCAAGGTAGAGGGTCACTGGAAGCAGAATTGCCCCAAGTACTTGGTGGATCTGAAGAATGGCAACATCAAGAACAAAGGTATATCCGATATACATGTTATTGATGTGTATCTTTATAGTAATCGTAGTAGTGCCTGGGTATTTGATACTAGTTCAGTTGTTCATATTTGTAACTTGAAACAGGTACTGCAGAATAAACGAAGACTAGCGAAAGACGAGGTGACGATGTGCGTTGGAAACGGATCAAAGTTTGATGTGGTCGCGGTCGGCATGCTCCCTCTTCATCTACCATCAGGATTAGTTTTATACTTAAATAATTGTTATTTGGTGCCTCCGTTAAGCATGAACATTATATCGGGATCTTGTTTATTGCGAGATGGTTACTTTTTTAAGTCCGAGTAATGGTTGTTCGATTTATATGAGTAATATCTTTTATGGTCATGCACCTTTGATAGATGGTCAATTCTTATTGAATCTCGATTGTAGTGATACACATGTTCATAATATAGAAGCTAAACGTTTGAAATTGAATGATAATTCTACATACATGTGGCACTATTGTGTTGGTCACATTGGAGTGAAATGTATGAAGAAACCCCATTCTGATGAACTTGAATCACTTGATTTTGAATCACTTGAAAGATGCGAAGCATGTCTGATGGGAACAATGACTAAGACTCCATTTTCTGGTATGATGGAGCGAGCTACGGACTTACTAAAAATCATACATACCGATGTGTGTGGCCCAATGAGTGTAGCATCACGCGGTGGTTATCGTTATGTTCTTACTTTCACGGATGACTTGAGTAGATATGGGTATATCTATTTCATGAAACATAAGTACGAAACTTGTGAGAAGATTAAGGAATTTCAAAGTGAAGTAGAGAATCAACATAACAAGTAGATTAAATTTCTATGATCTGATCGTGTAGGTGAATATCTAAGTTACAAGTTTGGCGAGCATTTGAAGAAATACAAAATACTTTCATAATTGACACGGCCGGGAACACCACAATGTAATGGTGTGTCCGAACATCGTAATCAAACTCTCTTAGATATGGTTCTCTCTATGATGTCACTTACAAATTTACCTTTCTCGTTTTGGGTTTATGCATTAGAAACAGCCACATTCAATTTAAATAGGGCACCATCTAAATCCGTTAAAATGACATTGTATGAATTATGGTTTGGGAAGAAACCAAAATTGTTGTTCCTTAAAATTTGGGGGTGTGAAGCTTATGTAAACAAGTTACAGCACGACAAGCTTGAACCCAAAGCGGAAAAATGCGTCTTCATAGGATACCCAAAGGAAACTATTGGGTATACCTTTTATCATAGATCCAAAGGAAAAATCTTCGTTGCTAAGAATGGATCCTTTCTAGAGAAGGAGTTTCTCTTGAAAGAAGTGATAGGATGGAAAGTAGAATTCAATGAGGTTGTCAAACCTTTTCTCTAATTTGAGAGTAGCGCAGCACCGGAAGAAGTTCCTATAGCGCCTACACCAATAGGAGATGAAGCTAATGATAAAGATCATGAAACTTCGGTTGAAGTTACTACGGAACCTCGCAGGTCGACGAGAACTCGTACCACTCCCGATTGGTATGATCCCGTTATGATTGTCATGTTGGTCGACAACAACGACGACCCTGCGAAGCGATGATGAGCCTAGATTCCAATAACTGGCAAGAAGTCATGAAATCCGAGATTGGATCCATGTACAAAAAACAAGTATCAACTTTGGTTGACTTACCGGATGGTCGAAAGGATGTCGAGAACAAATGAATTTTCAATAAGAAAACAGATGCTAATGGTAATGTTACCATCTATAAAGATCAAGTCTATGAGGATTTTGTTAGCAATCGCTTCATATTATGATTATGATATATGACAGATGGATGTCAAAACAACGTTCCTCAATAGAGACATTGATGAAGAGTTGTATATGGTACAACCCAAAGGTTTTGTCGATCCTAAGGATGCTAACAATGTATGCAAACTTCAACGGTCCATTTATGGATTGAAGCAAGCATCCCGAAGTTGGAATCAATGTGTTGATAAGGTGATTAAAAGCTTTGGTTTTATACAAACTTATGGAGAAGCATGTATTTACAAGAAAGTGAGTGGGAGCTCTGTACAATTCCTAGTACTATATGTGGACGACATATTATTGATTGGGAATGATATAGACCTTCTTAAAAGTGTCAAAGATTATTTGAATAATAGTTTTTCACTGAAGGATCTTGGCGAAGCTGCTTACATATTAGGCATAAAGATTTATAGAGATAGATCGAGACGCCTAATATCCTTGTCACAAAGTACATATTTGGACAAAGTTCTAAAAAGGTTTGGAATGGAATATAGCAAGAAAGGGTTCTTGCCCATGTTTCCCAATACGACCTTGAGTAAAACTCAAAGTCCCGTTACGGCAGAAGATAGAGAGGATGAGTAAGACTCCCTATGCCTCAGCCATTGGATCTATCATGTATGCCATGCTATGTACTAGACCCGACATTGCATATGCTATTAGTTTGACTAGCAGATATCAACGTGATCCAGGGGTGAATCATTGGACAGTGTCAAAACATCCTTAAGTACTTGAGAAGAACTAAGGATATGGTTCTTTCTGATGGAGGTTACGAACACATCGTTGTTAATGGTTACACCGATGCTAGTTGGAACACCGATACAGATGATTCTAAATCTCAATATGGATACGTATTTACTTTGAATGGTGCAGTAGTGAGCTGGAGGATTGCAAAGAAAAGAGTTGTGGCGAGATCTTCAACTAAATCAGAATACATAGCTGCTTCGGAGGCTTCACAAGAGGTGATATGGATGAAGGAGTTCATTATGGAGCTCGGTGTGGTTCCCAGTGCACTGGACCCAATGTCTATCTACTGTGATAATATGGGCGCCATAGCCAATGTGCAAGAACCAAAGTCACACAAGAAGCTGAAGCACATCAAGCTGCGTTTTCACGCTATTCAAGAGCATGTCCAAGATGGTGACATAAAGATTTGCAAAGTACACATAGATCTGAATGTGGCGGATCCGTTGACTAAACCTCTCCCGAGGGAAAAACATGACCAGCACCAAACCGCCATGGGTGTTCGGTATATTACCATGTAATCTAGATTAGTTGACCCTAGTGCAAGTGGGAGACTATTGGAGATATGCCCTAGAGGCAATAATAAAAGTAGTTATTATTATATTTTTGTGTTTATGATAAATGTTTACATTCATACTATAATTGTATTAACTGGAAACATTAATACTTGTGTGATTTGTAAACTTGTTAGAGTCCCTAGTAAAGCCTCTTTGTAACAATATCTTGTTGGTTAGTAGATGATCATGGTTTCTTGGTCATGAACATTGAGATGTTATTAACAACAAGATCATATCATTAGGAGAATGATGTGATGGACATACTCATATAGATAACCGTAAAATAAAGATCAAGTCATTTCAATAGTTCAATTGCTATAAGATTTCAAATACATAGTAACCTAATTCCTTCGACCATGAGATCATGCTAATCACCATCACCGGATGGATGCTTTGATGTCATCAAACACCACTTCGTAATTGGGTGGTTATAAAGGTGACATTGGGTGTTTGGAAAGTATGTGTTGAAGAACATGGATCAATAGTGGGATTTGTCCATCCATATGACGGATAGATATACTCTGGGCCATCTCGGCGGAATGTCATCCAATTAGCTTGCAAGCATGTGGCTCACAAGGGATCACATATCATAGGAACGAGTAAAGAGTACTTATTAGTAACGAGGTTGAACTAGGGATGCGGAGATAGCGATTAGACCTCAGGTAAGTAAAATACCACGAGACAAAGGGAAATTGGTATCGTATGTAAATGGTTCGTTCGATCGCAAAGTAATTGTAGAATTATGTGGGAGCCATATGAATTTCCAGATTCCTCTATTGGTTATTGATCGGAGAAGAGTCTCAGTCATGTCTGCATAATTCACGAATCGTAGGGAGACAAACTTAAGGATTCAATGTTGTTTAGTAGATAAGGAATGTGAGTAAGAAGACCGAATGTTGTTTGGAGTCTCGGATGGGATCCAGGATATCACGAGGAGATCCAGAATGGTCCAAAGAATAAGTTTCATATAAGTAAAGTCCAATTCCGGAGTTCGGGAATGTTTCCGATGCTTTCATCGGAATGATCTAGAAGGGTCTAGAAGGTTCACCAATCCGAAAGGGGAAGGGTACATGAATGTGGCATGACAAAGTGGAATGGTTGCGTCATGTCCTAGGTCACTTGGCTGGACACCTGGTAGAGAGAAATCAAACTCTAAAGTCTAGGCCTAAGCCTAATACTGAATGCTTTTACTGCAAGGTAGAGGGTCACTGGAAGCAGAATTGCCCCAAGTACTTGGTGGATCTGAAGAATGGCAACATCAAGAACAAAGGTATATCCGATATACATGTTATTGATGTGTATCTTTATAGTAATCATAGTAGTGCCTGGGTATTTGATACTAGTTCAGTTGTTCATATTTGTAACTCGAAACAGGTACTGCAGAATAAACGAAGACTAGCGAAAGACGAGGTGACGATGTGCGTTGGAAACGGATCAAAGTTTGATGTGGTCGCGGTCGGCATGCTCCCTCTTCATCTACCATCAGGATTAGTTTTATACTTAAATAATTGTTATTTGGTGCCTCCGTTAAGCATGAACATTATATCGGGATCTTGTTTATTGCGAGATGGTTACTTTTTTAAGTCCGAGTAATGGTTGTTCGATTTATATGAGTAATATCTTTTATGGTCATGCACCTTTGATAGATGGTCAATTCTTATTGAATCTCGATTGTAGTGATACACATGTTCATAATATAGAAGCTAAACGTTTGAAATTGAATGATAATTCTACATACATGTGGCACTATTGTGTTGGTCACATTGGAGTGAAATGTATGAAGAAACCCCATTCTGATGAACTTGAATCACTTGATTTTGAATCACTTGAAAGATGCGAAGCATGTCTGATGGGAACAATGACTAAGACTCCATTTTCTGGTATGATGGAGCGAGCTACGGACTTACTAAAAATCATACATACCGATGTGTGTGGCCCAATGAGTGTAGCATCACGCGGTGGTTATCGTTATGTTCTTACTTTCACGGATGACTTGAGTAGATATGGGTATATCTATTTCATGAAACATAAGTACGAAACTTGTGAGAAGATTAAGGAATTTCAAAGTGAAGTAGAGAATCAACGTAACAAGTAGATTAAATTTCTATGATCTGATCGTGTAGGTGAATATCTAAGTTACAAGTTTGGCGAGCATTTGAAGAAATACAAAATACTTTCATAATTGACACGGGAACACCACAATGTAATGGTGTGTCCGAACATCGTAATCAAACTCTCTTAGATATGGTTCTCTCTATGATGTCACTTACAGATTTACCTTTCTCGTTTTGGGTTTATGCATTAGAAACAGCCACATTCAATTTAAATAGGGCACCATCTAAATCCGTTAAAATGACATTGTATGAATTATGGTTTGGGAAGAAACCAAAATTGTTGTTCCTTAAAATTTGGGGGTGTGAAGCTTATGTAAACAAGTTACAGCACGACAAGCTTGAACCCAAAGCGGAAAAATGCGTCTTCATAGGATACCCAAAGGAAACTATTGGGTATACCTTTTATCATAGATCCAAAGGAAAAATCTTCGTTGCTAAGAATGGATCCTTTCTAGAGAAGGAGTTTCTCTTGAAAGAAGTGATAGGATGGAAAGTAGAATTCAATGAGGTTGTCAAACCTTTTCTCTAATTTGAGAGTAGCGCAGCACCGGAAGAAGTTCCTATAGCGCCTACACCAATAGGAGATGAAGCTAATGATAAAGATCATGAAACTTCGGTTGAAGTTACTACGAAACCTCGCAGGTCGACGAGAACTCGTACCACTCCCGATTGGTATGATCCCGTTATGATTGTCATGTTGGTCGACAACAACGACGACCCTGCGAAGCGATGATGAGCCTAGATTCCAATAACTGGCAAGAAGTCATGAAATCCGAGATTGGATCCATGTACAAAAACCAAGTATCAACTTTGGTTGACTTACCGGATGGTCGAAAGGATGTCGAGAACAAATGAATTTTCAATAAGAAAACAGATGCTAATGGTAATGTTACCATCTATAAAGATCAAGTCTATGAGGATTTTGTTAGCAATCGCTTCATATTATGATTATGATATATGACAGATGGATGTCAAAACAACGTTCCTCAATAGAGACATTGATGAAGAGTTGTATATGGTACAACCCAAAGGTTTTGTCGATCCTAAGGATGCTAACAATGTATGCAAACTTCAACGGTCCATTTATGGATTGAAGCAAGCATCCCGAAGTTGGAATCAATGTGTTGATAAGGTGATTAAAAGCTTTGGTTTTATACAAACTTATGGAGAAGCATGTATTTACAAGAAAGTGAGTGGGAGCTCTGTACAATTCCTAGTACTATATGTGGACGACATATTATTGATTGGGAATGATATAGACCTTCTTAAAAGTGTCAAAGATTATTTGAATAATAGTTTTTCACTGAAGGATCTTGGCGAAGCTGCTTACATATTAGGCATAAAGATTTATAGAGATAGATCGAGACGCCTAATATCCTTGTCACAAAGTACATATTTGGACAAAGTTCTAAAAAGGTTTGGAATGGAATATAGCAAGAAAGGGTTCTTGCCCATGTTTCCCAATACGACCTTGAGTAAAACTCAAAGTCCCGTTACGGCAGAAGATAGAGAGAGGATGAGTAAGACTCCCTATGCCTCAGCCATTGGATCTATCATGTATGCCATGCTATGTACTAGACCCGACATTGCATATGCTATTAGTTTGACTAGCAGATATCAACGTGATCCAGGGGTGAATCATTGGACAACGGTCAAAAACATCCTTAAGTACTTGAGAAGAACTAAGGATATGGTTCTTTCTGATGGAGGTTACGAACACATCGTTGTTAATGGTTACACCGATGCTAGTTGGAACACCGATACAGATGATTCTAAATCTCAATATGGATACGTATTTACTTTGAATGGTGCAGTAGTGAGCTGGAGGATTGCAAAGAAAAGAGTTGTGGCGAGATCTTCAACTGAATCAGAATACATAGCTGCTTCGGAGGCTTCACAAGAGGTGATATGGATGAAGGAGTTCATTATGGAGCTCGGTGTGGTTCCCAGTGCACTGGACCCAATGTCTATCTACTGTGATAATATGGGCGCCATAGCCAATGTGCAAGAACCAAAGTCACACAAGAAGCTGAAGCACATCAAGCTGCGTTTTCACGCTATTCAAGAGCATGTCCAAGATGGTGACATAAAGATTTGCAAAGTACACATAGATCTGAATGTGGCGGATCCGTTGACTAAACCTCTCCCGAGGGAAAAACATGACCAGCACCAAACCGCCATGGGTGTTCGGTATATTACCATGTAATCTAGATTAGTTGACCCTAGTGCAAGTGGGAGACTATTGGAGATATGCCCTAGAGGCAATAATAAAAGTAGTTATTATTATATTTTTGTGTTTATGATAAATTTTTACATTCATACTATAATTGTATTAACTGGAAACATTAATACTTGTGTGATTTGTAAACTTGTTAGAGTCCCTAGTAAAGCCTCTTTGTAACAATATCTTGTTGGTTAGTAGATGATCATGGTTTCTTGGTCATGAACATTGAGATGTTATTAACAACAAGATCATATCATTAGGAGAATGATGTGATGGACATACTCATATAGATAACCGTAAAATAAAGATCAAGTCATTTCAATAGTTCAATTGCTATAAGATTTCAAATACATAGTAACCTAATTCCTTCGACCATGAGATCATGCTAATCACCATCACCGGATGGATGCTTTGATGTCATCAAACACCACTTCGTAATTGGGTGGTTATAAAGGTGACATTGGGTGTTTGGAAAGTATGTGTTGAAGAACATGGATCAATAGTGGGATTTGTCCATCCATATGACGGATAGATATACTCTGGGCCATCTCGGCGGAATGTCATCCAATTAGCTTGCAAGCATGTGACTGGCTCACAAGGGATCACATATCATAGGAACGAGTAAAGAGTACTTATTAGTAACGAGGTTGAACTAGGGATGCAGAGATACCGACGATTAGACCTCAGGTAAGTAAAATACCACGAGACAAAGGGAAATTGGTATCGTATGTAAATGGTTCGTTCGATCGCAAAGTAATTGTAGAATTATGTGGGAGCCATATGAATTTCCAGATTCCTCTATTGGCTATTGATCGGAGAAGAGTCTCAGTCATGTCTGCATAATTCACGAATCGTAGGGAGACACACTTAAGGATTCAATGTTGTTTAGTAGATAAGGAATGTGAGTAAGAAGACCGAATGTTGTTTGGAGTCTCGGATGGGATCCAGGATATCACGAGGAGATCCAGAATGGTCCAAAGAATAAGTTTCATATAAGTAAAGTCCAATTCCGGAGTTCGGGAATGTTTCCGATGCTTTCATCGGAATGATCTAGAAGGGTCTAGAAGGTTCACCAATCCGAAAGGGGAAGGGTACATGAATGTGGCATGACAAAGTGGAATGGTTGCGTCATGTCCTAGGTCACTTGGCTGGACACCTGGAAGAGAGAAATCAAACTCTAAATTGAAAGTCAAAAAGCCAGTTTGAAAATTTCAAACCGGGACAATTTTTCCAAGTGGAGGGAGGGAAGGATTCCTACCTAGGGAAGGAATCCTCCCTCCCCTTGCCATCGGACGCATGAAGAGGAGTTGGAGGAGGATTCCCTCCGCCTTGCTGCCCCTCCCTCTCATAAATAGAGGAGAGGGGGCGCCCCCTTGCCCCACACCTCCAAGCCCTAGACGCCGGCCTCCACCCTGGTCGCCTCAGCCCTAGTGCCCTCCTCCAAGTCGCTGACTAGCGCTAAACCGTAGCCCTAGATGCCGGCCACACCACCCCCTTGGCGCCCTCTAAACCCTATATTGCTAAGGTCCTCTTCTACTCCATGCTAAGGCCCTCTTCTACTCCACCATACTCGCTCCAGCTTAGGCGATGCCCTGCAGGATCTCCCCTCTAAACTCCGACACCACGCCGTCATGCTGCCGGATTGGCGAGGAGAGAGCTACAACCTCTGCTGCCTGCTGGAACAAGGGAGAGGAAGGTCTTCATCAAGTACTGAACATGTCACCGACTACAGGACCGCTGCCAGAACACGGCGCCAGAAGGATCGTCTATGCGATCTTGATATCGGCAAGTGAACAACTACATCACCCACGAGAATCTGCTCTAGTTAACCGCTTTGGAATCTTTGAGGGTGAGTACTCCAGTCGACTCGTTGCTACAATCTAGTAGATAGATCTTGGCTTGTGTGTGTTCATGCGGTAGAATTTTTCGTTTTCCATGCTACGAACCCCTACACATTTTACATGAAGGATCTAAAAAAGGGAAAATTGCATCTAGTTCCATACATCTGGTAGGAAGAACCATACAATTAAGCAAGGAAAACAGACGAGTCGATTGCTTCTCAAAAAATCAACTCATCGAGCCATACTCGTCATACTACTTCCCCTTGGACTTTTTTTCAAAATATGGCTAAATTTGGCATCATGTAATTGTTGGATATGGGATTATCATCGAAATAAAGTATGATGTACATATGGCCTTGACCTTAGATATTCGGCTCAAAGTCCATAAATGTTCATACCCGTTGACAACTAAGCTTAAATTTGTTTAGATTTTACCACTTACCTTTATGTTAAAATCTTACATGGGCAGTGGGAGTACATTTTACACCAAGGTCCTAAAAATGTAAAATTACATCGAGGTCCATACATCTACCAAATAGGGCCCTAAAAATGGAAAATTACATCGAGGTCCATCACATCTAGCACAAGGTACCATAAAATTATGCAAGGAAAATAGTCGGGTCGGCTCCTTCTCGAGAAAACACCTCATCTCAAGCCATACTCTTCATACTACTCCCTCTTTGATTGTTTTTAAAATATGACCAAATTTTACACGCACAATGGGAGTACATTTCACACCGAGGACCTAAAAAAGGAAAATTAAATCGAGGTCCATACATTTACAAATAGGGCCCTAAAAAGGGAAAATGACATCGAGGTCCATATACATCTATCACGAAGCACCATAAATTTAACCAAGGAAAATTGTTGGGTTGGCACCTTCTCGAGAAAGCACCTCATTAATACATATTCTTCATACTACTTCCTCTTCAATTATTTTCAAAATATTACCAAATTTGGTGGCATGCAAATTCTTATATATGGGATGATCATCGATAGGAAATATGATTTACATATGGCCATGACCTTGGTCCTTCGTCTTTAAATCCTAAAGTTTTCATACTCATTAACAACTATGATTAAATACATGTAGATTTTACCACTCACTTTTAGGTTAAAATTTTACACAGACCGGGTGAGTACATTTTACATAAATACCTAAAAACGGGGAAAATTGCATCGAGGTCCATATATCTAGTATGAAGCACCATAAAATTAAAAAAGAAAAACAGAAGGGTCGACTACTTCTCAAAAAAGCACCTCATCAAGCCATACTCGTCATACTACTTCCTCATCAATTATTTTCAAAATATGGCTCAATTTGGCGTCATGAAATTATTGGATATGGGATCATCATCGACATAAAGTATGATTTACATATGGCCATGAACTCGGTTGTTCGGCTCGAAATCCAAAAATGGTCATACTCGTTTACAACTAATCTTAAATTCTTTTATATTTTACTACTTACTTTTAGGTTAAAATCTTATACGGCCGGTGGGAATACATTTTACACCAAGGACCTAAAATAGGGAAATTTACGTCACAGTCCACAAATATACCAAAAAGGGCCCTAAAAATGGGAAAATTACATTCAGGTCCATATACGAGGAATCAAAAAATTAAGCAAGGAAAATAGTCGGGTCGGCTCCTTCTCGAGAAAGCATCTCATCTCAAGCCATACTCTTCAAACTACTCACTCTTCGATTGTTTTCAAAATATGACCAAATTTTACAGATGCGATGGGAGTACATTTGACACAGAGGACCTAAAAAAGGGAAAATTAAATCAAGGTCCACAAATTTAAAAATAGGGCCCTGAAAAGGAAAAATTATATTGAGGTCCATATACATCTAGAACGAAGCACCATAAAATTAACCAAGGAAAACAGTCGGGTCGGCTCCTTCTCGAGAAAGGACCTCATCGAGCCATACTCTTCATACTACTTTCTTTTCGATTGTTTTCAAAATATGGCCAAATTCGGTGGCATGCAAATTCTTATATATGGGATTATCATCGATAGGAAATTTGATTTACATATGGCCATGACCTTTATCGTTCGTCTTGAAATCCTAAAATGTTCATACTCTTTGAGAACTATTATTAAATACATGTATATTTTACCACTCACTTTTAGGTTAAAATTTTACACAGTCTGGGTGAGTACATTTTACATAAAGGACCTAAAAAGGGTACATTACATCGATGTCCATATACATCTTGCACAGGCACCATAAAATTAAGCAAGAAAAATAGTCAGGTCGGCTCCTGCTCGTGAAAGCACCTCATCTCAAGCCATACTCTTCGTACTACTTCCTATTCAATTGTTTTCAACATATGACCAAATTTTGCACGGGCAGTTCGGCTCCTTCTCGAGAAAATCACATCATCGAGCCATACTCTTCATACTACTTCTCTTTGATTGTTTTCAAAATAGGGCCAAATTCGGTGGCATGTAAATTCTGTGATATGGGATCATCATCGATAGAAAATATGATTTACATATGGCCATGACCTTGGTGGTCCGTCTTGAAATCATAAAATGTTCATACTCGTTGATAACTATGATTAAATTCGTATAGATTTTACCACTCACTTTTAGGTTAAAATTTTATACAGACTGGATGAGTAAATTTTATAACAAGGACCTAAAAACAGGAAAATTACATCGAGACGAACCACATCAAGCTGAAGCACATCAAGCTACGTTTTCACGCTATTCAAGAGCATGTCCAATATGGTGACATAAAGATTTGCAAAGTACATTTCATATGGCCATGACCTCGGTTGTTCGGCTCGAAATCCAAAAATGTTCATACTCGTTGACAACTAAGCTTATTTAGATTTTACCACTTACTTTTAGATTAAACTTTTACACGGGCGGTGGGAATACACTTTACACCAACGACCTAAAAAGGGAAAATTAAATTGTGGTTCGTACATCTACCAAAAAGGTCCCTAAAAAGGGGGAAATTACATTCAAGTCCATATACATCTAACACGAAGCACCATAAAATTAAGCAAGGAAAATAGTCGGGTCAGATCCTTCTCAAGAAAGCACATCATCAATCCATAATCTTCATACTACTTACTCTTAGATTATTTTCAAAATATGGCCAAATTTTACACGTGCGGTGGTAGTACATTTTACCCCGAGGACCTAAAAAAGGGAAAATTAAATCGCGGTCCATACATTTAAACATAATGCCCTAAAGAGGGAAAATTATATCAAGGTCCATATACATCTAGCATAAAGCACCATAAAATTAACAATGGAAAACATTCGGGTCGTCTCCTTCTCGAGAAAGCACCTCAATAATCCATACTCTTCATAATACTTCCCCTTCGATTGTTTTCAAAAGATGGCCAAATTCAGCGGCACGCAAATTATTAGATAAGGGACCATAATCGACATAAAATATAATTTATATATGGCCATGACCTTGGTCGTTCGGATTGAAATCCTAAAATGTTCATACTCGTTGCCAACTAATATTAAATTTGTTTAGATTTTATCACTCACTTTTAGGTTAAAATTTTACATGGACCAAGTGAGTACATTTTAAAAAGGGGAAAATTGCATCAACATCCATACATCTAGCAGGAAGCACCATAAAATTAAGCAAGTAAAACAGACGGGTCGGTCCTTCTGGAAAAAGCACCTCATCGAGCAATAGTCTTCATACTACTTCCTCTTCGATTATTTTCAACATATGGCTTAATTTGGCATCATGCAATTCTAGGATATGGCATCATCATCGACATAAAGTATGTTTACATATGGCCATGATCTCGGTCGTTCATCTCGAAATCCAAAAATGTTCATACTCGTTGACAACTAAGATTAAATTTATTTACATTTTACCAATTACTTTTAGGTTAAAATTTTACAAGAGGGGTGGGAGTACATTTGACATCAAGGACCTTAAAAAAGGTAAAATTGCATCAAGGTCCATACATTTAGCACAAAGGGCTCTACAAATTTTGTCAAACTTTTCATAGCTTGACTTTTCAAAGAAAAATGGCCTTAAGCCTTGGGACCGAGGGATTACTAATAAAGGGGATAGAGGGTTACCCTCTCCTCCCACCACTCCCTCTCTCTGTCACATTCCCACACTCACCTCTCAACTCTGAGTCGTTAACAGAAGTTGCTACGATAAAACAAATGATGAAACCTTTGTATGTGGTGCATCTAGGGTCCCTGTCAAGATTTGCTTCGGAGCTGCAGGCGTCTTTTTCACTTCCTCCTCCCGCAGCGCCTTTTCGGAAGCTTCCTTCTCCTTTAACGTGTGTGCGGATCATGCACAAGGTGAGGTTTCTGTCGCCCTTAGGGTTTCGACCGGCCGCGCCGGAACCCTCATTGCCTTCCGAGCGGTCGTCCAAGCTTACGACACCGGCTTCGTCGGGCCCGAATGCTCGTGTGGCGATGGACGCGTTGTTGTCGTCTGCAGGTTTGACTCTCATTCCCAATGTGCCAAATTTAATATTGTACACGGTAAAACCCCTATCAGTGGCTCCCTTCATCCCCGATTATTCGTGCTTCTTCGGTGTATGTGGCTAGTTCTTCTTCAGTGATGCCTTGTTCATCTAGTCAACCCATTGACCCCTGTGAAACAAGTTCGCGCCCTCCCACTGCAACGAGGTTAGATGCGGAGGGTTGGGGCTTTAACCTAAATCCGACGTGCATCTAGTCAGATTTTGGCAATATCTACTGCAGGTCCTTTGTTGAACTGCTTAGTTATTTGTCATATTCTTGATAATTTTCTTTTGTGCTTTTCTTTATATGTCATATTATTCATAATCGTCTTTTGTGCTGTTATGCTTAGTTATGATATATTCTTGATGATGATGATGCAAGGTTCTGTTTTGGTACTTAGATGATACTTTGTACTGTTTAGGAATTTTCCATGACGAGTTGTGCTATTTTTGTATATATTTATGATGCATTGTGTCATGTATCCTCATTGTGTCATTTCGTCCATTTTGATCGACGTATAAATGATATGACTTCTAGATGTTCACATCATTTCAATGACCCGCCAGTTTAGGTAATTTTGATTATGCTGACACTATTTATTAAATTAATTACATGATGTCTTGTGCTATTTTGGTATTTTTGATGATGCATTGCATATATGTTGTTTTGTCTATACAGACAATTCATTGTGTTGTTTTATCCATACATATTATCCATTGTGCTTCTTAAGCAATCTAATTAAATGGTATGCATTCTAGTTGTTTAATCAATAATGTTTTTGTATTTTTGATGATGCATTGCATATATGTTGTTTTGTCTGTCTAGAAAATTCATTGTGATGTTTTATCCATACATATTATTCATTATGTTGCTTAATCAATCTAATTAAAGGATATGTCTTCTAGCTGTTTAATCACTCTAGTTTTGAAGACCCACAGGGTTAGGTGATTCTGATGATACATCGTGTTGTTTAAGCAATTTAGTTTACCTGATACCTTGTGTTGTTTAGGTAATTTTGATGGTGCAATGACACATTGTGATCTTTAGTCAATTTATATGATGCATTGTGGTGTTTTGGTAATTAAAAAGGTCTGACGCAATGAAAATTTTCATGTAGGACGGCCCAGCTGTAATACCGAAATTAGACTACATTTTTGATCAGACTGCTCCTGCTCCAGGTGGCTATGAAGATGCTCTCCCCATCATACCAAGGGAGTTGAAGCTGCTGGACATGAGAGTGGAGGCCTTGGCAAGGGCGAGTGCTGCAAAGTCGGTCGATAGTTCTGCCAAACCAAGAGGACGCCCTAGGTTGGTCGTACACCATTCCACCGCGCATCATCCTAGGCGTTTCTACATCCAGTTAGTCCAGCATGACTTTTATATGCTTATCATCACGACTTACTTCAAGCCTTACATGAAGGGACGCCCCTACCCATAGCTACTAGTGGTCCAAGCATGCGAGGAAGGCGAGTGGGTTGTCCATTCCAACCACAACAAAGAACAGATCGTCCTAGACAAAGGGTGGGATACCTTTGCTGCTTTCCATGAGTTAACGAAGGGTGAATACCTTATGTTCAAGGTCACTTTCGACGGGTTCAAGATGAAAATCTATGACCGCATCACCTCCTGTCGGAAGGTGTTTGTCTGTCATCAGCACTCTCAGCTTAATTAAGGGCCTCTTTGGATCGAATAATTTTTGACGGAATTTTGGAGGAATTCAGCCCATAGAATTTTTCCATAAGGAAGCCATTTGGATGAAAGAAACGATACATACAAAATTCGTATGGATTGCATTCCTACATCCCAATCCCATAGTAATCTCAACATCCAGTTTTTTACACTGATTTGCATAGGATTGGGTCACTTCTCCTGTGTGTTCGGTGTGTTTCAAGCCTACAGTTTTGCTTTATTTTGCAATCCTCTGTTTTGTACATGCGACCCTGTTAAATTCCTATGTTTTGAAATCCTATGATCTAAAGAAGCCCTAACTTCTCTTTAAATTTGTCGTTCAATTTTTTGGTGAGTGTTTGTGATGATTAGGCGTCAAGCCCTAAGTATATTTAATTTAATGTGACTACTACTAGTAGTACTGTACTACTAGTACTGTGCTACTATTATTACTCTACATTGGATAGTTCTATGGAGTACTAGTATCTTTTGCATATGGCGGTACGAGAGATTGTAGAAGCCTGATCACAAAAAAATAGAAGCCTTCGGGTTACGTAATTCCACTCTAGTATTTTGTCACTCAGATGGAATCTTGTCCACTGCTTTGATAAGACATTACTATAGACTTTTGGTGGGTCGTAAAAATATTTATAGCTACTTGCTCGATCGCTAGAATGGTGGCCTACTATCGTCGGATTGTCGACAAGTACGCCATAGGGGGTCCTGATGGCGTTGAGAAGATGGGGTGTGAGACGTCGGATGTTCCAGGAGCAATGAACACAAGTTTACCCAGCTTCAAATCCGAATGCAGTGATCAGATCCTACTCCTGGTAGCAATCCAGTAATATGTCGGCATAAGCCGGATGTTACAGCGGATTACAAGAGATGTTCGCCCGTGCGAGTTGTGATTGTGGTTATTGCTATGGTTGTGCCCTAAAGGCTCCCATATGGATGGTTTATATAGTCACCAGGAGCTATGGTTACAGGGGAGACCTATCCGGCTACGTTACAGAATCGGTAACAAGATACAGCTTGGAATACAAGTAATACTACATGCCTAAGTTGGTAACTCTTCTAGGCCTTGGTATAGCCGAAACTAAATCCTCCTCTTTCTTTGACTGGGCCGCCCATGAAGCAAACCTCTAACCCATTGGTGGGCCACCCTGGTCAGCGAGTCCTGTGGGTATACCCGGAAAGTAATCTCCAATAGTAGCCCCCGGAAGTCTCCAAGATCCAAAGTGGGATAAATCGTCTAGCTTGATGGTTTCTTCGTATTGAGAATCTTGAAGGGTTCCCGAAAACTTCATTCAATAGTGTAGGATTCTTAGTCAGTTGAGTCGGATATGTTTTGTTCCGACCTTAGTATTTTCCTTGCTTAGTTTGAAACATGAGACGGATTTCAAATAGCGGCATGTTGTCTGACAACTTTTCAAACCAGGTCATGTCACTGATAGGAGTACCGTCAACACGACCATTGGTGGGTCCGCTCCCTACAGAACAGAGCATCATTTTAAGGCTCACGCGAGAATCGAGGGGGCAGAGGAGTCGCGAGGAAGCCACCTCCCTCTCTCCTATATGCGTGGCGTAAATCGCGCGATTGAAGCACGAATCTTGGCGTAGAGGCAAATAAAAGAGAGGAGAAACCCTTCTCTCCTAGATTCATCTCTCCACCGTTCTCACTTATTGCCTCCTTGTACTACTCGAGCCCTCCGCATCCACTCTCATCTACATGCCAGGATAAAAAAACTCCTTCCCCACCAATCCTTCATCTTCCCCAAGAGCGATGGCCTCTACATCTAGCTCTAGAGCAGCGGCGGGTACATCGGCGGCAGACGAAAAGAAGATGTGAGGCCTCTGGGTCCCAAGCGTCATGGATGACGCCGAGCTCCAAGTCATGGAGAACGAGGGCTAAATTGTCACCGACGCGTGGCGGAGCGCCGTAGGACACGCCACTTATACTCCGCGCGACGATGAGCAAGTTCTGTTTAGCACGCACGTCGACCGCAGCCTCAGCCTGCCGCCGTCGGACTTCTTCATCGAGGTCCTCAAATACTATGGTGTGCAGCTGAATAATCTTCCTCCCAACTCCCTGCTAGAGCTTAGTACTCATGCAGCTTTGTGCGAGGGATTTCTTGGCATTAGGCCAAGTCTTAGCCTTTTCCGTTACTACTATGGTACCCGAAAGAATTCCATCAGTGTCGGTGTTCCTTACACCACTGGCACTCTTAGCTTAGTCCTTAGGAGAAACCAAGTCTATCCTAGGATTAGCGCTAGTGAATTAGTTAAACTTTGGGCCAGAACTTTCTTCTACCACAAGGATATTCTGACTCTTGGAAAGGTGTAATGTCTTCTGGCCTTCGTCGACGGTGTCGCTTCCCACCAAAAATCATGGGACACAGAGGCGCCGGAACTGTCGGATATCTTGATCCTTGCTAAGAGGATTGAGTTTCTAATGAAGCACAAGGTCCTCTGCAGCATCATGGAGATCTCCTTATACACACCTTCACCAGGGACAAGAAGGACAGCCTGCGGGTCAGGCCAAACTGGATTTCAGCAAAGGATTACAAGACCCTCATGCAGTACTTGATCAAGGAGAGAGTGGAACGAAAAGTTCCAGATGTCTCCCTGAAGATGTTCACATCCAACCATCCTCTGACTCCGATAAATATTTCGACTCTACATTTGCGTTTTGTCGTTCTTTTCTGTTTCTTTCTCTGACTCTATTTTCATTGATGCTTTTTGACTTTGTCAGCTCGAGAAAGTCCCCGAGTCTGAGCTAGCTCCACTAGAGGGCTATCTCTCAGACGATCCGGAGGCGACGGATGATGACGAGGTGCAAGAAGTTCCTGCCTTCGCTTCCAAGAAGCGCAAGGTGAAGGAGGGTGTTATCACTGCTGGTAGCCATGTGCTGCCACTAGTGAAATAGTAAGCACCCTGTCGATGTTTTCAGTACTTTGTACCTCTCTTTTATTTCCAAAGCACACCTGATATTCAGATTTATGTTCTTTAGAGTAAAACAAGTTTTGAAGAGTAAAGTGAAGCCAGATAGCAAACCGGGAAAGCCACTGCGTTAGAAGAAGCTTGCCATCTCCCCAGCGATGCCGCCGCCGACTCCAATCAGTAGCCCATCATCAACACCAGAAGTTTCTGCCTCTCCTGATGACAGCAACGTCTCGAAAGCCCTGGTTACCGTTAGTAGCTAGGAAACTAACAAGGGTGAACCTGTCAAGGGTAATGATCCCATGGTAATATCTACATGTCAGTTAGATAAAGTGGCCGTCTCTGATATCTCTGGCCTGAAGCAGAAGAAGAAACAGGAGATCCCCAAGATGGCTCAATCCAGTCTTGAGAAGCAAACCCTCACTCTAGAGGCAGCAACCCAGGAGATGGAGGACGTGAAGCTGGTCAGCCTCCTGGACCAAATTTTGGTCCGGGACGCGAAGATAGAGTCTGGAAAACTCCCAGGATGGACGTTCCCTCCCTCTCCCTTGCCAAGAAAGTTTTTCACAAAACTAAACTTGGATTTGAGAAGTTACACCTGGAACACATTGTAAGTTTCCGATTCTTATTTGAAGTGTTTTATCCTCATATCCTTTAGCCCCCAAGCATAAAGTCGTATAAACATCGTTGAATCCGAGTAGATTCTTATAGGATGCAAAAGAACGATGTAGTGTAGCCCCCAAGGCTCGTGCTGTATTTTTACTTAGTTAAATTTGTAGCACGAGTCGTAGTAGCCGTCTTACGGTATTCTGTCTCTAAACTTACAGAAAATTGCATCTTCCAACCAGCAATTGCTCAAGAATATATGCAATAAACGCAAGGAAATCAAGGCCTTGCGCCTTGAGAATTCAAAGTTGAAGGTTGAGAAACATGAAGCAGAAGGTCAACTTTTATGACTCCCTCCTTGTCACTTTAGTTATTTTCATAGTCAAACTTGTTCTGTACGACTGATATTTAGTCCTTTGCAGAATTGTCGTGCGAATCCAGCAAGATGGTGAAGCAATCCGAGAACTTCAAGGTCTTCGAGATGGAGAATGCCGAGCTCCAGGAAAAGCTTGAAAATCTTAAGAATGAATCAGAGAAATCCGTGAGCGTCGTCGTGGAGTCAAGCAATATGGAGACCGTGAGGCTCGAGAAGCTAATAGACCTCCGAGATAAACAACTAGATGATGTCAATAAGGACTTCGATAGCCAAAGGGATCTGGCCCAGGCCACAGAGAGTGAACTGAATAGCCTCCACGAGGAGCGTGCTTAGTGGAATCATTCTGTGCTAGGTAAGATTTTTGACTTTCTTTATTTGATAAATTTTTCGAATATCTTTTGTGTCATTTTTGATTTTTGATTCTT
Organism: Avena insularis; assembly: GCA_023614405.1. NCBI lineage: Eukaryota > Viridiplantae > Streptophyta > Magnoliopsida > Poales > Poaceae > Avena > Avena insularis. The sequence continues at coordinate 114,778,611 of CM042687.1, forward strand.
TCCCAGCCTCCTTGAACCTTTCCGACTCTACTACCTCCGAACCCTGCCTCGAGCGCATAAAGCTCGTCGGAGATATTCTGTTCGACTTCCGCTAGACTCATGAAGAGGCTGGCGAGTCGGTCAGACTTTCCGACTAGCATAAAATGTCAGGGCAAGGGGTGAGGGACAAGGCTAAGGAGATTCCGAAGCTTATCGAAGACTGGAAGATTTCATATGCTTAGACCGCTGCACAGACCGCCCTTACCATGGTGATGATCCACCATAGCGATATGGAAATCTAGAATGTCACCAAGGGTATTGCCGATGAGGACGATGAGGGTAACCTGCAGAACATCAAGGCTATCCAAGAGTCATGTGCAGGTTATGCTTGCCGTGTGGTGGAGGTAACCAATTACACCACGCCATTCTTTGAATCTGTCTCCGTGCCTCCCTCTCCTCAAGAGCTAGAAGATAGCCTCGCTGAAGCAGCTTGCGAGTTCGAGGTGCAGGGCGACAACGATGTCGACTCCAATGCTCCACGCTCTTCATCACCACCACCTGATTATGCAGCATAAACATTTATAATGCGTTATTCTGAACTTGGGCATGTAATGATGGAAACAATATTTTGTTTGTGCTGGTCTATAAGAACTAATGCTTTTACTGTCGTATCACTTACGTTTGTATAAATTTTATGGGTGTGCTTGAAAAAAAATTTAAGCACTATTTTTTATGCTTATACTTGTCATTTTATCTGGCTCTCTGCCTCGTCCCTTTCATGAGCCGACCAACCTTTAGCACGGAAACTTTTCCGAGCAACGGAGCTCAATTGCTAAACCAGTTTAAACTCGGAAACAAAGCCGGCTACTAGTACCAACATTCATTACTCAGAAGATACCCGCGTCTAAGTAATTAGATACAAAACCAAAGTATAATCATTAAATTGAATTTTTTACCCTAGGGTAACATTTTATAGATATTCAAAAATCATAACCAGAACGAACATGAGCATAAAGTACTTTCAAGCATTCTGGGATTTCTAGAAACAACATGCTCATTTGGAAATAAGATGGCAAAAAACTTCTCAAAAATAACATATGAGGAAACCAATACTTTATTTCACTTTGAACATGTACATATATGATTACAAGGAAATATAACTAAGAATAGAAGGGACGTAGCTCTGCAATATTCCATGGACGGTCTATCTCATCCGGGTCTATACTACCGCCAACTCTCTTTCTCTTCCGAGTATCTGGTCTTTCCTTGACTGGTCTCATATCGGTTAAATAAAATGACCCATTATGCAGAACTCTCCTGATCATAAAAGGTCCTTCCCAAATCAGGGAAATTTTGTGCTTTCTTTTTTGCACAAGCCGGAAAACCAAATTGCCCTTCCTGAAAGAACGGTTCTGTACTCTCTTACTATGATACTTGCGCAACTTCTGCTGATAGGCTGTAGATCTCTGCTTAGCAACGACACGAACTTCTTCGATTATATTGAGATCATCTTGTCGAGAAATTTCTACATATTCTTTGATATACACTTTAACTCGTGGAGACTGATGAATTAGATCACTTGGAAGAACTGCTTCTGCACAGTAGACCAAGAAGAAAGGAGTGTATCCGGTTGATCTGTTAGGAGTTGTTCGTAAGCTCCATATTATAGATGGTAATTCTTCCGCCCAAGCCCCCGCAGCATGATGAAGTGGTGCCTCAATACGAGGTCGGAGTCCTTGTAAAATAAGACCATTAGTTCTTTTGACTTGTCCATTAGCTTGTGGATGCACGAGTGATGCAATATCAAGTCGGATCCCTTGCTCCTCGCAGAATTCAGCAAGTTCTCCCATGGAAAAGTTGCTCCCGTTGTCAATAATTATACTATGCGGATATCCAAATCGGATGATCACGTCTTCGACGAACTTTCTGGCTCTGGCTCCATCGCAACTTGTTACGGGTTTATCCTCAATCCACTTTGTAAATTTATCCACCATCACTAGTAGGTGAGTAAATCCACATTTTGCCGTCCGAAACGGCCCTATCATATGAAGCCCCCAGACCGCAAATGGCCATGTAATAGGGATTGTTCGTAGCTGATCAGCCAGAACGTCTCCCTGACGGGCGTACTTTTGGCAGCCTTTGCACGTTTTGACCAGTTTATCGGCAACCGCCTTAGCTGTAAGCCAAAACAATCCGTGTCTAAAAGCTTTTGCCACTAAGGATCTGGCTGCAACATGGTGACCACACTCGCCTTCGTGGATTTCTCTTAAAATTTCCACTCCTACTTTCGAAGAAATACATTGCTGAAAAACCCTAGAAACACTCCGCTTATAGATCTCACCATTTATTATTGTGTAGGCTTTCACTCGTCGGATGATCTGTCAGCTCAGGACTTCGTCTTCGAGTAATTTTCAGTCTATCATGAAATCCAGCTAGGGTTTTGTCCAGCTGGGAATTATAGCCAGAACTGCTATTAAAGGTGAGTCGGATTTCATCGGATAGTCTTCATCAACTCTGGTTACAAACAGGACCTTTAAATGCTCTAAAAAAAGCGCCATTCGGTAATTGTTTCCATGCAGAGCCTATCCTTGATAGAGCATCTGCTTTCACATTTTCAGCTCGAGGGATGTGTTGAAACTCAAAACCCTCGAATGATTTCGATAATTTATCCACGACATCTTTGTAGGCTGCCATCTGCTTGTTTGCATTGCAGATGTCGGATACTTGCTGAGCAACTAAATCCGAGTCTCCGTAACACATGAGTCTTGTTACGCCAATGTTTTTGGCCATGCGTATTCCATGTAACAATGCTTCATACTCGGCAATATTATTGGTCGCCATGAAGTGTATTTGTAACACATAGAATAGCTCATCTCCTTGGGGTGATTTGAGCACCACGCCATCCCCCAACCCTCCTCGTGCTTTTGATCCATCAAAATGAAGGGTCCAAAATTCTGAGTCTTGAGGACTTGTGTTTTCTGCCATCTCTATCCAATCAACAACGAAATCGGCAAGTATTTGGGACTTGATTGCTATACGCGGCTTGTATTCAATGTTGAAAGATGCAAGATCTATTCCCCACTTTGCGACACTTCTCTTGAAAGTAGTGGCATAGCTTTCTAGATGCAAAGAATACTCCATAGGCTAGCTTTTGGTGGTGTGGATACTGTTGTGTTGACTCTGTTAGGACCTCACTCAGGTAATAAGTTGGATGATGCACCTTATGTTTGTGGGCTTCTTCCTCGCGCTCTACTACTGTTACCACACTTATGACCTTGTTGGTCGCTGCAATGTAAACCAACATAAGTTCCTGAGGTTCTGGAGCTGCGAGAACTGATGGGTTTGAAAGGAGATCTTTCAAACTTTGTAGGGCAGTATCAGCTTCATGGGTCCAGAATTTTTTTTCAGTTTTATTCAAGAGTTTGTATAAAGGCACAACTCTTTCTCCGAGCCGGCTGACCAACCGACTCACTGCTGCGATGCAACCAGTGAGACGTTGCACGTCCTTCAGGTGAGTCGGCCTAGTGATGTTGAGTATAGCCTTGATTTTGTCCCGGTTAACCTCTATGCCTCGCTCAGAGACAATGAAACCTAACAATTTTCTGGCTAGAATTCCAAAGAAACACTTCTTAGGATTTAACATCATATTAAATTCGTAGGCTAGCAAATTTTGAAGGGTTTCGCAGCATAGTAAATCAAAATTTTCTATGGAAGCGAACAGAGGGAAAGCCAAGATCTAATCTAGGAGATGCAAACAACGAGAGAGATTGGATTAGATCTTAATACCCTTGAAGATTCAAGACAGTGAACGTTCGTCGGAACGTGGGTGATGTAGTCGTACTCGCTTCTCCTCCTCGCGATCCGATCCGATCTAGCACCACAAGTGGCGGTGCCTCCGTGAGATGCACACGTGCAGCATCTCGACGTCTCCTCCTTCCTCGGACCAGCAAGTAGGGTGGAGAGATGGATTGGATCTACAACACGACGGCGCGGTGTATATGGTGGAGAATTTCTGCAGCAGGGCTTCGCCTACAAACAGTCGGGAGGGAGAGAGGAAGGCAGCAGGGCTACTAGGGCTTGGAGGGAGGTGTGTGTGGGGGGGGAAGGGGGCGCACCAGCCCTCTATATATAGAGGGGGGGTGCGGCCAGCCCTTGCCCATCCTCCAATCCTATCTCTAGTTTAAACGATTTAAACTCTCCCTTCTAGAAACCCTATCTTATCTCTAGTTTAAACGATTTAAACTTATATAGGATCGGCTGGGCCCTATGGGGCCTTGTGCCCCTGGCCCAATGCGGCCAGGACACTCCCTCATAGGCCCATGCCCCCTCCCGGAAGGTGGGGCCACGTTGGTCCCCTTCCGGAAGGTTCTAGAAGCTTCCGGTACAATACCGATTAACCCGGAACTATTCCGAACTCCAAAAACTGCACTGCCTTATATGAATCTTATTCTCCGGACCATTCCGGAACCTCTCGTGATATCCCGGATCCCATCCGAGACTCCGAACAAAAATTCATAAACCAATTATCCAATCTATCCTAGCGTCGAGACACGTTAAGTGTGTGACCTATGGTTCGAGAATATGCGCACATGATCTTCTATCAATAATCAACAGCGGGTGCAGGCACCCATATTGACTCCCACATTCATCGATGATCATATCGGATGAACCACGATGCCAGGATTCAATCAATCCCATATATATATTCCCTTCGTCTCGCGATATTTTACTTGCCCGAGATTCGATCGTCGGTATCGTCATACCTAGTTCAATCTCGTTCACAGCAAGCACTTCACTCGTTCCGTAATCCAATATCACTTTGTGATCAACTCCTTAACCACATGCTTGCAAGCGGTGTTGATATCGATTACCGAGTGGGCCCGAAGTATATCTCTCCGACTTGGGAGGGACAAATTCCACCTCGATACATACAACCCAATGATACTTTCCGATCACCGAGACACCTTTATGATCACCCTCTCATAGGATGACGTTTGATGACCTCAAAGCTTTCTTCCGATACCAGGGAGTTGTATTATCTCATGGTCTAAGGAATACAATATTTGGCATAAGAAAAGCTTCGCAATGACGAACACGATGACACGATCTAATTGCTTCGCTTAGTTTGGGTCTATCCACCACATCATTCTCCCAATGATATGATCTCATTATCAATTGACAACTCATGTCTATGGTTAGGAAACCTTAACCATCATTGATCAATGAGCTAGTCCATAGAGGCGTACTAGGGACATGGTGTTGTTCACAAACCACACAAGTATTAATGTTTCCGCTTAATACAATTCTAGCATGGAATATAAACTTTATCATGAACAAGAATTATAATAATAACATCTTTATTATTGCCTCTAGGGCATAATTCCAACAGTCTCCCACTTGCACTAGAGTCAATAATATAGTTTACATTTGGCAACAATCTCACACCCATGGCACTGAGGTGCTGATCATGTTTTACACGTGGAAGAGGTTTAGTCAATGGATCTACGACATTCAGATCTGTATGTACTTTGCTGATCTTCAGATCTCCATCTGCTATATAATCTCGGATTATATGAAACTTTGATTGATATGCTTGGTCTTTGGATGATATCTTGGTTCCTTAGCGAGTGCTATGGCGCCGGTGTTGTCACACAATATCTCCAGTGGGTCCAATGCACTTGGAACCACGCCAAGCTCGATGATGAAGTTCTGATCCAAACTCCTTCACTTGACGCTGCGAGCAGCCATGTATTCCGCTTCTCGTAGATCCCGCGATCACGCTTTGCTTGCAGCTTCTCCAGCTCACAGCTCCTCCATTCAAAATATACACGTATCCTGTCTGAGATTTACAATCATCCTTGTCGGTGTCGAAACTAGCATCGACGTAACCTTTTACGACGAGCTGTTCATCACCCCATAGACTAAGAACATTTCTTTAGTCCTATTTAGGTACCTTAGGATGTTCTTCACGGCTGTCCAGTGTTCCACTCCTGGATCACTTTGATATCTGCCGTCAAACTAAGAGCATTGGACACATCCGGTCTAGTACACATGGAATACATGATGGAACCTATGGCCGAGGCATAAGGCACTTTGCTCATAGCTTCCCTATCATTTACCGTAGCTGGACACTGAGCCTTGCTCAATATCTTCCCTGACAACATAGGCACTGAACCTTTCAATGCCTTATCCATTCTGAACCTTTTCAGAACTTTGTCTAGGTATGTACTCTGGCTTAAAGCTATCAGGCGTCTTTGTCTATCTCTATAGATTTTGATGCCCAATATATAAGCAGCTTCACCTAGGTCTTTCATTGAAAAACACTTGTTCAAATAACTCTCCACATCGTTAAGCATGTTGATGTCATTTCCAATAATCAATATGTCATCCACATATAGTACCAGAAACGTCACCGAGCTCCCACTCACTTTCTTGTAGATGCAAGCTTCGTAGCAATTTGGAACAAATCCAAAGCTCTTGATCACTTGATCAAAACGAAGGTTCCAACTCCGAGATGCTTGCTTCAGTCCATAAACGGAATGCTGAAGTTTGCATACTTTATCAGCATCCTTAGGATCGACAAAACCTTCGGGTTGAATCATATACAACTCTTCATCAATGTTGCCATTGAGGAACGCAGTCTTGACATCCATCTGCCATATTTCATAATCATGAAACACAGCAATTGCTAATAAAATCCGAATAGACTTAAACATCGCTACGGGAGAGAAAGTCTCATCGTAGTCAACACCTTGAACTTATCGAAAACCTTTCGCGACAAGCCGTGCTTTATAGACGGTAACATTACCATCCGCGTCCGTTTTCTTCTTGAAGATCCATTTGCACTCAACGGCCTTTCGGTCGATAGGAGGGTCCACCAAAGTCCATACTTGGTTTTCACTCATGGATCCCAATTCGGATTTCATGGCTTCTAGCCATTTCTCAGAGTCTGGGCTCATCATAGCTTCCTCATAGTTCGTAGGTTCACTGTCTTCTACTAACAAGACTGTCAAGACAGGGTTGCCATACCACTCAGGAGGGGCACGCGACCTTGTCGACCTGCGACGTTCAGTAGCAGCATCGTCCAAAGCTTCATGATCCTTGTCATTAGCTTCCTCTATTGTTGGCGCAGGCGGCACTGGAACAATTTTAGGTGCTGCGCTACTCTCCAATTCAAGATAAGATTCAATAACCTTGTCTAGCTCTACTTTCCTCCCACTCACTTCTTTCGAGAGAAACTCCTTCTCAAGAAAGGAACCGTTCTTTGCGACAAACACTTTGCCTTCGGTTCTGTGATAGAAGGTATACCCAATAGTTTCCTTAGGGTATCCTATGAAGACGCATTTCTCCGCTTTGGGTTCAAGCTTGTCGGGCATCAACTTCTTGACGTAAGCTTCGCATCCCCAAACTTTAAGAAACGACAACTTAGGTTTAGCACCAAACCACAGTTCATACGGTGTCGTCTCAACGGATTTAGATGGAGCCCTATTTAAAGTGAATGCAGCAGTTTCTAATGCATAACCCCAAAATGATAACGGCAAATCAGTAAGAGACATCATCGATCGGACCATATCTAATAGGGTTCGATTCTGGCATTCAGACACACCATTGCGCTGTGGTGTTCCAGGTGGCGTGAGTTGTGAAACGATTCCACTTGCCTTGAGATGTGTGAGAAAATCATAACTCAAATATTCGCCCCCACGATCGGATCGTAGAAACTTAATCTTTCTGTTACGATGGTTCTCCACTTCATTCTGAAATTCTTTGAACTTTTCAAACGTTTCAGATTTATGTTTCATTAAATAGATATACCCATATCTCCTTAAGTCATCGGTAAAAGTGATAAAATAGCGATATCCACCGCGCGTCGAAACACTCATCGGTCCGCATACATCAGTATGTATGATTTCCAACAAGTCCGTTGCTCGCTCCATCATACCGGAGAACGGGGTTTTGATCATCTTGCCCATGAGGCATGGTTCGCATGTGTCAAATGATTCAAAATCAAGAGACTCCAAAAGTCCATCAGAATGGAGTTTCTTCATGCGCTTTACACCAATATGACCTAGACGACAGTGCCACAAATAAGTAGTATTATCACTATCTACTTTGCATCTCTTAGCCTCAATGTTATGGATGTGTGTTTCATCCCTTTCGAGATTTAGAAGAAATAAACCATTTACAAGGGGTGCATGACCATAAAAGATGTTACTCATATAAATAGAACAACCATTATTCTCCGATTTAAATGAATAACCGTCTTGCAATAAACACAATCCAGAAATAATGTTCATGCTCAACGCAGGCACATAATAACATTTATTAAGGTTTAAAACTAATCCCGAAGGTAAAACTAAGGAGAGCGTGCCGACGGCCATCACATCAACTCTTGATCCGTTGCCAACGTGCATCGTCACCTCATCCCTCGCAAGCCGTCGTCTATTCCGTAGCTCCTGTTTCGAGTTACAAATATTAGCAACTGAACCAGTATCAAATACCCAGGTACTACAATGAGGGCTAGTAAGGAAAACATCAATAACATGTATATCAAATATACCTTTGATGGTGCCAGCCTTCTTGTCCGCTAAGTACTTCGGACAGTTGCTCTTCCAGCGACCCTTGTCCTTGCAATAGAAGCACTCAGTTTCCGGCTTGGGACCAGACCTGAGCTTCTTCTCGGCGAGGCGATCGCTTAGCTGCCCTTCTTGAAGGGCTTCTTTTCTCCCTTACCTTTCTTAAAGGAGGGCTTGTTGACCATCAACACATGATTATCCTTCTTGATGTCCACCTCCGCAACCTTCAGCTTTGCGAAGAGCTCGGTGATCGTATCAGTGGAACCAATCTAATTGTGAGTCACTACAAAACTTTTGTAGCTGGGAGGGAGTGATTGCAGAACCCTGTCAATCTTGAGCTCCTCTGGAATCTTGCAGTCCAGTTGCTCAAGGCGTTGAGTGTAGCCCGACATCTTTATGGCGTGCTCACTAACGGAACTCCCTTCCTCCATCTTGCAGTTAAAGAACTTCTCAGAGATCTCATATCTCTCAGAACGGGCCTGAGTCTGGAACATAGTTTTCAACTCTTCGAGAATCTCAAAGGGCCCGGGATAGTTTTCAAAACGATTTTGAAGTTTCGGTTCCATAGCAAACCACATGGTGCTCTTAATCACAACATAATCATCTTTGCGCGACTGATAGACAACTTTCTCATCAGCCGGCGCAGTTGCAGCAGGGGGGTCACCTAACGCTTTCCCAAGGACATAGTCCTTTTGTCCATGCATGTAATGATTCTTAGATTGCGGAACCAGTTGGTGAAGTTAGACCCATTGTTTCTAAGCTTTTCTTTCTCAGCAAAAACGTTGAAGTTGAAGTTGGACTTGGCCATGTGATCTATAGTATTTGCAAGTACAATTTAGACTATGTTCATGATAAATAGTTCAACTTAATCAAATTACTAGATGAACTCCCACTAAATTCAACATCCCTCAAGTTGTTTAGTGAACACGATCCAAATTCACCACACCTAATCCGATCATCACGAGAAGAGATGTGGTTTCAATGGTGGACAACGAAGTGTCGATCATATCATTCATATGACTCATGCTTAACCTTTCGGTTCTTGTGTTCCGAGGCCATGTCTGTACATGCTAGGCTCGTCAAGTTAGACCCAAGTATTTCCGCGTGTGCAAAACTGGCTTGCACCCGTTGTATGTGAGCGTAGAGTCTATAGCACCCGATCATCACGTGATGCTTGGACACGACGAACTTTCATAACGGTGCATACTTGGGAGAACAGTTTTATCTTGATCTTTAAGTGAGGAATCATCTTATAATGCTACCGTCGCGATCTAAGCATAATAAGATACATCAAAGGATAAACATCACATGCATATAACTTTATGTGACATGGTATAGCCAATCTTCGCGCAATGATCTCCATCTTGTGCGTTCCGGCATGATCTCCATGACTCCACCATGATTGCCTCCACCACGAATAGCAACTACAACTATTGCTAACTACTTAGCGATAAAGTAAAGCTATTACATGGTGTATAAGAAGTTGACTCAGGTCATACACAATTATAAAGACAACCATATGGCTCCGCCGGTTGTGTACTCATCGACATGCAAGTCGTGAAACATTACAAAACATGATCATCCCATACAATATACACATCACATCTTGGGCCATACCATATCACGAAAACACTCCTGCAAAAACAAGTTAGACGCCTCTACTTTGTTGTTGCATGTTTTACGTGGCTTATGGGAGTAGATGCTAAGAACGATTCTTACCTACGGAAAGCCACAACGGTGATATTATGGTTGCCAAACTCGGTGTTAATCCCATGACAACTATAGTGAGAGAAACTGACATCCACCACCGCATGTGTGGTACAAGCCACACGTCAAGTGCGAGCCGGTCATGACGACGTGGCATAAGGTTGGCCTGGACCGCTTCAATCTCACTATCCCGCATCATAAGAAGAACACAAACAAGAGGCTTGCAACAGAAAACATCAACGCCCGCAACAACCATGTTGCGTTCTACTCGTGAATCACATCTACGATAGATCTAGCTCGATACCATTGAAGGGTTTCGCAGCATAGTAAATCAAAATTTTCTCTGGCGAGCAGAGGAAAGCCAAGATCTAATCTAGGAGATGCAAACAACGAGAGATTGGATTAGATCTTCATACCCTTGAAGATTCGCGCAGCGGAACGTTCGTCGGAACGTGGGTGATGTAGTCGTACTCGCTTCTCCTCCTCGCGATCCGATCCGATCTAGCACCACAAGTGGCGGTGCCTCCGTGAGATGCACACGTGCAGCACCTCGACGTCTCCTCCTTCCTCGGACTAGCAAGTAGGGTGGAGAGATGGATTGGATCTACAACACGGTAGCGGTGTATATGGTGGAGAATTTCTGCAGCAGGCCGCCTACAAACAGTCGGGAGGGAGAGAGGAAGGCAGCAGGGCTACTAGGGCTTGGAGGGAGGTGTGTGTGTGGGGGGAAGAGGGCGCACCAGCCCTCTATATATAGAGGGGGGGTGCGGCCAGCCCTTGCCCATCCTCCAAGCCTATCTCTAGTTTAAACAAGTTAAACTCTCCCTTCTAGAAAACCTATCTTATCTCTAGTTTAAACGATTTAAACTTATCTAGGATCGGCTGGGCCCTATGGGGCCTTGTGCCCCTGGCCCAATGCGGCCAGGACACTCCCTCATAGGCCCATGCCCCTCCGGAAGGTGGGGCCACGTTGGTCCCCTTCGGAAGGTTCTAGAAGCTTCGTACAATACCGATTAACCCGAACTATTTCGAACTCCAAAAACTGCATCGCCTTATATGAATCTTATTCTCGGACCATTCCGAACCTCTCGTGATATCCCGGATCCCATCCGAGACTCAACAAAAATTCATAAACCAATTATCCAATCTATCCTAGCCGAGACACGTTAAGTGTGTGACCTGGGTTCGAGAATATGCGGACATGATCTTCTATCAATAATCAAGCGGTCTGCAGGCACCCATATTGACTCCCACACATTCATCGATGATCATATCGGATGAACCACGATACCAGGATTCAATCAATCCCATATATATATTCCCTTCGTCTCGCGATATTTTACTTGCCCGAGATTCGATCGTCGGTATCGTCATACCTAGTTCAATCTCGTTCACAGCAAGTACTTTACTCGTTCCGTAATCCAATATCACTTTGTGATCAACTCCTTAACCACATGCTTGCAAGCGGTGTTGATATCGATTACCGAGTGGGCCCGAAGTATATCTCTCCGACTTGGGAGGGACAAATTCCACCTCGATACATACAACCCAACAGATACTTTCCGATCACCTGAGAGACACCTTTATGATCACCCTCTCATAGGATGACGTTTGATGACCTCAAAGCTTTCTTCCGATACCAGGGAGTTGTATTATCTCATGGTCTAAGGAATACAATATTTGGCATAAGAAAAGCTTCGCAATGACGAACACGATGACACGATCTAATTGCTTCGCTTAGTTTGGGTCTATCCACCACATCATTCTCCCAATGATATGATCTCATTATCAATTGACAACTCATGTCTATGGTTAGGAAACCTTAACCATCATTGATCAATGAGCTAGTCCATAGAGGCGTACTAGGGACATGGTGTTGTTCACAAACCACACAAGTATTAATGTTTCCGCTTAATACAATTCTAGCATGGAATATAAACTTTATCATGAACAAGAATTATAATAATAACATCTTTATTATTGCCTCTAGGGCATAATTCCAACAAATTTTTCCTCATGGTTGGAAATTAAAGTTCCCTTATTTTTGACATAACTGCTATGTCATCTACATATATGGACATTGCGTCCGATTTGGTCATTGAGACAACGTTGCATATTATGTTGATATATTGCTCCTGTGTTCGTTAAGCCAAAATGCATGGTTTTGTAGCAGAAAGTTCCAAAAGGAGTGACGAAATACATCTTAATTTGATCTGATTCTTTCATCTTTATTTGGTGATATCCGGAATACGCGTCAAGAAAATAGAGTAATTCCGACCCTGCCGTTGAGTCGATAACTTGATTGATTCTTGGCAAGGGGAACGGGTCTTTTGGGCATGCATTGTTCAAAGCGGTATAATCAACACACATCCTTAAATCAATAGTGTCCTTTTTAGGGACAAGTACAGGATTTCCACCCAATCTGTATGGATGAACTCTATTATCAATCCGGCTAATTCTAGTCGGGCCAATTCCTTGGCTATTTCTTTGCGCTTTTCATCACCAAACCATCGTAAGGACTATTTGACGGGTTTAACGTCAGGGTACACACTAAGAGAGTGCTCGGCAAGTTCCCTAAGTACTCCAGTCATGTCAGAAGGCTGCCATGCGAATATATCACTATTAGATTTGTGGAACTCGACGAGGACGGTTTCCTATTCGACGTCTAAGAGTACCCCTATCTTCGTCGTCTTGGAGGGATCATCTTCCTTCAGCGACGTTTTCTTGATCTCTTCCGACGCCTTGAACTGCATGTTTGGCTTCAGCACCTCGTTCTTCGTGGTGGGCATCTCGGACGGGTTGTGTAACATCCCAGCATTAGAGCTTAGAAATAAGCTGAACACAGATGTGTGCATTGCATTCATGCATAGAAAATCTGAATAATTTTCGCGCTTTTAAATAAAAACTTGTCAAAGTGATTGAAGCTTCTCTTAACTTGATGGAGTAGAAGTAGATCATCAAGTTGACTGCGATAAGTTTCAATATGATCTTTGCTAAAACCCTATTTTGGGTAAGGGAGATTTGATCTAAGGGTAGATCAAATGTAATAAAAGTTAAACCCTAATTCATTACTGAATGATTTATATTTTATCCTTAGGTGATCATATCATAGTATTCATTATAATCACTCATGAATACCAAATTATAAATACAACACAAATAATAAGAATGTAACAACTATATCTTAATCTCATCTACTTATACCATGAGTATCGTGGAAATACCTAACTTTAACTCTCTAGTAAGATTGAGTAGGAAAGAAACCAAAGTCAAGATCATTCACTATATATGTTTCTTTGTATATCAATCCTTATCATCTCTATTGAGAAATCAACTATTGAGTCACCAATTCTTAGCCTATCAATTCTTGACTTATCAACTCTTGTACTTATTATAGCATTCACTTAAGGCTTATAAAGAAAGAAGTAAGAACAAGTAAATAGTGATGCTAGTTTAAGGTGTTATCCATAAGATGGGAGTGATTGGAGGAAATCAAATCAATATGGTAACAAAAGAAGATTACAAGAATGAAGACTAAAGACAGTTACCAGGAGTAGTCCTAATGGATCAAGTAGGTATAGTCAATGAATTATATCTCTTAATCCAATAGAGTTAAACAAAAGATAATTAGAATACAACTATAATGTTGTATGGATGGAAGCCTTGTTTAGTCAACTGGAAACCAGAATCATAAAGGATCAAAGGATTATAATGATCATGCCTTATTCACCAATATTGAATGCTTATACCATGTATAAGTGACATTGGTGGATAAAACATGATTGAACCATAGTATAGATATATTATCCTAGATTAGTCATTACAAGTCACATTAATATAATGTGAGGTTGGAATGTTAGATATTGGAGTCAAGTAAAGACAAGATAGTATGATTAAAATGATGTCATAGCAACATTGGATTAAAGAAGTAGTATTTTCCTCTTTGGAAATACTAGCACTTGAGGTGAAGTAGGATTGGATATATACAACTACTGGAGTAATATTAGTGGTGGATGATTAAGGAAGAGTATGAATGTAGTTAGAGGTAACCATTTGTTGGATTGGATGTTAACAGCAGTAGAATAGTTGATATACCTAAGTATAGATATGAAAATATTAGGAAATGCTTTAGAATCAAGCTCATTGGAATTACAAATGGATTTAGAAGAATGAAAGGTGGATAAGAATGTTCTTGTGAAGTAAAGCTCATCATATTGACACATGATGATGGATAGGAAGAAGTAGAGTATCTAGAAAAGGAATTCCTTAATCAGAAGTCCAGAATTATGAAGTATGGAATATAGGAATCCTTGATAAACACTAAACCCTAAATCTAAGACCAAACTTAATATCCAATTTCTATGGTTGATCTATTATCTTGTTTCCACAATGCTTTATAGGAATATTTTCCTATAACAAATCAATTAAGCACATCTTTGTCATTTTCAATCATCATTATCATATGTGCTTAAGAATTAACTTTATCAATTATTTCTCATAAGTTATCCTAGAAAACAAATCCACTAATTTACTTTGAATGGTGATGTTATTAAAGACCACAAACATAAAGACAATGTCCTTAACCATTGACCTTTATTCACATTAACAAAAGAAAACAAGTATAATAAGTACCTAAACCCTTGGGTAAGCATTTACAACTCAAACCTTAACTCTTATGATAGCTATAATAAGATATATATACCTTGGTATTTATTATATTCATGGGAATAATATTAACTAGATGAAATCCTTAGGATATCATGCATCAAATAATTTTATAGGATCATTACATCAAACTTATCTCCAAACTATAAATTCATTACAAATAAAATTTGTAAACAGATAAGGAAATATTCCATAATAAAATTCATGGTTTATTATTGAAAGCTCTGATAAAACACTAATTAAATATTGACTTATATGAATGGAATAAAGAAAATAAATTATAAAGATTCACAAAATAAATTTTGATAAATATTATTTGCTGTTGCAAGTATTCAACAAATAAAACCTATAAGGAAATTTAAATCAAATGATCGAATTCAAAACTAAAAATGAAAACAGAATTTTGAAATGTAAAAGAAAAGGAAAAGAAATAGATAAGCCCAGTTCCTGGCCGAGGCCCATTCCTCTCCCTACCTATCCACCGCCCAGCAGCAACTTTTCTTCTCCCTCTCAGTTCACCGCAGCCCAGCAACATCCCAAGCCGGCATACCTTTTGGCAATTTCTATCCGTCGTCTTACTCCCCTGGACAAGCAGCTCGCTGGAGGGTCGCCGACCACCCGATGCCGCCGTCAACGTCACGCCGCCACCGAGGTCTTTGCGAGGATAAGAATGACACAGCGACGCCCTAATCCTCATCCTGGTCATTCCACGCGTGCTCTCTCTTAGTCCTCCCGATTTCTTCCCCTCTCACTGAAACCCTACCTCCGGGTCACTGTCGATTGCCGCCGCTGTGAGCTTCCCCATGCTCCATTGAACAAACACACAGCCTCGCCTAGCTCCCTTGAACATCTGGGTCCAAAGAATTGAAGAAGGGCACCGGGAATCGACACCAATGACTCCATCTCCCCGGAGCCCAACGACCACCGCAGCCACCATTACTGATGCTAGAGCCTTCCTCCCGCCTCGCCGAGCTTCCTATCGCAACAAGGGTAAGTTCCTGATTCGATAGCACCCTCTCCTAGCCTTCCTCGTCCTCTGTACCGACCTGTCACCGAGCACCGCCGTGCTGGTTCCACTGTCGTTGTCGCCGGTGAGGTTTCCGGTCTCCCCAAGACGCCGCGCTGCCGTTTTTAGGTATCCTAGGACCAGGAGTTTCTGATTCATGCTGGATTGCATCACCACTTGCGCCGTAGCGCCGCCGCTGTAGGGTCGCCGTCATCTGTTGACTGTCGCCGTGTGACCAAGCCTGGTCAACCTAGGTGGGTCCCTCTCTCTGCTTAGGTGTCACACTGACGTGTCCTAGACCCATCGTCAGCTGCAGTGGGTAGACCCTGCTTCGGTGAGAAATGTTTTTGTACATGTGCTGACGTCGTAGTGATGTCAGCATGCTGCAATAAAAGCTTTAATAATTACAAAAATTAATGTAAAACTTGTAAATTTAATATCTTTTGTTTTCTAATTCAGGAAAATATGTTTAATATATGAAAAATTTCAGAAAAATAAAATCTACACCTTAAAAGTATTATCAAATATTATTATGATGATTATTTAAATAAATATTATTTAATAAAAGTTTTATAAGTAATAAAACTTTGACAATTACTATTTTAAAAATGGTAAATGTTAAAAATCTAAATAAAATACCAAAAATCTTAGAAAAAAAAAAGAATTAGAGTTTAAAACTATAATCATGCATTATTATTCCTCTTAATTAAATATTTATTATTTATTTAGTATTTATAAAGTAATAAACCTTATTAAAATCATATCTTATTATTTATAAATCACAAAAATAAATGTAATATACCAAAATGATCAAAAAAATAAGAACTATATGTTAAAAATGTGATATTCCACTTTTGAGTTAAATAAAAAGTTAAACAACTTGAATAACTTAAATATAAACTTATTTCCTTAATTGATAATTCACATTAGGGTAAATAAAAATTGCTAATAGTTCTAAAAATTAGCTAATTAAGTCTAATAAATAGTATTAGTCTTAAATATTTATAATATGAAGTTTAAATGGTTCAAAATAAATTAAATACAATTTTATTAAATTAATTCTCAACCATTAATGTAGATTATTTTATAAAAGGATCCTTATCCAATCTATTATCAAATATTATTATGATGATTATTTAAATAAATATTATTTAATAAACGTTTTATAAGTAATAAAACTTTGATAGTTAATATTTTAATAATGGTAAATGTTAAAAATCTAAATAAAGTACCAAAAATCTTAGAAAAATAAGAATTAGAGTTTAAAACTATAATCATGCATTATTATTCCTCTTAATTAAATATTTATTATATATTAAGTATTTATATAGTAATAAACCTTATTAAAATCATATCTTATTATTTATAAATCACAAAAATAAATGTAATATACCAAAATGATCAAAAAAATAAGAACTATATGTTAAAAATGTGATATTCCACTTTTGAGTTAAATAAAAAGTTAAACAACTTTAATAACTTAAATATAAACTTATTTCCTTAATGGATAATTCACATTAGGGTAAATAAAAATTGCTAATAGTTCTAAAAATAGCTAATTAAGTCTAATAAATAGTATTAGTCTTAAATATTGATAATATGAAGTTAAAATGGTTCAAAACATTTTAAATACAATTTTATTAAATTAATTCTCAACCATTAATGTCGATTATTTTATAAAAGGATCCTTATGCAATCTAAAAACTCCAAGAATAATTGTAATAAGATAAAACCCATTCTTTATATTAACCACAAGTTTATAAACAAATCAAAACACTATAATTGAGTTCATAAGTAATAAATAATATTTAAGACTTATTCATAAACCTTAACCACACCTTTATAAAACGATAAATGATTCTATTCCACTATAAAATTAATAAACCACTACTCAAATGGAAGTAATGCCATTCTTGAGTAACTTTAATGAAACAATATAAAGTGAACAAGATAAAATTAACATAAGGAATACACCCTAAGTCCATCTATGTATTTAAAGTTAACTTTAGTCTACAAGACTTTAAATATAATGCTAAAAGCTTGTTATGTGTTTTATAGTTAACTTTGGTCTATTTTAATTAAGTTATAAAGAATCTTAATACCAAACTAACCAGGCTAAAAACCAAGATAGATAAGTCTCAAATACTACTAATATAATTATTCAAATAAAGGCAATTCTTTCTTACTTAAAGACTATAACTAGAAAGAACACCTCATAAGGTTAACTTAAGGCTTAAATGCTTCTCCTTAGTTGAGTAAGATTTTCTTTAAAAGTTATTTGTTTTATCACTTCAAACAACATATGACAATGAATAGCAAAACACCTTACTTTATATTCTACTTGCATACTTAGGATCAATAACACTTAAATTCTTTATAAGTGACATTACTTGTAAAGTAAAACTTGAAGATAAACAATTAAGATGTAAGCAACCTTGAGTAGCATCCCATATGTGTGTATTTTATTGTTGTACAGATACATGTTGTTTCGCACACACTCACAAGCCTTAATGAGAAGCACATGTGTGAAACTTAATCTAAAAGGGCAACACATTCCAAGGAAACACTTTCCAATATCCAAACCCTACAACAACATTATCCTCGGGATTCGCGTTTATCAACTTAGATTACATTGCTTATGCAGAAAAGCATCTTGCTTGTTTAAACATTAGTCCTTACGGGACCAATGATGCTGATTTCAGATATTGGATCTTTTATATTGTCTTGAAGACCGTGAGTGCACAATCTTGCAATCACAAAAGGCTGGTTCACACTTGCTCATGTACTTTGATTATTTTCTGTAAAGTATTTTGCTAATCCAATGTTTTCATCACCTGCATTTCAAAAAGGACAGAAAACACTATTTTCATAATAATGTGATTATAGGTTATTTACCATGAGGTAATAACCTACTATAAGAGTTCCGGTAGTAAAGGAACATATTACCTAGGACTAAACAACCAATATCGCCAGTGATTCTTGCACCGTCTATTACGCGTTGACCATGAGATTTGGAATGGGACGGAGAAGTCAGCTGTATCTTTTCCCTCTCGCATGGAGCTGGATGTGCAGGTCGTGGCTGTTATCACTCGTAGCATGCATATTATTTATGGTAATTCGTAGAGGATATGCAGCATATGGGTGGGACCCCTCAACGTCCCACGATAGTTCCGGCATCTAAACGGTCTATACTGCCATTGCCATAATTCAATAGGTGGGCTGGCGTACACCAAAGAGACATGCGAGGTCGCGGAGAAGGCAGTGATTGGCTTGGATCTTAGTCTGGGCCTCACACCAAGGAAGTGTGAAAGAACCTGCAGTTCGGATGTGCAACAAAGCTAAGATCTCTCATGGGTAAAGTGACGCACCTCTGCAGAGTGTAAGAACTGTAACTTGTTACTCCCTGTTCCGGGAAGGAGCTGCGAACGCGGCGGGAAAGGAACTCCATGAAAGTTCTGGTAAACCCGTGAAGGCTGACGGGCATAGCTTTTCAGAATGAAAGCAACCTTTGAAGAAATGTTTACGAGAATTTGCATTGCCTACGACCTATGGTCTGTGGCTGTAGTTATAATGCATCAAACACTCCTTTTCTAGTGAACTTGCTGAGTATGCTCGTACTCAAAGTATCTTCTTACCTTGCTAGGTTCTAAAGCCAGTACATACGACGTCTACATCACGTTATGCTCCAAGAATCATCTTTAAAAGCTAAAACTCTTCTATGAAGTCAAGGAAGTCAGCATATCCATCAACTCAAGTGAAGACGAAGTTGATGATTATATAAGAATAGGATTTCTAACCATATAACCTACTTCTGTAGAATATTTTAATAGCAGCAATGCAAGCTTAGTAGTTCAGCTATTAGTTTTATAAGTATGGTAGCTATGAGTTATTTATTCCTGATTCTTCTTTGTAAGAAGTTTCTTTCTCTCTCTTTAACCTAGAGTGTTCTCTGGATCTTGTGTAGAGAGTTGAGTTGTAACCTATAGTCATGTCTTGGACCTGCTGTGTTTCTGTTGTACCACTCTAAGAGATGTAATACTAGTGAACGGTGTTTCATTGGTGTTATGTCAACGACTATAGTGTACTACATCATGCAGTGGTATGCTGGGTCACTGCAGTTGGTATCAGATCATATGCTTTGACCTTAGGATTGAAACCATTTTAGGAATATCTGTAGGTTGGATAGTGACTATAGGAGCCATCTTATCTAAACCAAATGATCTTATGACTTGCTATGAGTATCCACTTGAGGATAACCTTGTCACACCTAAGTCAGATGCTTAAGTCATTCTTTCTTAGGAGTAATTATTTATCTTTTCTCAAGTATAGTGCTCTTTAGTGTTTTCCGAGGGAGACATAAACCACCAAGATACTGTAGAAAAGTGTAAGACATCATATGGAAGTAGTATTAATGGTGTAGCCTAACCCTAGAATTCAAGTAAGATGATGGAACCTTATGGTTAGCTGATAACCAAAGGCAACATGATGAATATCATTAGGATCAATGTTGATGTGATGAGTAGTAATCATGTGGGATTCACTTGAGAATTTCACGTGATGAAGTGAAATTATGATAAGACGGAATGATAGAGTCATGAGAAAAAAGTCATCATGGCTAGATTAACTCTTAAGTCATAATGTACAGGTAAAACATAATAAGATCATGGTGATATTAGCTCCAAAACCATGATGAGAGTATAAATATAATGAGTAATTAGTAAATTATCTTTAGATAGAGTAAGAAGATAACTTGGTAGAATCATGATTGAAGTCAAAGGTGTCATAAAATAGTGATAACCTTCAATCTTAGGTGTTCAAAAGAATCTTATTAGTTATTTAGATAAATCATGTGAGGATAGTTTATTAATAAAGGAAGGATGGTTATAGCTTCTCATTCCAAAGGAGAGACAAAAGTTTAGTCAAAACCAAAATTAAAACCATTTTGCTTAAGATTATCCTATTGCAATTGAGCAATTTGGGTAAATTAAGGAACAAAGAATAGTTTGACCCTATGTTCTAAGTATCACAATGTAAACCTATACGAGGAGGTGTCATATACTACACAACTAAGACGGAATTCTAGAGATATTATACTCAAGTACTATATTCTGGGCTTAGAATATTGTGTGTTATATGTACCACATTTGGATTTATTTGTTTTTCTTGGATATTCTTGATTGACTAGATCTGTACATGAAGTTTGACTTGGTGTGCAAATGCATGTTGCAACATCTAGTTACAACTTGATGTTATAGACCTACATAGGAATGGGAATTCGTGTAAGGGAGTGACGAGTTCGGAAGACCAATATGAAGACGAACTTGAAGGGTAAAGCCAAATATAAGTAGTATCAACGCAATTTGAAGGATGGATCAAGCTCAGATCATTCCTAATCAGCAATAAAAAGGAAGATTAGTGTAGAAGATGTATGGAGAAGCAAGAAGTAATGAACTTAAAGTTCATTAAAAGTAGGTAAGTTGCTAAGAAGTTAATAAAGTAAGTTGTACCAAGTTCATGAAAGTATCATGAATGGTTATAAATAAGAAGCTTTGGAACCAAAAGGGTATTCAAGATCTGACAATTCAGAGAGAATGCCATAAGGATGTTGGAAACCGTAGGGTAATAATTACAACCTAGGATGGTTCGCAGCTAGTAATTATCCGCAGCTGGTATTTGATCCATAGCTAGTATTTGATCCATAGTTGGTATCTTGACCATAGCCGGTTTTGGTTGACTTAGTTAACCAGATCATCTTAAAAGTTGCATAAAGAGTATAAAACTTGGCCTAAGCTAAGTAAGACATAAAGGAGTATAAAACTTAAGCGATCGTCTTTCGAGACTCTTCGTGAAAATTGACCTATCAAAGCAAAAATGTTCCAATAGTAAGTAAGATAAATAATGCTGAAAGGTTCACTTCGGAGATCCACAAATGTGTGGATACACCGTACAATCTTTCATCGGATCCTAATCAGGCAGAGTATAAGCTGGATAGAGACCAATATTCTAATTATAAAGCCAATAAATACTATGTAGACAGTTTGAAGACTATTAGTAAACCCTAAGGGGGAGAGTAAACATTAGAAATGAAAGTAATATTATCTGACTTTCTGAATAAAATTTGGAGAAGAAAGATTATCTAAATCCTACCAAGGTAAAAGCTTGAAAGAGATAGAATAGATTAATTCTAAATGAACTAATTCTAGAGGAAACAACTCTTAAGTGATCTTTAAGAGTGAATAATCACATCAAATTAGACATGTATAGAGGAACAATTCAATGGGTATGGATTAAACGAGTTCAAATCCAATCTTCAAAAGGACTACCATATAAACCATACCATCACAAATCAAAGATTAGTCTTTTGACCACACTACTTACTAATAAAATTTAAAACCTGTTTTAGTGAGACTTCCTAGACCTTACATAGTATAATAAGGAAGATTGATTATCAAGTTAAGGAGTTGGATTAGAATATCTAATAAGAACAATAAACTAAAGAAGAGACCCCAATTTAAGAAGTTCATAATAAGGACATATCCCTAAGGGAGTAAAGTAAAAGGCACTTTGGAATATTGGAGACAACCTGTTGGAGATTGACAAGTATGATCGTAATTCAAGGAAAAGGATCTGGATGTGAAATACTACAATTATTTCCATTTGAGGTTACCATGGAGTTGAGACATATCATAATCAATGCAAGACAATTCCTTACTCCGAAACGTGAGAGTATGCGAACTTCGAGGATGAAGTTTATTTTAAGGGGGAGAGTCTGTAACATCCCAGCATTAGATCTTAGAAATAAGCTGAACACAGATGTGTGCATTGCATTCATGCATAGAAAATCTGAATAATTTTCGCGCTTTTAAATAAAAACTTGTCAAAGTGATTGAAGCTTCTCTTAACATGATGGAATTGAAGTTGATCATCAAGTTGACTGCGATAAGTTTCAATATGATCTTTGCTAAAACCCTATTTTGGGTAAGGGATATTTGATCTAAGGGTAGATCAAATGTAATAAAACTTAAACCCTAATTCATTAATTAATGATTTATATGTTATCCTTAGGTGATCATATCATAGTTTTCATTATAATCACTCATGAATACCAAATTATAAATATAACACAAATAATAAGAATGTAACAACTATACCTTAATCTCATCTACTTATACCATGAGTATCATGGAAATACCTAACTTTAACTCTCTAGTAAGATTGAGTAGGAAAGAAACCAAAGTCAAGATCATTCACTATATATCTTTCTTTCTATATCAATCCTTATCATCTCTATTGAATCCTATCCTTATATTTGTTGTTCATCAATATTGAGAAATCAACTATTGATTCACCAATTCTTAACCTATCAATTCTTGACTTATCAACTCGTGTACTTATTATAGCATTCACTTAGGGCTTATAAAGAAAGAAGTAAGAAGAAGTAAATAGTGATGCTAGTTTAAGGTGTCATCCATAGGATGGGAGTGATTGGAGGAAATCAAATCAATATGGTAACAAAAGAAGATTACAAGAATGAAGACTAAAGACAATTACCAGGAGTAGTCATAATGGATCAAGTAGGTATAGTCAATGAATTATATCTCTTAATCCAATAGAGTTAAACAAAAGATAATTAGAATACAACTATAATGTTGTATGGAGGGAAGCCTTGTTTAGTCAACTGGAAACCTGATCATAAAGGATCAAAGGATTATAATGATCATGCCTTATTCACTAATATTGAATGCTTATACCATGTATAAGTGACATTGGTGGATAAAACATGATTGAACCATAGTATAGATATATTATCCTAGATTAGTCATTACAAGTCACATTAATATAATGTGAGGTTGGAATGTTAGATATTGGAGTCAAGTAGAGACAAGATAGTATAATTAAAGTTATGTTAGAGCAACATCGGATTAAAGAAATAGTATTTTCCTCTTTGGAAATACTAGCACTTGTGGTGAAGTAGGATTGGATATATACAACTACTGGAGTAATATTAGTCGTGGATGATTAAGGAAGAATATGAATGTAGTCAGAGGTAACCATTTGTTGGATTGGAGGTTAACAGCAGTAGAATAGTTGATATACCTAAGTATAGATATGAAAATATTCGGAAATGCTTTAGAATCAAGCTCATTGGAATTACAAATGGATTTAGAAGAATGAAAGGTGGATAAGAATGTTCTTGTGAAGTAAAGCTCATCATATTGACACATGATGATGGATAGGAAGAAGTAGAGTATCTAGAAAAGGAATTCCTTAATCAGAAGTCCAGAATTATGAAGTATGGAATATAGGAATCCTTGCTAAACACTAAACCCTATATCTAAGACCAAATATAATATCCAATTTCTATGGTTGATCTATCATCTTGTTTCCACAATGCTTTATAGGAATATTTTCCTATAACAAATCAATTAAGCACATCTTTGTCATTTTCAATCATCATTATCATATGTGCTTAAGAATTAACTTTATTAATTCTTTATCATAAGTTATCCTAGAAAACAAATCCACTATTTTACTTTGAATGGTGATGTTATTAAAGATCACAAACATAAAGACAATGTGCTTAACCATTAATCTTTATTCACATTAACAAAAGAAAATAAATATAGTAAGTACCTTAAACCCTAGCGTAAGCATTTACAATTCAAACCTTAACTCTTATGATAGCTATAATAAGATATATATACCTTGGTATTTATTAGATTCATGGTAATAATATTAACTAGATGAAATCCTTAGGATATCATGCATCAAATAATGGTATAGGATCATTACATCAAACTTATCTCCAAACTATAAATTCATTACAAATAAAATTTGTAAACAGTTAAGGAAATATTCCATTATAAATTCATGGTTTATTATTGAAAGAAAAAATTAATAATAAAAGCTCTAACAAAACATTAATTAAAAATTGAATTCTATGAATGGAATAAAGAAAATAAATTATAAAGATTCACAAAATAAATTTCTATAAATATTATTTGTTGTTGCAAGTATTCAGCAAATAAAACCTATAAGGAAATTTAAATCAAATGATCTAATTCAAAACTAAAAATGAAAACAGAATTTTGAAATGTAAAAGAAAAGGAAAAGAAATAGATAAGCCCAGTTCTTGGCCGAGGCCCATTTCTCTTCCAACCTATACACCGCCAAGAAGCAAATTTTCTTCTCCCTCTCAGTTCACGGCAGCCCAGCAACGACCCAAGCCCGCATACCTTTTGGCAACCCTATAGGTCGTTTTCGTCCCTTGGACAAGCAGCTCGCTGGAGGGTCGCCGACCACCCGATGCCGCCGTCGACATCACGCCGCCACCGAGGTCTTCACGAGGATAAGAATGACATGACGACGCCCTAATCCTCATCCTGGTCATTCCACGCGTGCTCTCTCTCTGTCCTCCCGATTTCTTCCCCTCTCACTGAAACCCTACCTCCGGGTCACCGTCGATTGCCGCTGCTGTGAGCATCCCCATGCTCCATTGATCAAACACACAGCCTCGCCTAGTTCCCTTGAACCTCTGGGTCCAAAGAATTGAAGAAGGGCGCCGGGAATCGACGCCAATGACTCCATCTCCCTAAAGCCCGACAACCACCGCCGCCACCATTACTGATGCTAGATCCTTCCTCCGGCCTCGCCGAACTTCCTATCGCAACAAGGGTAAGTTCCTAATTCGATAGAACCCTCTCCTAGCCTTCCTCGTCCTCTGTACTGACATGTCACCGAGCGTCGTCGTCGCCGGTGAGGTTTCCGGTCTCCCCAGGACGTCGCGCCGCCATTTTTAGGTAGCCTAGGAACAGGAGTTTCTGATTCGTGCTGGATTGCATCGCCACTTGAGCCGTAGAGCCGCTGCCATAGGGTCGCCGGCGTCTGTTGACTGTCACCGTGTGACCAAGCCTGATCAACCTAGGTGGGTCCATCTCTCTGCTTAGGTGTCACACTGACGTGTCCGGGATCCATCGTTAGCTGTAGTGGGTAGACCCTGCTTTGGTGAGAAATGTTTTTGTACATGTGCTGACGTCGTAGTGATGTCAACATGATGCAATAAAAGCTTTAATAATTACAAAAAATAATGTAAAACTTGAAAATTTAATATCTTTTGTTTTGTAATTCAGAAAAAATATGTTTAATATATGAAAAATTTCAGAAAAATAAAATCTATAACTTAAAAGCATTATCAAATATTATTATGATGATTATTTAAATAAATATTATTTAATAAAAGTTTTATAAGTAATAAAACTTTGATAGTTAATATTTTAATAATGGTAAATGTTAAAAATCTAAATAAAGTACCAAAAATCTTATAAAAATAAGAATTAGAGTTTAAAACTATAATCATGCATTATTATTCCTCTTAATTAAATATTTATTATATATTAAGTATTTATATAGTAATAAACCTTATGAAAATCATATCTTATTATTTATAAATCACAAAAATAAATGTAATATACCAAAATGATCAAAAAAATAAGAACTATATGTTAAAAATGTGATATTCCACTTTTGAGTTAAATAAAAAGTTAAACAACTTTAATAACTTAAATATAAACTTATTTCCTTAATGGATAATTCACATTAGGGTAAATAAAAATTGCTAATAGTTCTAAAAATAGCTAATTAAGTCTAATAAATAGTATTAGTCTTAAATATTGATAATATGAAGTTAAAATGGTTCAAAACATTTTAAATACAATTTTATTAAATTAATTCTCAACCATTAATGTCGATTATTTTATAAAAGGATCCTTATGCAATCTAAAAACTCCAAGAATAATTGTAATAAGATAGAACCCATTCTTTATCTTAACCACAAGTTTATAAACAAATCAAAACACTATAAGTGAGTTCTTAAGTAATAAATAATATTGTTTACTTATTCATAAACCTTAACCACACCTTTATAAAACGATAAATGATTCTATTCCACTATAAAATTAATAAACCACTACTCAAATGGAAGTAATGCCATTCTTGAGTAACTTTAATGAAACAATATAAAGTGAACAAGATAAAATTAACATAAGAAATACACCCTAAGTCCATCTATGTCTTTAAAGTTAACTTTAGTCTACAAGACTTTAAATATAATGCTAAATGCTTGTTATGTGTTTTATAGTTAACTTTGGTCTATTTTAATTAAGTTATAAAGAATCTTAATACCAAACTAACCAGGCTAAAAACCAAGATAGATAAGTCTCAAATACTACTAATATAATTATTCAAATAAAGGCAATTCTTTCTTACTTAAAGACTATAACTAGAAAGAACACCTCATAAGGTTAACTTAAGGCTTAAATGCTTCTCCTTAGTTGAGTAAGATTTTCTTTAAAAGTTATTTGTTTTATCACTTCAAACAACATATGACAATGAATAGCAAAACACCTTACTTTATATTCTACTTGCATACTTAGGATCAATAACACTTAAATTCTTTATAAGTGACATTACTTGTAAAGTAAAACTTGAAGATAAACAATTAAGATGTAAGCAACCTTGAGTAGCATCCCATATGTGTGTATTTTATTGTTGTACAGATACATGTTGTGTCACACACACTCACAAGCCTTAATAAGAAGCACATGTGTGAAACTTAATCTAAAAGGACAACACATTCCAAGGAAACCCTTTCCAGTATCCAAACCCTAGAACAACGTTATCCTCGGGATTCGCGTTTATCAACTTACATTACATTCCTTATGCATAAAAGCATCTTGCTTCTTTAAACATTAGTCCTTACCGGACCAATGATGCTGATTTTAGATATTGGATCGTTTATATTGTCTTGAAGACCGTGACTGCGTAATATTGCAATCACAAAAGGTAAGTTCACACTTTCTCATGTCCTTTGATTATTTTCTGTAAAGTATTTTGCAAATCTAGTGTTGTCATCACCTGCATTTGGAAAAGGACAGAAATAAATATTTTCATAATAATGTGATTATAGGTTATTTACCATGAGGCAATAACCTACTATAAGAGTTCTGGTGGTAAAGGAACATATTACCTAGTACTAAACAACCAATGTCGCCAGTGATTCTTGCGCCGTATATTACGCGTTAACCATGAGATTTGGAATGGGACGGAGAAGTCAGCTGTATCTTTTCCCTCTCGCATGGAGCTGGATGTGCGGGTCGTGGCAGTTATCACTCGTAGCATGAATATTATTCATGGTAATTCATAGAGGATATGCAGCTTATGGATGGGAGCCCTCAACGTCCCACGATAGTTCCGGCATCTGAACGGTGTGTACTGCCATTGCCGTAATTCAATAGGTGGGTTGGCGTACACCAAAGAGACATGCGAGGTCGCGGAGAAGGCAGTGATTGGCTTGGTTCATAGTCTGGGCCTCACACCAAGGAAGTGTGAACGAACCTGCAATTCGGATGTGCAACAAAGCTAAGATCTCTCATGGGTAAAGTGACGCACCTCTGCAGAGTGTAAGAACTGTAACTTGTTACACCCTTTTCCGGAAAGGAGCTTCGAACGCGGCGGGAAAGGAACTCCATGAAAGTTATGGTAAACCCGTGAAGGCTGACGGACATAGGTCTTTAGAATAAAAGCAACATTTGAAGAAATGTTTACAAAAATTTGCATTGCCTACAACCTATGGTCTGTGGCTGTAGTTATAGTGCATCAAGCACTCCTTTTCTAGTGAACTTCTTGAATACGCTCGTACTCAAATTATCTTCTTAATCCTTGCTAGGTTCGAAAGCCAGTACAGACGACGTCTACATCAAGTTATGATCCAGGAATCATCATTAAAAGCTAAAACTCTTCTATGATGTCAAGGAAGTCAGCATATCCATCAACTCAAGTGAAGACGAAGTTGTTGATTAGATATGAATAGGATTTCTAACCATAGAACCTACTTCTGTAGAATATTGCAATAGCAGCAATGCAAGCTTAGTAGTTCAGCTATTAGTTTTATAAGTATGGTAGCTATGAGTTATTTATTCCTGATTCTTCTTTGTAAGAAGTTTCTTTCTCTCTCTTTAACCTAGTGTGTTTTCTGGATCTTGTGTAAAGAGGTGAGTTGTAACCTATAGTCATGTCTTGGACCTACTGTGTTTCTGCTGTACCACTCCAAAGGATGTAATACTAGTGAACGGTGTTTCATTGGTGTTATGTCAATGACTATAGTGTACTACATCATGCAGTGGTATGCTGGGTCACCGCAGGTTGATGGTCTTATTGATCTCCTGGTACTCCTGGGTGTGTAGCACGGCTTCGGCAATGGCAGCAGATCCTTCATCGCACTCTCGTGCTTTCCTCGGATTTCTCCGGATGGTGAAAACGCCCTTTGGACCTGGAAGTTTTATCATATTGTAAATGTAACAGGGACGAGCCATGAACGCCTAGTAAGCCGGACGCCCGGAGATGGCATGGTAAGCACTTTTGAACGGTACCACCTCAAACGAGAGTGACTCGGTCCGGTAATTTTCTCGGGTTCCGAATGTCACGTCTAGAGTAATCTCACCCAGAGAATCCGCCTATATCCCTGGTACAATGTCATGGAAAGTTACACTGCTGTAACTCAACTAGCTCTCGTAGATCTTCATGCGGTGGAGCATTTTGATGTAGAGGATGTTAATGCTGCTACCATCGTCCATGAGGGTTTTAGAGAACTCATAGCCATCAATAAGAGGATTGATGACCAGAGGATATTTTCCCCGACGATGTGTTTTCCTTGGGTGATCTAAGAGATCAAAGGTGATGGTTACCTCTGACCAATCCAGAAATTGTGGAACAGCCGGAACCGTGGCATTGAACTCATGGAGAACCGCCTTCTTGTCTTTAGCTGGTTGGGATCCAAGGACACAGACGTATGTGTCTTTCTTAGTCGGAAAATCCTTCTTTCCAACCGACTTGGGTTGTGCGGCTTCCGCTTCTTCCATGTAGGAATCTTCCTTGCGCTATTTTCCTTTCTCGGAATTTTTCTTTCCTTTTTGCCGCTTGGCTCTGTAGCCAGCGGATTCATCTTTTTTGATTTCTTCATTGAAACGACACTCGACATTTGTGTGGTTAGATCCTCGGTTACTATCCAAGTGGTGGACACATGTATAGGTTCTTCCGAGTTGTTGTTCTCCTCTGCCCTGGATTCAGGAAGTTCCGCGGCCTTGACCCCGGCCGCCTCCGCGCCCTCCTCGTCCTCCGGATATGAATGTTGCGCTAAGATATGTGTTGTCTGGATCCGGTTTATCTTCTGAGGTGTTCTAAGCTTGTTGTTTTCGCTGTTTGGCCGCATTGGCATTGGCCAGAATATTTAGCAGCCCTTCTGAATCGCCATCAGCATCAGTATATTTGCTTGCTATCTCTATCATTTCTCCCAAATATGTGAAGTGGTCACGCTTTAATCTGTGGCGCAAAAGTCTGACTAGGAGTCTTGCAATGAAAGCTTCAATTGCAGTTTGCTCGTTTACTCCTTCACAGGAGTTTTTTCGTGTCAATCCAGCGTCCGAGGTAATCCCGGCAAGTTTCTCTGGGTCTCTAGGTGCAACGCTACAAGTCTCCGACTATGCAGGGCCTCCTGTATATTCCCTCGAAGTTTGAAAAGAACAAACTTTGCATATCATACCAGTTATGAATTGAATTTTCTACCAGTTCATTGAGCCATGATCGAGCCGTCTTCCTCAGCATAAGTGGGAGATATCGGACTGCGACCAGGCTGTTTCCTCCTTTGGCGATGCAGCAGGCCTAGAAAAAATCCTAGAGCTAGGTATCTGGCCGAGCCGCGCCATCATAGGGCTCGATGTGTTTGGCAATACCAAAAAACCCGGAAATTTCGTCTGACGTATGGGTCGACCAAAGAACTTGGGTCCCACGTACACGTCTTCTTCCTCATAACGTCGTGCCTCTATGTTCGACTCAATGCGCTGGCGAGTGTCGTTTGGCGAGAGAGATCTGTGCCTTGGAGGCTCGTAGTTTCTGTGCGGCGGAGTTAGATTTCTGCTTTTCCTCTCACCATTGCTGCCTCTGCCCCTGCGGCTCCCATGGCTATGGTGGGATCCTTCATAGTCGCTTCCTGGAGGTGATGGTGGCCCTGGTGGATTGTTTCTGGCTGGGTTACATGGTGGTGGTGGTGGATCCTCATTATGATGACTCCAATATTGATTTCTCTGGGCTCCGTCCCTACTTGATTTAGGACGATCAGGATCATCTCTTCATCCGGCTTTACCAACCGGACGGCTTGGTGGTGGCATTCTTAGCCGATCGTGCTATTGTTCGCGGCGCACTTTCGGGTCTTCTCTATAGCGGTTGTTTTATCGATGATGGCCCTGATGGGGGACCATTGCCCTGATGGCATCTTAGGATGCAGCTGGAATAACTCTTGCCTATTCACGTGCGGGCCTACGAGAATGGTTGTTTCATCCAGTCCTTGAATTCTCTTCTTCTCCCCGGGGATGATAGCGTTGATCCGTGTCCATGCGGGGTCTTTCATCAGCACTTTGGTCGGCACCAGTGTGGCAAAATTCTGACTTTGAGGCCACCTTGACACTAAATGACGCGGCCATTTTCTGCTGCTTTAATCTGTTGTCTAGCAATGCAACGCATTGCCGGACCTGCTCGGGAGACAGATTGTTGGCGAGGATGGCTCGAGCTGCTGCAGCATTTTCCAATGGCATGTTGTAGACTCGGATCTCCTCTCCAGTTTTTCCGTCGAATATATCTCTGTGGATATCCGGGTTCGTATTAGCAAGAACCGGGCCTCCTCTTGTCTTGTTTGGTAGTCGCTTGAAATCTTACTGACATTTGGCAGGATCATTGTCTAACTGTTGTTTAAGCTCGACGATGCATGCGGCTTCTTCGAGTAAAAACAAACGGTGTTTTTCCAGGTCCTCAGCCGTTTTCTCCAGCGCATTCATAGGAAGATCCGAAGCCGTTGGGATTGGAACTATGAGAGCATCTCTGTAAATTTCACGTGCACACTTGGTGACGATGTGTCCATCCACAGGAGGGTCGATTAGCGTGGTATTAATCGGATCTCCATCCTGATTCTCCATCTCAATTTCTTCATCAACTTTTTCTTTGTTGGTTTCCTCGATGTCCGGCTCTGCCGGTGTCGTATTCTTGTTCTTCTTCTTCTTCTTTGACCGCCCAGTAGCCTTTACGTGCATACTGGTGGCAAAGACGGCTTTCGGTCCGATACTAGGGGATAAAGTTTCGTCGGTACTTTTCGTAGTAGTTGGCTTGTGGACCTTGGATGAATCTCCGCTGTCCATGTCATCCTGCGAGGTGTAGCTTTCATACATGCTATCATATGGACTGGGTGGATTTTCTGGCTCACCTTGCAAGGGTTTGGAGGCGTGCTCTTCTTCATACTCCTCCATCTCCTTCTCAAAGTCCCTAAGTTCCTGCGATGTTATTGACTCATGAGGGTAGCCAGGTAAGTCGGTGTTTTCTTCGATATGATCGAGGACTGAATCACCGCCGGCTCCAGCTTCGATAGAGTCTCATCCAGAGCTTACATGGTATACGAAGTAGTGCCTCTTCTTCATCCTGTGCTTCAAGAGTACTTTTTCTGCTACGTCATCGGTAGGGCCGGATTCATAGCGGATATATTCTTCGTCTGTCTATCCGATCTCGACTAGGAGATTAGATCCGGACTTTTTCTCCACCATTTCTTCCACTATAGGTTGGGCTGGGTGGGTTCAATTTTTTCCGGGATCTTGAACTCTTCTGCCTCTGCGGATAGAGAAAGTCCGGATTTTTCTTCCGCCATGGTCATCACCTCAAGGGTGGGTTGGGCGGTTTTAGCTGAACCGAGATAAATATCGATCTCCTCGATAGACATGATCATGTAGGTTGTCACGAGTTTGCTAGCCGGAATCCAGGTATTGTCGAGAAGGACGAGAGGGACATCACTGGCATAGACCACGCGACCCATGGCGATTGTTTCGCCGATTCCTCTACACACAGATTCCTCCTAGAACGAAGCTCCAAAAGTCACCTGCCCAACTGTTGGCGCCAACTGTCGTCGAATTGTCGACAAGTACGGCATAGGGTGTCCTGACGGCATTGAGAAGATGGGGTGTGATACGTTGGATGTTCCAGGACCGGTGAACACAAGTTTACCCAGGTTCAGATTCGACTACGGTGATCGGATCCTACTCCTTCTAGCAACCTAGTAATATGTCGGCGTAAGCCAGATGTTACAGCGGATTACAAGAGAGGTTCTCCTGTGCGAGTTGTGATTGTGGTTATTGCTATGGTTGTGTCCTAAAGGATCGCATAGGGCTGGTTTATATAGTCACTAGGACCTAAGGTTAGAGGGGAGACATATTCGGCTACATTACAGAGTCGGTAACTAGATACATCTTGGACTACAAGTAATACTACAGGCCTAAGTCGGTAACTCTTCTGGGCCTTGGCATAGCCGAAACTGCCTCCTCCTCTTTTTGTGACTGGGCCGCCGATGAAGCAAAGCTCTATCCCGTTGGTGGGCCACCCTGGTCAGCGAGTCAGTTGGTTATACCCGTAAAGTATATCCCCAACACCTACCCATAGTCTACTCCGAGAGACCTACGTTTTCCTTCCTACTACGGCAGAGCATTCATCCTGCCGGTGGGTCTTTGGATGGACCGATGAGATTGCTCAAAGGGCGGCAATGAGAGCCAGACCTTGAAATCTTGCTTCCACTATTCACTCTCTTCCCACTACTACTACCTTGCTCTGCCTTCGTAGAAACCATTTCCTTCCCCACTGCTGCTCCCTTGATTCTTTACTTCTTCATCCACCAATGTCACAAAATAACCTGTCTCGTCAGAAGAATAGAAAGATGGCGGTGGAGAAACCCCGCCGGCAGGGGACCTATAGGCTGGGACCGAGAAACAGGGCCAGCAATGGGAAGAGGCCTCCTCCTCGCGCATGTATTCGAAGAGCGTCTATCACCAGGACCAAGAGTCCGGGTAGGTGTTTGTACTTTCGTTGATTCCTGGGCTGACTTCTCCTACTATTGAACCGTATTTCTACATATTATAGGCCAGGAGAGTCGAGCGTCGAATTTTCCAAACCATGGATCGATAGAATGGCGAATGTCTTTGAGTTGTACAATGACATCATTCCCGCTCTCCGTCAAAAAAAGAGGCAGGCACTATACATGTAGTGGCATTTTTATGTTCTTCTCTGCATGCACTCCATGCATTCTCTATTACTGATGATGGATTTTCCATGTAGGAAGTCATAGCGATTACCTTGACCAAGGTAGATTAAATCAACAGCCATAACATCAAAATTCTGCAGAAAAACTTCAAGCTCAACCTGGAGTGTGATCGCCTCCGAGCTGATCTATCTTTTCAAAAGAGGCTCACACGATCTTATGAGCGTGACTCGTCAACCCTTCCCGCTAAGTGCAGTAATTTGAAGAAGGAAGTCACCGAGCTCCAAGTCCAGTTTCTACCATTGCGTAGGTGATGTTCTCAGATCAATGTAGAGCTTCGTTGGGAGAACCCAAGAGGAAGGTATGATGAGCACAGCATCAAGTCTTCCCTCAGAAAGAAACCAAGGTTACCGAACCAGTAAGAGGAAGGAAACAACCCAAAGGTGTTGCAAGCAACTTGGAAACCTAGACAACACAAACTCAAGACTTTGCCCCAATGAACAATGAGGTTGTCAATCTCACCTGTTTGCTGAAAACAAAGGATTAACTGTATGGTGTGGAAGGTAATGGTGGTTTGCAGAAAGTAAACAATAAAATTGGAGGATGTATCAATGGTAAATATTTCACTGGGTCCATAGTTCACTAGAGGTGTTCTCCTTAAGATAAACAAACATGGAATGTTGGGTAAAAAAATTACAGCAGGGCAATTGACAGGACAGAGCAATACTAGACAT
This sequence comes from Avena insularis, assembly GCA_023614405.1. Lineage (NCBI taxonomy): Eukaryota > Viridiplantae > Streptophyta > Magnoliopsida > Poales > Poaceae > Avena > Avena insularis. Next base: position 114,813,393 of record CM042687.1, read on the forward strand.
TCATGATCCTATGATATTTAATTGGGCAATACAACAAGATACATAGACCGCCATCCAAATACATCTATGACTAGTAATCCACCTTCAGGTTATCATCCGAACCCCCTCCAGTACTAAATTGCAAGCAACGGATAACTTCTTTAAGCAAAGTGTGTAAGGTAAACAATCCACTTGTTCCACGAACAAGAGACCGTTGTTTTCTCCCTAGTAGCAACATCACATCTACAACCTTAGAGATTTATGTCACTTCCCTAGATTAAATAGAGGCATGAACCCACTATCGAGTATAAATACTCCCTCTTGGAGTCACTAGCATCTACTTGGCCAAGATAGCTACTAGAAACAGAGAGCATGCAAGATCACAAAAAACACAGACATGATAGAATCAATAAAATAGAACAATTAACCAATCTGACATAGTAATCTCAATATCCATCGGATCCCCGCAAACACAACATGCATGATTACAAATAGATGATCTTGATCATGAACGGAGCTCACAAGATCTAAACATGGTAGTACAAAGGAGGAGAAACAACCATCTAGATACTATATGGAACCATAGTCCAAGGTGGAACTACTCATGCTTCATACCGGAGGCTGACATGATGAAGAAGAAGGACTCTGGGATGATCTCCCCTCTAGCAGGGTGCCGAGAAGAACTTTAGATCCCCCCGATATAGGGACGATGGTGGCGGTGGCTACGGACTATTTTCGTGGAAGATTGATCGGGTGCTTAGGGTTTTGGTATCACGGGCTTCTTATTGGCGAAGAGGCAAGGCAGGGGGGCACCTAGGGTGGCCGCACCCCCCAGGCATAGGCCAGGCCAGGCCGCGCGGCCAGGGGGTGTGGCTCCCTGGTGGCTCTTCTCCGTCTCGTCTTCTAGCTCCGTGTTCCCCATAGTAAAATATTGACTTTGGCTTTTGTCCCGTACAATTCCGAGAATAATGATTTTGTGCCTTTTCTGGAACCAAAAACAGAAGAAAACAGGCAACTGGCACTGTGGCATCTTGTTAATAGGTTAGTCCATAAAACATATAAAAGTACCTCAAAGTGTAGACAAAGCATAGCAAAGTAGACACTAAACAAGCATGGAACATCAAAAATTATAGATACATTTCCTACGTATCAAGCATCCCAAGCTTAACTCCTGCTCGTCCTCGAGTAGGTAAGCGATAAATTTTTTTTTGAGGTGACATGCACCATCAAAATCAAGATCAAACCATTTGCATGCATTGAAAGATGGGATCAAAGAACTCTAAAAATGAGCATGAAAGAAGAAGTTCTAATAATAATACAAAGTAAATATGCATGCAAGATGAAAGGTTACAAACAAAGATCATGAATAACAATGCATTGAAAGACGTTCGTTTGTTTGTTTCATATACAGATAACATAGCATAGTGTCATTCAGCTTGTCCCTCATGGAGTATCAAAGTTCATAAGAGTGACTAGATACAAATAGTTCATGAGCAAGCAATATCAACAATATGCATTGATACGTTGGAAACGTATCTATAATTTTTGATGCTCCATGCTTGTTTAGTATCTACTTTGCTTTACTTGTGTACACTTTGAGGTTCTTTTTACATGTTTTCTGGTATTAACCAATTAACAAGTTGCAACAGTGCCAGATGCCTGTTTTCTATTGTTTTTGGTTTAAGAAAAGTTAGTAAAGAAATATTCTCAGAATTGGACGGGACAAACGCCAAAGCCAATTACTTTCTGTGGGGAACAAGAAGTCCAAAGGAGAGCCGGAGGGGCCAGCCAGGGGGCAGACCCACCCTAGGAGCGGGTGGGCCCAGCCCCGTGCTTGGCTAGGGTTTACCACCCCTAGCTGCCTCCTCGGTCTCCCCTTCACCTATAAAAAACCCCCAATGCAGAAACCCTGAGCACCTGATCAAATCTCCACGAAACCGTCTGTAGCCGCCGCCACCATCGTTCCTAGATCGGGGAGATCTGAAGTTCTTCCCGGCACCCTGCCGGAGGGGAGATCATCTCGGAGGCCTTCTCTCCGGTATGATGCGTGAGAAGTTCCACCTTGGACTATGGGTCCATGTAGTAGCTAGATGGTTGTATCTCCTCATTCGTGCTTTCATGTATAGATCTTGTGAGCTCTGTTCATGATCAAGATCTAATCTATTTGTAATCATGCATGTTGTGTTTGCGGGGATCTGATGGATATTGAGATTATTATGTTGGTTTGATTAATGGTTTTGTCTTTATGATTCTATCATGTCTGTGTTGTTTGTGATCTTGCATTCTCTCCGTTGTTAGTAGCTATCTTAGCCAAGTAGTTGCCAGTGACTCCAAGAGGGGGTATTTATGCTCGATAGTGGGTTCATGCCTCTAGTTTCCAAGGGAAGTGACAGAAATATCTTCGGTTGTAGATGTGTTGTTGCTACTAGGGATAAAACAACGGTCTCTTGTTCATGGAACATGTGGATTTTTTACCTTACACACTTTTCTTAAAGCAGTTGTTTGTTGCTTGCAACTTAATACTGGAGGTGGTTCGGATGATAACCTGAAGGTGGACTTCTAGTCATAGATGTAGTTGGATGGCAGTCTATGTATCTTGTTGTATTGCCCAAACGAATCTCATAGGATCTTTCTTACTAGTAATTGCATTGTTATGCCTTGCTTAGTTCCTATCAATTGCCCTACTGTAATTTGTTTACCCTTCATGCCATGTTGTTTATCTAAGGAGAGAACCTCTAGTGAACTATAGACCCCGTTCCAATCTTTACCATTGATACAAATTCCACTGTTACTTGTTTACTTTCTGCAAACCATTATCTTCCACACCATACGTTTAATCCTTTGTTATAGCAAACCGGTGAGCTTGACAACCTCACTGATTCGTTGGGGCAAATTCTTGAGTTTGTGTTGTGCAGGTCTCCGTGTTGCTTGCAACACCTGTGTGACGTTTCCTTCCTCCTTCTGGTTCAATAACCTCGGTCTCAACTGAGGTAAAACTTGCTGCTTGTTGCTTCACACCTTGCTCTTGGGGTTTCCAACAAAGCATTCCACGACAAGTGCTGGGTGCCATCATGCATCAATCAATAAGTTTTGGGACAATGCACATAGAACTAAGAATGGCAACTATGCTCTTTTAGTTGGTGCCTAAGGATAGAAGGTGGAGACTCAATATAATAGTGGAAGAAAGGCCCTTCATAAAAGGGAAGCAGGGATTTCAAGTCTAATAAAGTGCTTCCAAAAATTATGGTACTTGTTATCTTTCAGCTCTCATTGCCCCTATCATAAGCATCTTGACGTGATTAAGGTTAAAGTGAACAAACTATGGAGTATATGCTTGACAAAGTATAAGTTGGCAATCTCATGTCCCTTGAATACGAGGGCCACTCCTCATGCTACCCAACTTTAGTCACCTGTAAGTTCTTGTCATCGTAAGTACATGTGTATCATAGAGAACCGCCAATGGGTACCCTTGCACATGATACATGAGCTATTCCATAATCAAAATGTAAAGGCCAGCAGACAATGAGCATCTCAGCAATCTTCTTATTTACCATGGGAAAATGGTTCTTTTTTCTCTCTTTCCTCTTTTCAATATGTCTCTTTTTATATATAAGAAGAAAGGTTCATAGATTGCTCATTATGGTGATGCTGCAATTCCACCATGATTAGGCATGGCTTAGGCTAGCGGCCCAGGCGTTTCTCTAACACACATACATAACTCCATTGACTTACAAGCTCCCCTTTTATTTCACACCGACTACATCCATAAAAAAAGAGCATGATATCAACTATGTACAATGTACAAGTGCAATGTTGAAAGATTTCCCTGTGACATCACGGTTCTGCTAATTCCAACATATAAGTGCAAGCATATACAACATAGATGACACAATGGTTCAAATTTATTTAGGGGCAAGAAAAATAAAGTGTGCCATCAAGTTCGTGAGAGCTTTAAAAACTAAGTTTTCACATAACAAAATAACTTTTTAATTGGAAGATAGATAAAACAAGAATATACTTGGAATGGTGTAACACACCATGCATAGGAATTTATAGTGTACACTTTGGAATAACTTGGTTTCTTGGGAGTTGGATGCATGAGTAGAGCTTAGTCATACAAGTGGAGGCTAGCAAAAGACTCGGGGCGACCAACTAAGAGAGCAATAATGGCCATAATCATGCAGAGTGAAAAAAAATTCTAATCAAACAATAAAGTGGCACTACAAGTCAAAAACTAAATGATCATAGAGGCTATGGTGACTGGTTCATAGTCATAACATGGTGTGAGCATGTGCCAAATCAACCTAAACAAAGCATCAAAGGAGAATACCGCAATACTATGCTTTTTTATGCTAAAACAACGCAAGATTCCTTCAAGTCACATTAAGCAATCCTAATTGTTTGGAACAAGTCATGCTACAACAATAATCACTAAGCATAAGGTCAAAACAACATTTAGCATGACATGATAAAGTCTAAGTCACACTCAAAGGAAGCTCCTCTTGTACTACTCAAGCAAGAACTTTCTACTCCTCTCCAACACCAATCAACTTATTTGCAACAACACAGCTAGAACGGGGGTCCAAACTACTTTATTCAAGAAAACTAAGAAAATAAAAAAAACGAAAACTAAGACACTCCAAGAACAACACAACTTGTGCACGAAACAATAAAAATTGAAGTGTCCTGAGAGACCTGAGATTTTTATTGATGAAAAAGGGGATGCCTTGGGCATCCCCATTCTTTGACGCTTGTACCTCTTGAATATTTCTTTATCTCATTACATCATTTTTTCTCTACACCTACAAATTTTCCTTCATACAAAACTTCACACAATCTTCATTAGCAACATTAGTGTATTCAAAAGATAATAGACCTTCGGGTTTAGTTTTAAAACAGCAAAACTTTCACTCAAAAATCTCAATTTCCCAAAAAGAACCCAAAAAGGAATCAATAAGAAGCAAATGGAAATAATGTCAGAAATCTGTCAAAACAGACCAGTAGGTAGAAACCGATTTTTTCGAAGACCTTCTGTTCCTCAAATAAAAAAGTGTTGAAATAACTAAATTTAGCTAACAACTGGTCGGAATGAATCCGAAAATTACAGCTCAATACGACTTACAGAGATTTTACACGAATTTTTATGGTGGAGCACAAAAATCTGTTTCAGGACAGCAACTCCCCAAATCTTACTTCCCTCTCATTAGAGGTTATTCTTGGAACAAAAAGCAAATAAAAAGTATAAGGAGAGGTTATTACAGAAGTAATAACTTCCAAGACACTATTGGGTTATCTCCCAAGAAGTACTTTTCTTTAACGTCTTTAAGTTATGCACAAGAAGCAAGAATCAAGTATTTTTAAATGAAGAAGCATTAACATCAAACCTTGCTTTCAAAGGATGATCAAAAAGCAACTTCTCTATCCTCATAGGGAAGTGTTAAATACCTTTCTTGAATGGAAATTGATTTTTAATGGTGCCTTCTTTCATATTAATGATGGCACCAACAGTTCTATGAAAAGGTCTTTCCAAAGTAATAGGACAAGAAGCATTGTATTCAACATCCAAAACATAGATATCAACAACGACAGAAGCATTATTAACCATAATAAGAACATCACTAACACTCCCCATGAGTTTCTTTTTAGCATTATCATCAAGTGGGACATCCAAATAGAAATCTCCCCAAAGTCATTTACTTCCATATTAATGATGGGTTCCCAACTATCTTCTACTTTCCTAGGAATAGAGGCTTTATGTTTCAACTTTTCTTCCTTAATTTTAATGAGGGCATCTGTAATGTGTTTGGTGAAAGACACATTCATATCACTAGCATCAGGACTTCTATCAAGCTTTTGTAGGAACATAATCACTTCAGAAATATTGCAACCATCAAGATCAAAATCATACTTAGCATCACTAGTAGTAGACTCATTGGGTTTAGGCATTGTTGTAGGAGGAATAGGGACTTCTTGTGGTTTGGTGGCATCCATATTGATGGTGGTAATAGTGCACACACTATTGTTTCTAGCAATTTCAGCTTCTCTTTTCCACTTAGCATGTAGTTGGGCTAATAGTCTAACATTTTCATCAATAGTAACTTGTATAGCATGAGTAGCAGCAAAGGTACTTTCCAAAGTTTCAGGTTTACCAGCCATTTTATTAATCAAAGAGGACTATGCTTTAGACAAAGAGGAAATACTTTTCTCAGCACTCAAAATCTTTAACTGTAAACTAGGAATTTCTCTATTCAAATTCTCAAGTTGATGACTAATATTTTTCAAGATAGTAGATTGTTCTTCCATAGTTTTAGTGAATATCTTGTTTTGCTCATATTGCATTTGCATAAAGTTTTTAGTGGATCTCTCAACTTCTAGAATCCTATCTTCACTAGGAATTCTAGATCTACCATGATAAGTATTACCATTATTAGGAGGATAAGGCCTATAATTGTTATTACTACCAAAATTATTCCTATAGGCATTGTTGTTGAAATTGTTGTTTCTAATGAAGTTCACATCGACTTGCTCTTCTTGAGCAACCAAAGAGGCTAAGGGAACATTATTTGGATCAATATGAGCTTTTTTATTAACAAGCATAGCCATGATAACTTCAATCTTATCACTAAAAGGGGAGGTTTCTTCAATAGAATTTAACTTCTTACCAGGTGGAGCTCTCTCAGTGTGCCATTCAGAATAGTTGACCATCATATTATCAAGGAGCTTTGTTCCAGCACCCAAGTTAATGGTCATAAAGGTACCTCCGGCAGCTAAATCCAACAGGTTTCTTGAAGAGAAGTTTAAAAATGCATAAAAAGTCTGGATAATCTTCCAAGCAGTAAGTCCATGGGTGGGACAATTCTTAACCAAAGATTTCATTCTTTCCCAAGCTTGAGCAACATGTTCATTATCAAGTTGTTTGAATTTCATTATTTCAGTTCTCATAGATATAATCTTAGCAGGAGGATATTATTTTTCAATAAAAGCATCTTTGCACTTAATCCAAGAATCAATACTATTTCTAGGCAAGGATAGGAACCATTCTTTAGCTTTTCCTCTCAAGGAGAAAGGAAACAACTTGATCTCAATAATATCTCCATCTACATCCTTATATTTTTGCATCTCACAAAGTTCAACAAAGTTATTGAGGTGGGCAAAGATCATCGAGCTAGCACTGTAAAATTGCTCTTTCATCACAAGATTCAACAAGGCAGGCTTAATTTCATAAAAGGTAGCATCAGGAGCAGGTGGAGCAATAGGTGTACTCAGGAAATCATTGTTGTTTTTTCTAGTGAAGTCACACAACTTGGTGTTCTTAGTAGAGGTCATTTTGACAAAAGTGGAGCAAGCCAACAGCAGCAGTATCTAGAGCAAGAACTAATTTTTTTTTGTTTTTGATAAGAGAAAGCAAACAAAACGAAACTAATTTTTTGGAGTTTTTTATAAAAGAGGAAAACAAAACCAAGCAAAAGAAACTAAGCAAAACAAAAACAAATGGAAATAATGATCTCCCCTCTAGCATGATGAAGAAGAAGTCCTCCGTGATGATCTCCCCTCCGGTAGGGTGCCGGGAAGAACTTCAGATCCCCCCGATCTACGAACGATGGTGGCGGCGGTGATAGACTGTTTTCGTGGAAGATTGATCGGGTGCTTAGGGTTTTGGTATCAGGGGCTTATTATAGGCGAATAGGCGAGGTAGGGGTGTCAACACCTGGATTTTTAAACCCAGATGCCTGTTATGCCATACCTCGCAATCCCAGGATTATCGTTTTTGCGAGACATAACATAATTGGTACAATAGTACATCATCCATTATAAACCATAATAAAGTTCTTACAAATATAGGATCTCATGATCCAGTCTTAATACAATCAATGCAGCGGAAATTAAACGTAGCAGGGCTTCATCTTTAGGGTCCCAGGCAATACTGACGATGGGAGATGATCCTAGTTGTCATAGACCTCCTACTATCCATCATTCTAGTAGTCCTCTTCATAGTTTGTCCATGGGAATAGCTAGGGACAAAGCCATGAGTACTCTTTAAGTACTCGCAAACTATGACTAACAAGTAAAGTAGTTCGAGTAGGAATCCTAAGCTCTAGGTTTATTTGCAAAACGCCAAGTTTATTTCATACTGAGTTCAGAAGTATAGAAAACTAGTTTAATGTTTTACAACACCTAAGTGGGAACTTAGTTTTCATGTTCACAACCCTGTCATGGTCAAGTCAAAGTCATATTTCATTTCACAAGTCATTTTGAAAACATCTGACGACAGAAAAATATGGCCACTCCAACTGTCCATGACCATGGACGCGGCTATTTGAATAGTTTAACACTCTATAGAGGTGGTACACTTTCACCACAACATTCGATACATCCATCAGGTACAACCCTGAATCATCATACTTAGTATGCGGATAATCAATCCTAACCTTTCAATTACACACCCTATTATAGGAACCTCCCCTATGATTTTGGCCTCCCAACCATGACCATCTGTCATCCTGGGTACTTCATTGGTGTACATTCATCACGAGGTAGCCTCATCTCAACCTCTTTCCGCAAGGGAACCCATACTAAGACATATAAACTTTCAGTTAAGCCCTATCCAATTTAGGTATTATGGTTGTACGGTAAAATTGGAATAGTATCGCATCCGAACCCAACCATCAGTTTTTATAAAGGGATAAGGCTCATGCCTCAACATTTTCATCATCAAATCATCTTGTGTTTATAACACATGTCAAAACATTTCAATATAATGAATCGTCATTCCATGGTTTTCATAATCATTTTCACCAAGTATTCCCATCTAAAGTGATCAACTTTTATGCTTAGCACTAGACACTAAAGTTGAGGGTATTCACTAATGAGAGGTGCTAGTCAAGTGTGACTATCCAAATCTAGTCTCATGCCTTTTGATGACATCTAGTTCTAACTACTTAGGCCTAGTTTTATGCTCTTTATGCTATCTATAGTATTTTTCCAAAAACACACAAGTCACTAAGTAAGGGTAAAGAACTTTGGTAAAGATAAAGAATAAAGCTTGCAAGTAAAAGTGGGAATTGGTATAATCAAGGTTACATAACCAGAGCATGCCTAATGCATCTTGCATAGGTTATCCTGCATTAGATAGCTTGCATAGGTAGCATGCAAAGTTCTAGCTTGCCTTGATTAGTGTAGTGGTTGAAGTTTTCTTCTCCGTAGTACTCCTCCTACTCGTAGCCTTGGTCGGTACTAGCGTCTATAAATAAATATGAGTTACACAATTACCAAACAATACTTAACTACCTCTATTTGGCACGACAATGTTCACACTAGATGATCTAGCATCATCACAATCATTACATGAAATAAAGACATAGTCCTTTTTATTTTGTTTTATTTTAGGAAAGTAATTTCTACTCGTCGAAAACTACTTAAGATTTAATATTCTCCAATTAAAATAGGGGATTATGTTGACTCATGTCATCACCACATATTCTAATACTTGGAAATGTGATTTAAAGTGGTGCTCATATTTTATAAAGTTTAAAATTACTATTTTCTACAATTAAAGTGACTAGAAATGCCTATAGGGCATTCTTTTAGTACTAGTCCAAGATCACTGCATGTAAACCTAAATATTTTTAAATATTCAGATAGATCTTGTCAAATGTGATTATTCAAATGGTTTATTTTTGAATAATGTTTGAATATGAAAAAGTCTCTGTCTTGTTATTTTTACTATAGGTGATCTATAATTTCAAATGGTTTGAATCCAACGGGCTTGGATAGGTAATTCAAATACCTTTCTAACAAAATTGGAATCATGCAATTTGGTTCAGTAAATCTCTCAAAATTAATTTTTTAATCTACTGACAGAATCTAGTTCTAACTAAAATGGAAAAAGATGATTTGAATCATTGAGCTACGCATGGGAACGATACTGGGCCGGCCCAACTGCACTGCGCGCAGCGGGCTGCTGATAGGGAGTACCGCTAGTCAGTGACTCTATCTAACCGAAACAGTAAGTTTCAATCTAGGCCCTATGATTAGACTAAGATCTACGACCGACGTTCATCATCTCCGTCACACAGCTCCGGCGAGACTGAACCCTAACGGCGACAGTGTGGGTACACGGTGGCTCATATGGGCTCCAGCTAGGGTAGGCGATGGGGGTGAACGACGTTGTCGACGACGGCGGTTCGAACGGTGGTCGCGATAGCTCCTGGGGTGGCTCCAATCGACGGATCCTCTCCTCCTCTGCAGCGGCAGACTCCAGCTAAATTCCGGCGGGCTGGTGCTCGCCTTGCTCCAGGGAAGAGTCAGGGGTGGTTCTGAGATAGAGGGGAGTGAGATGGTGTGGAGAATGAGGGTTGGGGTGGCCTCTATTTATACACCAGCGATGGGGACCGAGCGGGGTGGTGTGGGCTCGTCAGTGACGATGATACAGGGTGCTAACGGCATCGCAGAGGGCGTAGGACGGTGTAGTGTTTCCTGGTGGACATCGCATGCTTAATGGCTCAGCATGGGGCGGTCGAGGATGGTTGGGAGCGGTCCATGCTCTACGCGGAACCGCCGGCGTTTGAGACGGTGTACAAGGGCTACTGGTCGCGCGGCGGCGAACGGGTAAGTCTGGGAGGTAGCTATGCTCGTGAAGAGTGCAGGCACGCGTGGTGAAGGTGAGGCGCCGCGTGTGCGCGCGTGTCGGCTGTGGCACTCTGGCGCGCTCTCGGCATGGCAATAGTGAAATGGGCGCGGCATTTCTCTGGTGGTCCACGGCTGGGCTACGATCCAGGGGTGGACAGGGAGTGGCGATGGATGGTGGCCTGTTTCCTAGACATCATGGACAGTCATGGGGTTGGCTCCTGCGAGTTTCCCGTGGTCGACCGGCAAGGATGGCTCGGTTGGCGCGGTACTAGTCCAAGCAGTGAAGGGGGGCTGCTTCAATGCACTGCTGGGCACTGGGGAGACCAAGGGAGTGGAATGGGGACAAAGGGTTGATCAATTACTGCTCACCACAGTAGAAGTTAGGCAAGGTTTATCTGTGTCCACCAGGTGTTTGATGAAATGGCCGCATGGATTCAAAATTTGAATTTTTGGATTTGCTGAGTGTTTCATAAGCTTGAGTGTCTAAGGTTGCTATGGTTTTCCAAGGGGAATTGGTTTGGTTGGTTTTTGAGAAATGGCCATCTTAGTACCTATTAAGGATTCAATTTTTGAATGCCTCTCAAATGGATTTGAAAATAGTTTCTATAAGTTTGTGAGTTTGCTTGAGTTCATTGTTACTTGGTGTAGCAAGGGGTGAAAAGAGGATTTGTTTATGTTAGAAATCTTCTACTAGGAACACCCAAAGTGGTCTAGTGGTTAACTTCGGTCAAAATGACCATTTGATCATATGACTTCTTATTTGAATTCCATTTTGATTTGTTTTGTTTGGAATTGACCTAGATGATATGGTTTTCATCTTTAAACCAATCCTTATCATTCATAGCAATCAAACATGACAAATGCACTCATTCATGCATTAATCACACACACATGCATTCATATTAATTTTAATAATGAAAGTTTTTGTTAACCCTAAACTTGGGTGATTAGAACTTGATAATCTTGTTTAACATTTTTTAGGTCTTACAAACCTTCCCTCCTTAAACAAAATATCGTCCTGGGATTTAAGAAAAAGAAAACTAGGAACTAAAGAGATCTGGAAACTCAGTCCTAATATAATCTTCTCGCTCCCAAGTAGCTTCTTATTCAGTATGGTTACTCCACTGGATCTTGAGAAAGTTGATACTCCGGGTTCTGGTGGTTCTGATGGCTTCTTACAAAATACGAATGGGTACTTCATGATAAGTTAGGTCCTCGTTGATCTGTATGGTTCTGTGATCAATATTCTTGAAAACGTCGGTCTTGTCCGGAACTTCTAAGCATCATGCACGGCTAACATCTCCTCCGGCTGTTCCAGTTGATATGATACTTACCCTCGGCGATTCAAAATCTTGAAGGGTCCAATATATCTGGGGGAAAGCTTTCCTTTGAGTTGGAAATGCTGCATTCCTTTCAAGGGTGATACTTTCAGATATACAAAATATCCAATAGTGAAGGCTAGATCTCGATGTCTCTTGTCGGCATATCTCTTCTATGTGGATTGGGAGGTCTTAAGGTGCTCCCGGATCTTGTGAACTTTCTCTTCGGCTTCTCTTAGGATGTCGGGTCCAAAAATCTGATTCTCTCCTAGTTCCGACCAATTCAGTGGGGTACGACACTTCCTTCCATACATAAACTCAAATGGGGCCATTTGCAAACTGGCTTGGTAACTATTGTTGTATGATAATTCGGCGAAAGGCAGACAGTCATCCCATTTAGATCCATATTCCAACACACAAGCTCTCAACATATCTTCGAGTATCTGGTTTACGCGCTCCATTTGTCCATCAGTCTGCGGGTGATAAGCTGTGCTGAAATCCAGTTTGGTTCCTAATCCTTCTTGGACTTTTTTCCAAAATCTCGAGGTAAACTAGGTTCCTCGATCCGACACAATGTTCTTGGGGATTCCATGCAAACTGACTATCCTAGCAATGTACAACTCTGCTAGCTTCGAGCTCTGTTAGGTGGTCTTGACAGGTATAAAATGGGCTACTTTGGACAGTCTATCTACTGTGACCCAAATAGAGTAATTTCCCCTACTAGATGTAGGCAAACCGGTGATGAAATCCATTCGAACTGAATCCCATTTCCATTCTGGGATCTGCAAAGGTTGCAAGTCCTATGGGTCTCTGATGTCCCGCTTTGACTCTTTGACAAACATCACATTTGGCTATGTAGCTTCCGATTTCTCTCTTCATCTTGTGCCACAAAAATTGCTCCTTCAAATCCTGATACATCTTGGTTCCTCCAGGGTGGATGGACTAAAGAGTATCATGGGCTTCTTGCAAAATAGCTTGTTTCAACTCTGAATCTGCTGGTACACAGATACATCCTTTGTACCACAAAACTCCTTCTTCATCTTCGGTGAATCCGGGTACCTTCCCTGCACCGATACGACATTTGATTCCGTCGATACTAGCATTTCCTTTCTGTGCCACTTTGATATGGCTGATCAAAGTGGGTTGAAGTTCTATGCTAGCCAAAAATCCTTCACTAACTATCTCCATTCTAAAATTTTCCATCTCCTCATGCAAACTTGGCTGGGCTTCTTTTATCATGGTGTTCAATCGACACGGCAATCTGCTAAGAGCATCTGCTAACACATTGTCTTTGCCGGGGTGATAGTGAATGTCAAGGTCATAGTCCTTGATTTACTCTATCCATCTCATTTGCCTCATATTTAGCTCCTTCTGCATGAAAATATACTTCAGACTCTTGTGATCCGAATAAATCTCACAACAGTTACCCATTAGGTAATGCCGCCATGCCTTCAAAGCTAAAACTATGGTTGCTAGTTCTAGGTCATGGGTAGGGTAATTCTTCTCATGTTTGTTCAGTTGTCGGGACAGATAGGGTATGACTTTGCCTTCTTGCATCAACACACATATGAGACCAATCTTGGATGCGTCACAATACACATCAAAAGGCTTCTTGATATCCGGCATAATCAAGATTGGGGTTGAAATCAATGTTTCTTGAGCTCTTGAAAACTTGCTTCACATTTGTCCGTCCATTCAAACTTCTTATCTTTCTTCAACAACTAGTTCATGGGTCTTGCAATGCTCGAGAATCCTTCTACGAACTTGCGGTAATATCCCGCTAATCGAAAAATGCACGAATTTGGGTTTGAGTGGTTGAGGTTTCCATTCTTCAACATCCTTAATCTTGGTGGGATCGACAGCAATTCCTCCTGCCGACACGATATGTCCTAGGAATCCTACTTCCTTTAACCAGAACTCATATTTGCTAAACTTGGCATAGAACTGATGCTATCTAAGGGTTTCAAGGATGGCCCTAAGGTGTAGCTCATGGTCTTGTTCTGATTTGGAATAGATCAAAATATCGTCGATAAAAACAACGACAAACTTATCCATGAAGTTCATAAAAATCTTATTCATGAGATTCATGAAATAAGCGGGGGCATTGGTTAATCCAAAAGACATGACAGTGTACTCATACAATCCATATCTGGTGGTGAAGGCAGTCTTTGGAATATCCGTTGCGCGAAACTTGAGTTGATGATAACTAGTTCTAAGATCAATTTTAGGAAACACTTTGGCACCAATCAACTGGTAAAATAGATCTTCTATCTTCGGTAGTGGGTACTTGTTCTTAATGGTGACATCATTCAGCTTTCGATAATCCGTACACAAACGGTTACCACCATCTTTCTTATCCACAAACAAAACAGGTGATCTCCAAGGCGACGCACTTGGTTGAATCAAACCCGTCTCTAGCATAGCATCCAGTTGCTTCTTTAGCTCCGCTAATTTAGACGGGTTCATACTATAAGGTCTTTGAGCTATGGGTCCAGTTCCAGGGACTAGTTCAATGATAAACTCGATATCCCGATCTGGGGGCATATCGGGCAATTCATTTGGGAATACGTCGGCGTATTCACAGACTACTCTGACTTCGTCAATGGTTGGTTGGGCTAGACTCTTGTTGCACTTGAATTAATGGGGCAATGTCTTAGATACATGCTTTACTGATACTCCAGTGGTACTAGTCATGGTTATAGCTTTATTGGCACAGTCGATTAATACTTTATGTTTCAACATCCAATCCATTCCTAGTACTACTTGCAAACCTTTGGTTCCAAGTACTATTAGATTAGCATAAAAATCTATTCCATGGATTCTGATAGGTACAGCCTTGCAAATTTTTCTAGCTTTGGTGGTTGAACCAGGTATTTGAACTATCATAACATGCTTCAATTTTGTTCATTGAATCTTACTAGTGCATGGACATTCTTCTATAACAAATGAGTGACATGCTCTAGAATCAAACAACACTCTTGCAAGTACTGAGTTAACAGAAAACATTCCCAGCACGACATCTGGTGCTTCCTGAGCTTTTCAGCATTCATGTGAAACAGACGGCCATTATAGTCTAGTGAGTTCCCTATTGAAAATCTCCTTCCAGGCTGAACACGGCGTTGCTGCTGAGCTGGTGCATTCACATTGGCGGCTGCTGGCTTCTTGGGGCACTTGTTGGAGTAGTTCCCCTTGACTCTGCATTCAAAACAAGTAATCAGATACTTGTCTTTTCCTGCAATAGGCATGGCATTGCTTCCAGTCCTTGGGGTAGTATGGTTGTTGTTGTTTTTGTTGTTGGACTTGGGTGGTGCACTATTGAAATTTTTGTAGTTTCCGGTGTTGTTGTTGTGGTTTCCTCCGGGCCATGGGTTTCCTCCTCCACGTTTGGGATAGTTCGGTCGGGATATAGAGGGTCTATTGTTTCTCGGGGCATATCCTGCAGACGGGTTGGGGCGATACTTCGGGTTATGGTGGGATCCTGGTTGATGCATCATTCGACGCTTGCGATTATCGTTGGCTTGGTTGATCTTGCCTTCCATCTAGATTGCTGAATCCACTAAAGCTCCAAGGTCAGCGAAGGGAATGTTGACCAGCACTGTCTGCATCTCATCATGCAGACCATTCAAGAATCTCTCCTTCTTCTTGGCTTTAGTTCCAATCTCATCAGGGGCATACCTAGATAGAGACAGAAATCTTCCATGGTACTCTACCACAGTCATCCTTCCCTGCTTTAGCTCTTTGAATTCATCCCTCATCTGCAGAATCAAACCTGGTGGCACATGGGTTCGGCTGAACTTGAGTTTGAATTCATCCCAAGCCATCATTTGTCCTCCATTTATGGTACAAATGCTATTCCACCAAGCGCTTGCATCACCTCCCAGATAATGGGTGGCAAACATTACTTTCTCATTGGCCTCCACTCCTGCGACCTCTAAGTTGTTCTCCATGGTATGCAGCCAGTCATCTGCATCTAATGTCTCTTAAGACTTACTAAATATGGGGGGATTGGTGTTTTGAAAGTTCTTGAGCTTGGATCCATGGTTACCCTGGTTTCCATGGCCTTGATTATTATGGGCCATCTGAGCTATCTGTTGAAGGGTGGCTAAATTAGCTTGACGTTCAGCACTTCCAGCTTCACGGTCAGCAACCAACATTTTTAGGATTTGTAGCATTGGATCCTGAGATGAACTGCTTCCTCCGCGAGTCATCTGACGATTGAGATAGATAGTGAGACAAGAGGGAAATTTCTAAGGTTCATGGATTTGTTTTTTAAAAGATTTTAAACTTTGAGTTTGACTCTAGTTTTTCAAACTAGCAACTTTCTTTTCATTCATTCATTCATAGCACCCAATACAAACACACACCACACTAGGGTAACAGATGGTTTTAGGAACCATTATGTGAAGCTACGATACAGTGGGACCGGACACAACTCACATGTACGATAGTGCTTAAGTGCTACTACTCGTTAGAACCGTTGTCTTCTTCATCAGTGTGGAACTCCTGGTCCATGTCCTCCAAGTAGTCATCATCATCACTGAGGTAGGAGTATGGATCTCCACGGATATCTTCCCCTTCGTTCTCCCTCTCCTCAAGCTCCATGTCCCGCTCATGGACGGTTTCCTCCAAAGATGACACCTTGTGATGAAGGCGGGCAATGATGCGATCCTTCTTGTCACACAGATGGCGAAGTGACTTGTGCTCCTTCACAAGGATGGTGAGGGTCTGGTCCTTCCTAACTGCAATGGCATGGTTGTGGTTGCCGTAGGCGCGGGCGTTGTCCAACTCCTTCTGCCTATCAAATAGCATGAAGTCGAGATGATCCACCTGATGCTTCAGCTCCGGATGTCCTGGCACCTCCAATGGCTATCCCACAGAATCACGCCATGCATAGTAAGCAAAGAGAGTGCCTTTGATCTGGTTGATGTTTTTCCCACACAGATAGGCAAGAGCCTCATGCATAGCCCTGGCGAGTCCGTCTAGCCAGTTGTTCTCCCTCAAGCTGAATTAGATCTTTTCTGAGGTGGGTGCCTCCATCTTACCTCTGAGATCTGCAACTATCAGCCACTGTAGTTCTCCTCCTTGCTGATCATTGAGATGTGCCCTAAAGAACTCAGGGTGCGGGCATTTAGGAAATTCTGAGAGTTGTCTTAAATCACGCTCGAAGATGAGTTCTCCTCTGTTGCCCAACTGGTAGAACTTGCTATACTTGACTTCCATCTATAAGAATGTAGGATGAGTAGGTTAGTGGGGTGATCAAGTGTGTCAAGTTTTATGTAAGATTGCAAGAATTTTTGAGGAACATGAATTTTCTTGAAAGAATATCTAGGATAAGAATGAGAATAGGTTTTCATAAGTACTCACTTATTTTGTTTTGAAACTAAGTTTTTGATTCAAGCGTCCATTCTAACAAGGGTACCCTATGGTCAGGATGGCTTTGATATCAACTTGTCAACACCCGGATTTTTAATCCTAGATGCGTGTTATTGCATACCTCGCAATCCCAGGATTATCATTTTTGCGAGACATAACAGAATTGGTACCACAGTACATCATCCATTACAAATCATAATAAAGGTCTTACAAATATAGGATCTCATGATCGAGTCTTAATAAAATCAACGCAGCGGAAATTAAACATAGCGGGGCTTCATCTTCAGGGTCACAGGCAATTCTGACGATGAGGGATGATCCTAGTTGTCATAGACCTCCTGCTGTCCATCATCCTAGTAGTCCTCTTCATAGTCTGGCCATGGGAATAGGCAGGGACAAAGCCATGAGTACTGTTTAAGTACTCACAAACTATCACTAACAATGTTTGGTGGTTTTTGATATATTGAATTCCTGGTTGGCTTCAAAAGATTTTTTGAAAATTTTAAGACCATACTTGTAGTAAATATTTTACATGTTTGGTGGGAGTATGGTCTACATCGAATACCTCAAAAAGACAAAATTACATAGAGGTCCCTAAATTTAGCACAAAGGCCCTAAAGTTAAGAAAGGAAAAGTGGTCGGGTCCTTCTCGAGTGAGCAGCTGAGCCATACCCTTCATACTATTGTACTTGCTTCACACACACACAATAAAGAACATCCTCAATTTTCTGAGTGATAATGAGAATGTTCCTTTCCATAAAGAAAGTATAAAGACTATGAATCTGAATGCCACAAGGAGATCTTTCAAATATTTATACTGGACTGACATGTTGTACTTACGATTCCATGTTTTATGATTTTTCAAGCGTTGTCCTAGCTAACTCTGCCCACTTGAATGAATTTATGTCAATTTATCAAAATTTGGTGAAATATGAACTACAAGAAAAATGTTGGCTGCTTTGAAAGTTTCCTAATTTATTTGGAGGTAACCATCGGGGGTCATTTAATATAGCACAAACTACCACCCAATGTTTGGACAATAGGTTCATCATCCTGCTAATATTTTGCATCTCGACAATTTAATGAAATTAGGTCAACCCTTAGCTACCATGGTAAGCGCAATAGATGCTCTCGAATTAAATATCATTTCAGAGGTAGATGAGTTCATCTTCGTTTAGTAAACAGTGCCATTAGTGCGAGTTCCCAACTATAGAGAAAGAAAAATCTCAATTTTCCATGTGATGGACTAAAGGATGTCTTTTTCATTTTCTAAGGTCCTTGATGCAACTTTTACTTCCACCGACCGTGTTAACTGAAGATCATTGCTTCTACGAGACCCACCCCAGTTAAAAGAAAATGCCAACGCCCCAAATTTCATAAATATTGGACCTTGCTTTCATTTCATACAAATGGAGATTTATCGAAATCAGGTCAAATTTGAACTACAAGTAAATTGTAGGTTGCTTTGAAAGTTCTACCAAAAATCTATTCGATGGTTTTCGATATACTGAATTCATGGTTGACTTCAAAAGATATTTTGAAAAAATTAAGAGAATACTTGTAGTTAAAATTCAACATGGTTAGTGGGATTATGGTTTACATCGAAGACCTCGAAAACAAAAAAATTACATAGAGGTCCCTAAATTTCACAAAGGGGCCCTAAAGTTAGGCAAGGAAAAGCGGTCGGGTCCTTCTCGAGTTAGGAGATGAGCCATACCCTTCGTACTGCTGTATTTTCTTCACACACAAACGCGTGAAAAAAGCACCTTACTTTTGAACATGCGTGCTGTTGGTCGCATGGTGTGAAATAGAACAACAAGGCGGGTTGACGCACATGCGCCACTGAGAGTGTGGACAAAGGGTTTAAAATTCTTGCTATAGTAAGATTTTTCATATTGACAATTTAACAAAATTTGGTCAAACTTGAGCGACACAAGAGAACAAAAGGAAGGTAGCAAGCCTTTAAAAAAAGAGGCGGCGTGAGTGCAGCGAAGAGGAGGAGGCGGTTCATGTCAGAGCAAAGTTATGATGGATTCATGATACGAGGTACTCCTCTACTAGTATAGTATAGTTCAGGACCTATGTACGCAAAAAAAATGTGTGTTTTCTCTCTCCTTCATTGCCTCTCATCTCTCCCCACCCCTCTCCCCTCGCGCACCGGCCCAACTGATCTCTCCCTCGTCCACAGCATGGCATTGCGCTCGTGTGCCTTGGTATTGTAGCTTTGTTTTTTTGAGAGGGCGGCTCTGTTTCTCTAGCGTGTTTGGCAGCCGCCTTGGTGTGGAGTAGGAGGAATACATAGGAAGGAAACCACTTCGGTCCTTGGCGGAAAAAAATCAAACTTGTCTAGTTTCGAAATTTTCACTTGCTTCCAATCATCAGGAGGAAAAGGTTATTCAAAAGACCGGCCATTCGAAGTAGTACTTATTATCTAGTATTTATCTTTTCTTATCCCTTACAATACCATATCACTACAGTACAGTATACGAATAGCTTTGAACATTGACAGTTGGATCAAGACTGACAAATCCAAACATTGGTAGCCGTTGGATCTTGTTTTCCACTCTTATCATTCAGAAGATTCTATTGTTAGTCTTTAGCATGTACAATGAACCCTAGTATGTGCAAACCTCAAACCACACTTCAGTTCTTAGATTCAAGGACCTTGTGCAAAATGCATGGACTTGGATGTAATTTTTATTTTTATGGGATCCTTGATGTAACTCGTACTTCCACCAATCGTGTTAATTGAAGCACCTCGCTCCTACAGGACCTTCCATAGTTAGAAGAAAATGCCACTACCCCAATTATCACACAAAGTGGACTACGGTTTCTTATAGTTCCTTTTTTCAAGCATCCTAGCTAACTTTTCACACTTCACTCGCTTCTTGCCGATTTAACTAAATTAGATCAGACTTGAGATACAAGTAAGCGTGATAGATTGACCTGGAATTCAATGTCTTTTTATAGGTAGATGGGTGCATCTTCTTGCAGCAAACAACACCATCGCTGTGAGTTTCCAACTATCAGGAGATAACATTATACATTTTTTGAGTGATGACGAGATTTTTCCTTTTTGAAAAGAAATTCTGAAAAATATGGTTCTGAATGCCACAAGCAAAGCTTTCAGACATATATAGTGGACCGACATGTTTTACTTAAGATTCACATGTTTTATGAGTTTTCAAACTTCGTCCTAGCTAACTCTATTCACTTGAATGACTTTATGTCGATTTATCAAAATTAGGTCAAAATTCAACTACAAGTAAATTGTAGGTTGTGTTGAAAGTTTTATGTATTCTTTTGGAGGTAACCATCAGGAGGGGGATTTATTTATTTATTTCATATATCACAACCCACCACCGAGAATTTTGACAACAGGTTCAATTTCTTGCTAAGATTTTGCATCTTGACAACTTAACGAAATTAGGTCAAACTGAGGTACAAGTAAGCGCTAGATATTACTCTTAAATTAATTGTCTTTTTGAAGGTAGATGGGTGCATCTTATTTTAGTAATCAATGTCATAGATGTGATTTTCTAACTATCAGTAATAAACATTCTCAATTTTCCAAATGATGACGATATTGTTCCTTTCCGTATAGTGGGTTTGAAGAATATAATATGGATCTAAATGCCACAATCCAAGATTTTCAGTCATATATATAGTGTACCAACATGTTGTGTACTACTTATATGATTCCCATGTTTCAAAAGTTTTCAAATTTCGTCCTAGCTAACTCTGCCCACTTGAATGGCGCTATGTTGATTTATCGAAATTAGGTCAAATTTGACCTACAAGAAAATTGTAGGTTGCGTTGATAGTTTTGAAATTTGTTTTTTAGGTAACCATCAGGGGGTCATTTAATATATCACAAACCACCATCGAGATTTTTGACAATAGGTTCAACTTCTTGCTAAGATTTTTCATCTTGACAACTTAATTAAATTATTTCAAACTTGAGCTACAAGTAAGCGCGATAGATTTCTCTCGAATTAATTGTATTTTCTTCGAAATTATATTGGTGCATCATATTTTAGTAAATGATGTCGTCGGTGTGAGTTTCCAACTATGAGGAAAGAACATTCTCAATTTCCCTTGTTTTACGAAGGTTAAAACTTCCTAGATAACTGTGCCGACATGAATGAGACTTTGTGCCGATTTATCAAAATTAGGTCAAATTTGAACTACAAGTAAATCGTAGGTTGCTTTGAAAGTTCTATGTTTTTTTGGAGGTAACCATCTAGGGGGGGGGGGGTCATTTAATATATCACTAAACAACACAGAGAGTTTTGAGAACACATTCAACTTCTTTCTAATACTATGCATCTTGGCCATGTAACAAAATTAGGTCAAACTTGAGCTACCAGTAAGAATGATAGATTGCTCTCGAACTAAATATCAATTTAGAGTTTTATGGGTTTACCTTCTTTTAGTAAACAGTGTCGTTGGTGTGAGTTTCCATCTATCAGGAAAGAACATTCTCAATTTTCCAAGTGATGGACTTGGATGTCTTTTTCATTTTCTAAGGTCATTGCTCCTACGAGACCCACTTGCTATACCAAGATAGTTGATTGCACCACAATGTATCTAGTCAAACTTGTCTATAAGATAGTACCCATATGTAAGAGCTGCCCTCTCGTCGTCTTGTGATTAAAATTTGTTTTCTACTACTATGTGTACTACTCCATATTTTTATGCTTATCAATATTATAATGCTTATGGACTACCAGTAAGGTTTTTAGCTTGTGGATAGCTTCCACTATGTATATGGAAGACCATCAGGACTATTTTTTCCTTGATGGACAACATACTCCATGCCCTTTTACTCATAGTAGTTTTTTTCTTTGCTTAGACATGTTCTCACCCCTGTCCATGCGCTTTACATGCAGAGAGAATAAAACGTAGGTAGGGGAAGAGGACAGTAGCAAAGAGAGAAGAGAAGTTGAAGGCAACTCGATGCCAGAGCAAAGTTATGATGGTTTACTGACACGAGGTACTCCTGACGCCTTACAGTATACACTTTACACTTACTCCTTTGCACGCAAATTTTTTTGTGTTTTTCTCTCCTTCGCTTCCTCTCATCTCTCCACCCCTCTCCCCTCGGGCACTGGCCCGACTGATCTCTACCTCGTCCACAGTATGGCGCTGTGCACGTGTGCCTCGGTACGGCGGCTCTGTTTCTTTTTTTAGGGGGAGGGTTTGTTTCTCTATCGTGTTCGGCAGCCATGTTGGTGTGGAGTAGGAGGAGTACATAGGAAGGAAACAACTTTGGCCCGGCTAAATGCATGGAGTTGGATGTAATTTTAATTTTTTATGAGGTCCTTGATGTAACTTGTACTCCACCGAATGTGTTAATTGACACACAAAGTCCATGGATGATGACATCTAGAAGATTCTATTGATAGTATTTAGCACAATGAATGCTAGTATGCTCAAACCTCAAAACACACATCACTGCTTAGTTTCAGGTACCTTGTGCTAAATGCATGGACTTGGATGTAATTTTCATTATTTACGAGGTCCTTGATGTAAATTGTGCTTCCATCGACCGTGTTAGCTGAAGCATCTCACTCCTACGGGATCTACCATAGTTAAAGAAAATGCAACCCTCCCAATTATCACACAAAATGGACCACAATTTCTTATAGTCCATTTTCAAGCTTTCTAGCTAATTTCTCACACTTCACTAACGTCTTGCCGATTTAAAGAAATTAGATCAAACTTGAGATAAAATTAAGCGCGGTAGATTGATATTGCATTAAATGTCTTACCAGAGGTAGATTGGTGCATTTTATTTTAGTAAACAATGTTGTCATTGTGAGTTTCCAACTATAAGGAAAGAATATTTTCATTTTCCCGAGCAATGACCAGATTTTGTTTTCATAAAGAAAGTACGAAGAATATGTATCTGAATACCACAAGCCGAGCTTCCAGACATATTAAGTGGACCAACATGTTCTACTTAATTAAGATTTCCATGTTTAATGAGTTCTCAAACTTCGTCCTACCTAACTCTGCCCACTTGAATGACTTTAAGCCGATTTATTGAAATTAGGTCAAATTTGAATTACAAGAAAATTGTAGGTGCTTTGAAAGTTTTGCAATTTTTTGAAGGTAACTAATAGGGTCAATTAATATATCATAAAACCACCCCCGAGAGTTTTGACAACATGTTTGAATTTTTTGCTAAGATTTTCCATCTTCACAATTTAACAAAATTAGGTCAAACTTGAGCTACAAGTAAGGGTGATAGATTGCTCTCGATTTAAATGCCATTTCATAGGTAGATGGGTGCATTTTCTTGTAGTAAAAACTATCGTTGGTGTGAGTTTCCAAATATCAGGAAATAACTATCTCAATTTTCTATGTGATGACGAGTTTTTTCTGTAAAGGAAGTCCGAAGAATATTGGATTTGAATGCAACAATACAAGATTTCAGACCTATATAGTGGACTGACATGTTGTACTTATTATACCCATGTTTTATGAGTTTTTAAACTTCGTCCTAGCTAACTTTGCCCACTTGAATAACTTATGTCAATGTATTGGAATTAGGTCAAATTTGAACTACAAGTCAATTATAGGTTGCGTTGAATGTTAGTTTGATCAAAAAAAGCTTTTGGAGGTACCCATGGGGTGCTCAATTTCTATATTAGAAACCATTGAGAGTTTTGACGACTGGTTCGACTTTGTACTATGATTTTCATCTTTACAAATTTCAATCCGTTTTGAAAACGATGACATGAAATCAAGGAAAAAATGAAAGATTTACGCATGATGTCCTATCGTCTTGCGTACACTATGTGCCATGTAAACGGTAACCATGAGATTAGAGAAGTTATTTAAAACGGTTTCATAATATTGTTCTACCATGTATATGGAAAGTATTGGGTTCAACCGAATGACCAAGGTCATCAAGGCCATATGGACATCATAGTTTACGTTCTGATATATAGAGTTCTTACATTAGTTTGGTAGATGGGTGTATCTTGTCATAGTAATCATTGTTGCTCATGGGAGTTCCCAACAATTAGGAAAAAATACATTCAATTTTCCCTAGTGACGACGGTGATGTTTTCTCTATTCAAAAAGTCTGAATAATATGGTTCAGAATGCCACAAGCCAATATTTTCACACATAGTGGATCATGCTTCCTATGTGACTTCAGCACTTAAATGGATTTATCGAAACTAGGTCAAATTAATTTGAATTACAATTAAGTGGTAGATTCCTCTTAAGATTTTACATAGGGCCTTTGAAGGTATTGTACCCATCAGGCAATCAATATACGAGAACGTCCAAGATTTTTGAAAGATTCAACTTCTTGCTAATCATTGTGTGCTAACAATATTTACTCTATTTTTAAATCAATAGAAAAAAGAAAAGCCTAAAAACAAAGCCTTACGCATGGCGTCCTTTTGCATGTATTACCTGCCATGAAAAATGGTAAACATGAGTTTCGATAACTTTGGAAAAACTTGCCTTTACAAATTGTCCTAGCATGTATGTGAATATATTTCAAGTCGAAAGACCAAGGTCATGGCCATAACCAACATAATGTTTATGATAATTTTCCCATATTTAGTAGATTGGTGCATCTTGGCATGGTAAACAATGTTTCCAAGGTAAGTTTCCAACAAGTATTAGGAAAAGATAAAATCTCAATTTTCCTACTGAGTGGAATATTTTTGGTGTAAATTAAGTAGGATTAGTACTAGTACTACGAATAATATGGTTCGAAATGGAGGGGAAAATCAAACGGCGAGAAGATAACCTAAGCTTAGAGGAATTTTTTTTCTGTAAAAACATTTTCTTCATAATATAACCAGTGATGTGTTAACATACTTGGGTTTCAAGCTAAATAATGACCAAGGTCATGGCCATTATAAACATATTTATAATAACGTGTCCATTTCTGCTAGATGGGTGCATCTTGGCATGACATACTAACGTTGTTAATGTGACTTTTCAACTTTTATGTATTCAAACATTTTCAAATATTTTTAGAAGTATCGCCTATAAATGTTTTTTAAAGATGGTGCAAAGAGTATGGCTCTGAATGCCACAACATAGTAAATTTCACACATAATAGATTATGTTTTATGGTTAACAAGTTTCATGAATTTTCAAGATTTCTATCTAATTTCTCATACTTAAATGACTTTTTGTCAATTGACTAAAGTAGGTTAAATCTTTAGTACAAGTGCATGATAGATTGCTTGTAAATTTGTCCGAAATTCATATATAATTATTTTATCCACGTAATCATATTGAAAACAAACGACTGTTTTGAAATATACAACTTCTTTGAAAGAATTTTCATGTTGACAGATTTGACCATGTTTAAAAAAGTCAAACAAAATATAGAAAAAATGCCAAAATGAGCAAAGGCCTTTTTTTTATTTTCTTTCGAAGAGGGGAAGTAGAACCACGGCCTCTACATCAGTTGATACACACAACCTTTTATTAAAAATTCATAATAAAATAGTAAAAAGGATGTTGTTAAAGATTCAATATAAGGGTCCTGGGCACCTTCACCGGACCTCCACAATTAACCTTTCTTCCTCTTCTCCACCACCCTGCTCCTTCACAACTTTGCAGCTATGGCTCCGAAGACCGGAACTACCCGGGTGAAGAAGCAGAATATCCAGTGGCAGCGAAAAAGGGCGTGGAGAAAAAGAAGACATGTCTACGGCATCCGAATCCTGCTCTGGTCACTCCGGGTAGTAGTCTCGCACCATGTAGGCACAGAAATAAGAAGGTGACGAGGTTTGTCAAGGCCGGGCTGCATTTCCCCGTCAGCCGGATCGGGTACTCCCAGCGCATTGGGTTTGGGGCTCCCGTCTATCTCGAAGCCGTTCTTGAGTACCTCACCGCCGAGGTGCTGGAGCTCGTCGAGCAAGCCACCAAGGACAATAAGAAGATCCACATCATCCCGAGGCACATGATGCTTAGCGTCACGCGTGACAAGGAGCTGAGCAAGCTGTTGGAGGGCATCACCATCACGCACCGCAGAGTGCTTCCCAACATCCAAGAGTCGCTGCTTGGCGATGGTACAATGGAGGACGTAGTCAAGTTGCCCACGGAAGATGCTGCCAAGTCGCCTGAGAAGATCGCGGAGTCCCCCTAGAAGTCGTTAAGTTGTACTATACTCCGTATGTATAATCATCGGTGTCAATGTAATGTTCGCATCATGGTCTAAGAAAAAGCTTGAGGGTTCTAAAAAATGTTGTTTTCCAAATCTTATCCTATAATCCCTTTGTTTAATATTACCCGCTTTGCCACAAGCCAAGCTTTCAGACATATATAGTGGACCAACATTTGGATAAATCTCCAAACTATTTAGCATCTACTCAGTCCGTTTCAAAATATAAGATGTTTTAGCTTTGCGAAGCTAATGTATATAAACTCCTTTTAGTATGTAGATTCGGTGAGGTTCGGAGTGATCCTACACACTAAAAGGGGTCTAGATTCATCATCTTCACAAAGCTAAAACATCTTATGTTTTGAAACGGCAGGAGTAGATTCATCCAAAATTTGAAAATTCTGAGACATCTATTTCGAGACGAAGGGTGTAGTAAATAATGTCGTAGGTGTGAGTGTCCAACTATCAGGAAAAAATTCTCAATTTTCTGAGTGATGATGAGATTGTTATTTTCCGCAAAGAAAGCCCAAATAATATTGGATTTGAATGCCACAAGCCAAGTTTTCAGACATATTTATTGGGTCAACATGTTGTACTTACGATTTCTATGTTTTATGAGTTTTCAAGCTTCATTTCTAACTCGGCCCACTTGAATGTAAATTGTAGATTACTTTGAAACTTTTACGAAAGTGCTTTTGGAGGTACCCATCGGTAGGTCAATTAATATGCAGTATCATAAACCACCATAAGTTTTGACGACAGGTTCAACTTCTTGAAATAAGATTTTGCATCTTGATAATTTAACAAAACTAGGTCAAACTTGAACTACAAGTAAGCGCAAAGACATGGTTTACGGCGTGTTTTCTTTTAGTGACGTTTAGGGCATGTTTGTTGGGCCGCATCTGTGTTGCACCGGCGGGCCTGTTTGTGTTGCACGCATGGAGAAGAATTGGGGGCTAGGGATACACCAGGAAGGAGCGCTATAAATACCCTCATCGTAAAAAGTGTCATCTTGACGCATGACTGTGTTATCGTGATGTGTGCACCATTGTATCTGCGCCGAAGTGATATTATTAATAAAATAAATTATATGACTAACTGTGTGATCCGACACAGGACTTTGTCTTCATGATGCATGCAGGACGGACCCATGCACCATTGTATCAGCCCTGAAGTGTCATTGAATTGAGCATCCAATCGGTCTCATTATTGCAGTTCTCTGTTTATTCTATACCATGTGTGCGCAACACTTCTCCTAGAAGGCACATCGCACGATGGATACAGCTGGAGATAGTAGGGGAGACGACCGTGGTGTGCCTATACTTTTGACTATCTACTTCCACTCATCACTAGGTGCTCTCCTCCCTTTCTTCTTCCTCATGCTCATCCCGCTTCTGGTACCTCCCTCTGCGCAGCCATGGATCCTTCCCGGAAGCATTTAGCAGCGACATTGTGCGAGGAGAGAAAAGAAAGAGCTCGCCACGATGGTTTACACACTAGAGAGTCAAAAGATATGATCATCAAGGCTGTGCCCGCAGGCGAGGGGTCCTCCGGGTAGGTCTTCTACTTCTTCTCCTTAATCATGTTCTCTAGCATTATTCTTATCCTTTATGATCATATTCTTCTCCTTGTTCAGAGCCGGCGGTTCACCAGCAGACCTGTTCGCCCCTGTTCCTCGGGTCAGCGAGGTAAGCACTGTACACTGGGGTTTTTACGACTAGGAATTGGGATTTCCTGATCTTTTCCGCACCGCCTAGTCTTGCATAAAGCTCGGTTCTATAACTTCAGATATTTTTTTCCCTGTTCCATGATAGGGATGAAACCATGTTTTCTTTGTACCAGGAAAGGAAACCACAAATCAACACTCAGGTGGATGCTTGACTTAATGCACAAATAAGTAGCCATAGGGAGAAAATGCAAACTCAAGAACTGGAATTAGAACGGCTCAAATCAGCTGTGAAGACCCTTACTAAGGAGCACGACCAGCTAAAAAGGGACAACACTGCCTGGGAGAAACTGCATAAGAAGATCCATGCCCAGCCAACGAAATACAGCCATCATCGAGGGGCTCTCGAAGGATAATGTGAGGCTAACAAATGCTAATATCGATCTCCCTGTTAACAACATGAACTTGCTTCGGAAGCTCTAGGAATTGCTCATTGAGAAGGTCAAGATCAGGCATGACATGCTCTTACATCGCCTACTACATGACGAGAAGGAGGAGGAAAATGAGCAAATCCTCGCTAGGATTTCCTCGGTGCTGATCTGCTAACCTGAACTACTACATGTTTCTATTTTGCAACTGTAAACTGAACTATCCAAACTATATGAGTTGCAACGGGAGACACCTTTTGCGTAGTCCGAAACCTATCTGCTTTCCTGTTGTTTCTATCTATTTATTCAGAGTTATAGATGCTCAAGCAAGCTTCAGAGTTATAGTGTGAGAAATCTGCTCCAAACGACCAGATATTACTAGTACCATCCCGCGAATCGAACATGCAGGGCGTGGACTACGTGTCCCTATTACATACCGTTGGATCCAGGTTGTCATTCCATCGCAAGAATGGTTCAAACGACGACCTAACAAGTGTTGCATGAAACTGAACAAAACAGGTGCAGGGTTTTTAGGTGCTAACTGAAACTTAACAAAATCTAGAGGTTGTCGATAATAGCCTGACGACAACATTAACCTGACGAAACTAAACATTAGAATATGCATAAGATTTATAAAATATAGCATAGAATCCAACATTAACTAAAGTTTCACCTCATAAAAAATGTCTTATCATGTTCCTAATGCTCTAACCAACTGCAATGTATGCATTTTATAAATTAACAGTGCATTCAGGCCACTGAATCTTCAAAACAACAAGAACCCACTAATAGTCTACATCTACTATCATTATAAGTTTAATTATATGAACCATCACAATATTTTGAATATAGATTCATGCTAAGTTCAGGAATTATCTAAAGCAGATCAAATAAAGTAATAGACTCACCATAACAAAAGCTACATCATCTTGTAGATGAGCATCTGCTGATGGTCAACCATGGAGTGTAGAGAAAGTGAGTGGAATATCCTACAGGAGTTTTAAAGCGAACTAGGTTGGATCATGTTGGCCAAGTGTTTACTCACACAACCAGTAATTGATGATGGAGTTTTTAGCCAACCCAGGGAGGTCTATAGCCCATGAAATGTTGGTATGAGCCCACATCTACCACAAAGTGTGTCATCATATCTTGGTATAGCAAAATTATACTTAGATCTATCAAGTAGGTAGGGTCATGTTGTCCAAGTGATCCTGACATCTTCCCTATGCCGCTCGGAAGGGTTGACGGCAAAGGACCCGCTCCTATTCATGATGGTGGCCACAGCTTCTATGGAACAATGGGTCGGTCTGGGGTCTGATTCTTCATAATTTCAGATAGCGCATTTTGTACTGAATCTGCTCGTGTGTGTGTGAAATGAATAAGTCAGGATCTAATGTGCTGACATTGTAGTGTGATGTGCTAGTGTACAAACTGGTTGTACTATTGTGTTCGAAACTGTGAACTAAATGTGCGAATTCTTTGTCTTTTTGCATGATGACAATGCCACATTTTGGCGCTAATTGTGGCATCTATTAATTTGATCATACTGAAGCATACAACTTCGAGTGATTAGTATAAGCTGGTGCTTACCTGAGCTATCTGAAGCTGGGCAAGTCAAGGCCACTATGTCTCTATCACCTATAGATTAAATGGCATGAGTACATGGTTTTGAGTACATCAAATCAATTGGGCAGATTGAAAGCCAACCAAACATCTTGAAATATAACCTCTTATAAAAACATGATGCTGCGTTGTAAGACTTGATATGACAAAATTTTATGTCAATCAGTCAAACTCCCTCCAGCACTTTCCATGTTCAAATCCTGCGCTGCCAAAGTTCTTTGTTAGCTAGGTCATATCAAGTCTTACAATATCGGTCAATTTTCTCCCTTTCCAACTTAATTCTTTTAGATGATGCATAGGTATAGCCAGGTCAGGTGTACCATCCACCTCTAGTACAATGTATTTTCACTAATAAGCCTATGGAAATTAATTTTGCAAACCTACTTCGGATAAAAAACTTCCCTTAATTAGCCTTTTGTGGTGACCAGAGCCACCAAACCCTAGTATATTTTACCAACTACTTCGAAATTTCACTAAGGATCTAATGAAAAGATTGGACATTCGACCCAAGTCCGGCACAAAAAATTCCAGATTGAGCAAGGAGCTCATTAGAAAATAGTACATTGAACCCAACTCTAGCCCAAAATATCGTGAATTTTTCCTCCTTCGGTCAGGTCGGCCATGGGCCACCAACCCTCAACACATTGTTACTTTTTTAAGCATGAGGCACATTGAAGAAGTTTCACTAAGGAGCCCACGATAATAATCCCATTTGTTACAAGATTGGACCCAAATTATTTTTTATATCGCCCAAAATTTCTTAATTTAGCATTTTCCATGCCATTCTGATTAAGTATAGTGCAAGCTTTGCCTACCGAAGTTTTATTTATGCTGACCATGTAGCATTTTTTAATGGTAATCATCATTGCTGCCTTTTCATTTTAAGTAATCAACATTTCTAAACCTAATATTTTATGAGTAGCATAGTTCGTTCTAGCATAGTGGAAGTGCACGCAGTTGCCATTTATTAAAGTCTTGAGTTTGATTCGAAACATAGGGTAATCAATATATATAATCTATGTCATAATCCTGCATAAACATCTAGTCATGCATCGAGCAAAATTTCCAAGTTCGAAACGCGAAGGTGCGAGCGAGAAAAAAGTCCCACACATTCTTCTAATGAAATGCTAACATATGGGACCTAGCTGCTTACCAAACGGCAGATTCGTCGAGCTAGGTACAGGGTAGCGCTAGAGAAGAAAAAAATTCAATCATATACACATGATTCTTCTAATATGAGGCTATCATATGGGACCCACCAGCCTGAATAAACGGCTGATGCAGCGAGCAATGCTATCAAGTTAACACGGAGGCGTGACTGAGGGCAAAATTTTCATCATACACACGTTTCTTCTAATGAGAGAATGACATGTGGGTCCAACTATGTGATTAAACGATAGATGCATCTAGCAGTTCAATCAAGTTCGGAATATGGTGGCGGGAGCAAAGGAAAAAATTCTAGCATACACACAATTATTCTAATGAGAGGATGGCATATGGGACCCAGCAAGGCAATTAATGGCAGATAGATCGAGCAACGTTATTGAGTTCAAATCAGGGAGGCACGAGCCAAGGAAAAAATCATCATGCACACATTTGTTCTAATGTGAGGATGACATGTGGGGCCTAGCTGCGTGATTAAATTGTAGATGCGTCTAGCAGCACTATCAAGTTCAGGACAGGATAGCGGCAGTGAAGAAAAAAATTCCATCATACACACCAGTCTCGGCTGGCATGTGGGACCCAACATTGTGATTAACGGCAGATAGATTGAGCAATGTTAACGACTACATATCACGGAAGCATGAGCCAAGGAAAAAATCCATCATGCACACGTTTCTTCTAGTGTGAGGATGACACTTGGGACCCAGCATCCTGATTAAACGGCAGATGCATCGAGTGATGCTATCAAGTTCGAAATAGGGTAGGAAAAAAATTCCATCATACACATGATTCCTCTAATGTGAGGCAAACATGCGGGACCCAGCATCCTGACTAAACGGAAGAGGCATTAAACAACGTTATCGAGTTTAAATTAGGGAGGCGTGACAAAAAAAAAGTTTGGTTCGCTAGTGTCACTAACATCCAGGACCGACACGCAAAAAAATACTTCGGCGAATCAACGTCTCGCGAGGAAGCAAAAAATCCTACTTCTGCCATGCACCTGTCGAGCTTCGTCCATGTGTTTAGCGGTTTCTTCATAGTACAAGGGCGCGGAACCGAAAAAAAATTTTCCATCAGCCACGGTCGAGCCGTGATTTTCATCGTGAAAGACGCACCTTCTAGGACGACCAACGGGCCCAGTCATTGTGGAAGGAAACATTTATTGTAGTGCATACATATATGTCCTATGCTCTAAATGTTAAGAGCATATACCAGAGTGACTCATAAGATGATCATTCGATGATAGTAAGGATATTATTATGATCACTAGAAGAACTAAGAAATATGTTCTATATGTTGAAGTGACATATAGTTCATTGTAAAGTGTTACATTGGTACTACTTTTGTCACAATATACAAATTAATTTTATCTCAATTTAGACTATGGGTGGCACAATGTAATCGAAAGTAAGTTTCGTGATGGATTTGGATGAGTTCCAAAGTTAAAGATATTGTGATGGATACTACAACAAAGGCTGAGTATATAACTGTTCTAGTAGCAGCAAATGAGGGAATTTTTCTCAAGTATGTTGTTATCAAACTAGGTGTAGTTCAAATTGGGATAGCACTATGAAGAAATATTTTACGACAATAGTATCAACATGTTTTAGACCCCAATGAACTAGGGTCTCACCAAAGGAACAAATTAATAAAATTCCATCTCGTTTGAGAATGAGTGATGCGTAGACATACAAAGACATTCAAATACACATAGACCAAAAATGTCAGATCTAGATATTAGGTTTACCACAAGCAATGCATATGTATAACACCATAAAGCCATAGGTGTTACGATGCGCAAGTTTCAACTAGATTATTGACTCTAATGCAAGTGGGAGGATGAAGGGAATATGTCCGAGAGGCAATAATAAAGTGGTTATTATCTTATTCATTGTTTATGATAAATGTTTATTTCTTATGGTATAATTGTGTTAATTGGAAACATTAATAAATGTGTGGTTAATAAACAAATAATATCTCCTAGTTATGCCTTTGAGTTAAACTAGCTCATTGATTACCAAGATTATCAAAGGTTTCCTGATCATAAACCTTGGATATTATTAATAACGGGGTCATGGCATTGGTGGAATGATGTGATGAACCCTCACCCGAAGTATAGTAATGTAACATCCCAATTTCAGCAACCCTGATTAATTATCCAAAAG
Organism: Avena insularis; assembly: GCA_023614405.1. Classification (NCBI taxonomy): domain Eukaryota; kingdom Viridiplantae; phylum Streptophyta; class Magnoliopsida; order Poales; family Poaceae; genus Avena; species Avena insularis. The sequence continues at coordinate 114,846,887 of CM042687.1, forward strand.
GCAAAAATCAGGGGGAACAAAAACTTTTTCTTGCATTGTGTGCTTACTTGTTTGCTTGTGCTCAAGCAACTGCTTGCGTATTAGTTGTGTACTCCTCATCTCAACACTAGTTACAAAAACTATTTTTACAAAATAGATGTCTTGGCTAATCTTCCACATTCTCAAATGTTCTAACATTTCAAAACCTAAGCCAAGATTTTGACTCAACCAAATACTTTACTAGTGTCTATTTGCCAAAACTATGGAGACATATATATATACCCTCCTTATGTTTTCAAGACAGAACCTTCAACTACCCTTATCTTTAGGTTTTCTAAAAACCTTTATTAAAACCCTTTTTATCTCAATCTTGGTAGAGATACCAAGATGGTACTTATCTTACTTCAAAGCAAAACACCTTTCAACATACCCATCCTTACCTCAAGCTAGGCTTGATGGTAACCCTAGTAATAGTTGGACAAGTAACAAGATGAATTGCCTTGATCTGCTGTCTGATGAATTGCCTTGATCTGCTGATTGCCTTGTTTGCCTAGGAACTAGAGTGAGCTAATCTAGTAGCTCATCCCTTAGGACCCAATCCTTGCTTGTGATCATCAATCTCCAAGCAAGCATCCAAGTCTAGATCTATCCTAAGTCACTCAAGTGCTCATCTCATCGCATGCTTACCTCAATCCAAGGATAAACCCTCTGGATGGTTACCAACTCAGTGGAGGACCCATCTAAGATTGAATCCTACCTACCTAATTACACTACTGCAGAAAGGCTTATATCCTCCAGGTGGTTAGTGACGGGCAAAACAGTGTTGGTCACTAGTAAGTATTCCTAGTGAAAAACAAGGATAGGCCTGTCACTAGTACAAAACACTAGTAACGAGCGCATAAAATTGACTGTCACTACTATTTTCTTGTGTGTCCAGCCAAATGAAAAAATTACTTAGTGACGGGCGTCCATAAATGTATTTCACTGAGAACTTGATGAGTAGTGACGGACCCAAGATATGTAAGTCACTACTATTATCCGTGAAGACCGGATAAAAAAGGATAACTCATTAGTGACAGACATCTCTAAAGGGGTGCTACTGGTAATAAATTTTTTTCTATTAGCCGAACCCGACCAGACCGGTCGGTGCCACGCCTAACTTTTGCTCTATGACATGAAGCCAATGTAGACGACACAAGCTATATTAATCCCTAAAATCAATGTGTACGTGCTATCGTATTCTCTACGGGAGAAAAAGAGATAGGTATACGGCAGCTACCCAGGTTGATTACGCACATGTTATATAGCTAATATAGAGTTCTACACATAGTATATGTATGTTGACACGGACACGGGCTACAAACACCTACCGAGGTCACATTTCAACCATCTGATCATAAAAATTACTAGTTTAGATTAACGTAAACACATGATTAAACACGACTTAATCCCACGCCTAATCCACTCTCAACCACAATTGTCAAAAAAAAAAAACAGGACAACGCCCCTGTGCCGAGAACCACCGCATCGCCCCCTAGCCTAGACGTAGCCGCCATTCTCCCACCACACCAGACGCTGCCGCCGTTCTCTGACCGCACCAGACGCCGTCGCCGAGAACACCCCCTACCGCTGCTGCCCCGCACAATCCACACTATCCGCAATCTCCTCCGCCTCACGGGTTGTCGTTGTAATCACCGCCGGAGATGTGGCCTTATCACGCGAGGCATTGCTGGTACACGCCCACAATAGACACATCATACGAGCCGCCTCCTTCCTTCTTAGCTTGACGACAACACCGCCGGATGCGCTGCTGCCCTTCGCAATCTGATGCCAAGTCAGAAAGGTCGCCACTGACCCCACTATTCCCCATCGTCAATGAACCTATTTGTTTTCTTTGTAATTTCTAATCACCTGCTTTGTTGCAGCTTACATGATCCTGAAGAAGAATGAAGAGTGGATGAAGAAAGAGGTACACACTTCTGTGCATTATGTTGGACTCATGATTGCCAAGACCTTGGTCAATGCTATTTGCCATTACTCTTGATGTGCTTTATTTTCACTTTATGTTGTTGGAGTTTACGATTATAGGAAGTAAGGTCTTGACAATGTAGTGTATATCTTGACAAGTGAACAGGTGCAGCTGCTCATTCTTGGTATGACAAGCTTGACTTCCAAATCCAGATTTACTAAAATAAATAGGCCAACGTCTTAAATTATGTACGGAGGGGCTAAATGCCAGCAACATACTAAAAATGCTTGCAATTTGAAATACAGATGTTATTTCTTTTCATATGTGAATATTTCCTTACTATCTGAAAATTGTGTGGTACGCATTTCCTGCCACAATGGCATGCCCGCTAAAAAATTATCTCCGCTGGGGTGAAGTTATCAATAAAATTGAAGATCTTGCTTTCTGTTGTATAATCCAAGTTAGGATTAGAACATAGATATGATATAGTTTAATTAGCAAATTATGGTGTTAAGCTTCTTAGTAAAACCAGGAAGGCTTATTAATATTTGGTTATTTGACCTGATAAAGATACTATGTCATGGGTGCTGCTGCCGAGAAGTTGAAAGAAAGCTATATTTATAGTAACCAGGAAGGGTGGAGCTGGGTGTGCGCGTACACACACAGGCATTATAGCACCCCTCTGTTCTTTTTGGTAATCCACTTCAATCACTTCTGCAATTGTTGGATTGACCGTATTTTTTTGGATTCAGTTCTTCATATCAGTAAATATTTTCTGTCCAGCAGGTATGTGTAAGGTGACTAGGACCGCTACAACACAGTAGTTGATGATGGGTGAGCTAACAAACTGGTATTCATCTTCCCTTCTTTCTTTATTCCTTGTAATAATCTGTTGGTTAGAAAGGTTGCAGTAATTTTCATTACGTAATTGACCGTGGAACTGCGGTAGTGCAATCCTGGGTGTGCGCGTCCACACACAGGCATGATAACACCCCTCTGTTTTTTTCAGTAATCCACTTATTGAGAATTGCTTCATCTTAGCTCGGTAGGGTACTAGATTGACCGCGGGACCGCAATCTGAAGCTAGAGTAGACATGTGTAGGTATTAGTCGATATCAAAGCTAAAGACCAGCCTGGATCGTGCTTGCTTAAGCTTCTTCTGCGTCCTGGTAACGCCCGATTCTGTAACAGAGTGCTGCAATAAGCTTGCCGGCATGATCATGGGGGCATAATCTTGTACGCGTTTATTCACTCAGGTTCTTGCAACCAGGATTGAAAATCATATGTGCCATAATGTCCTCAACTGAGAAATTATTGCTTATTTAGTTGATTACAACAATATTTTCTAGAAAAAATATACTATTTGGAGCATTTTGCTTGTTCTCGATTTAACACACACAATCGTGTACTGCTTGTAGAAGGCCTACATATAACATGTGATCATTGCTATCTTCGATAGTCCATAGACCTTTTAAGGTTGAAACTCAACAACTATGTGACATGAACAATCAATAGATCATATCCTTTGAATAATGGATTGTTCTAAGTAATTATGTCGAAATAATTTTTATGCTTTGCTCTATACACTTGCAGGTAATTAGAGTAACACGCTTATGTACTTAACGTAATCTATTTTAGAGCACACCACTGTTGAAAAATGTTTGGGGAAGATGGACACTACAACATTACTTTATAAATGTACACAAAATATTAGCTTTTATAAATTTATTTATGATTTTTCTTTTTCTGTATCAACACACTATTTAGATAGGTTCTATATAAACATGCTCTGAACTTTATTATTATCCTTATGTAAACTTTAGTATAGTAATGTCTGGCTACATTGCTACTACTACTTCTAATTATGAGCTTTCTTCCCCACCATGTGCATGATGCCATATGTTGTTGTCTGATGTTTTTGTTTATTATACTGCTGTTTTTGGTTATCCATAATCTCTGCATTGTATCATTACCCTTTTCTGTATGCTCATATAGTATAATAATGGAAGTTGTTCATCTGTGATACCAACTTGAAATTCTCACAGTTATATGCTCGTTTTCTTGTTTGTACTAGGTTAAGGTTAAGCAGGGCATCAATGTATTGGGCGATTCAGGTCTATACAATGAAGACATACGAAGAAGACATAATGAAAGAGTTAGCAACTCAATAAGATGATGGAAACGTAGAACAGTGAAAGAAACTTGCAACTATGTATATAACCATAATACATGCACTATGGTGGTGTAGTATTTTGGAGTTCAAACTATCTAGATAACTCATCAAAAAACTAAACTATTCTTTCTTACTATATGATAGATTGTAAGTTCTTATGCTAGTGTGTTAACTATGTAAATATTACATCATATTGGTTTATGTGAGTATAATTGTACAACATTTTATTATGTTGTCAGAAATATTCATGCAAAATGCATTATATATATTCTTATAACGTCTTATTGTGCTATCTAGAATATTTGTGCAAAAAACTATTGAAACTCAAACCAATGACGGGCAAGATAATGGGCCTGTCACTATAAAACCCATATTGTTGTGGCCTTTGATCGCATATAGTGACATGCATATTTTTTGCTTGTCACTGGTATACATAAACTAGCGACAGGAACGCATAAATGCATGTCACTAGTACACATACTAGTCATGGGCACTTGCCTGTCACTAGTAGCCTCATACCAGTGACTAGTCATTGGTGACAGACGCTTTGCCCGTCACTAATGAGCGTTTTGAGCCTGTCACTGATAGCCTATTGTGTATTAATGTTAGTACCTCAACATCATATCCTTGATCATGAGATTGGAACGTAGCATCCTCTCAAAAGCTTCTATACTTGCACTCTAGCCAAAATCCTCAAAACTGCCAAAATGGCTAAGTCTGGATTTCTTATCTAGATTCAATCTTTAGAGCCCTACCTTTTCCAACCTATGTGCATTCTTGAGAATGTACTTGAACCATCTTGTAGTACATCAGTAGTACTACCAAAGCCCACTCTTGCCCTTGGCTAAGCCATTCTATTTCCCACTCATCCATGATGGTTTTGTATTCAAGATAATAATCTTTTCTGCAAATCTAATCAGCTTTCCTACTTGGCAGAAGCTCACATCTATATGCCACCTCCCCTTGACTAACTCCATGCTTGGTTGTGATCTACTAAGAATTGACTATCAACTCCCACTTCATTTGCTTCCATTGGAGCCTTGTGCTCCTTAAACCCACATGGTTTAGGAGACTACCCGATGTATATGTTATGGCAGCCCTATTTTCAACAAAGTTTTCCATCTATCTAGATCACCTCAAATGCAACCAAGCTCAACCTTTGCTTCCATGATCATCTATATAACCTTGTCTATCCATCCATATATCCCTTGTACCAAGGTGAGCTCTAAGATCCCTAATCCAACCATGTTTAGAAGGCATCAGAATAACCAAACCCTAGATCCTCCAGAATCTAGTTTACACTCCTTTCCCAACTTTTCTTCAAGACCAAGGTTGACCTTGATTCCTACATCAAGTTTACATCATCTAACTTGGATATAAGCATCCCCAAATAATTCCCCCAATTATTTGGCTTATTAAACTATTTTATTTCCTCTACTTACCAAATTCTCAAAATCCATGTCTATAAAGACAAGATTGTTTTTCCCCAAACCACCTTGCCAAATCAAGGCACATTTGATGTCTATCTATCTTATCCCATCTATCAAACTCAAAAATAAATAATTTTGAGATTCTTGATTATTTCTTTTTGACCTTTTTCTTAAATGGCAGAAACAAGAAACAATTCTCAAAAAATACTTTTCCACTTCAATAAATCCCAATAAAATCCTCCAATGTGTGTTATGGTATTTAGGACCATATCACATCAAAAACCAAGCTTTCCCAATGTAAAAATATCATTTTTTACTTCCATAATATACTTCAGCACTTTTTGAATAAGTGCATTTAAATGGGATTATAATCATCAGAAAAATCCCATTTAAATCATGGAGAGATTATTTGACCTATACCACCTACCAGTACCATTTCCACTCTTTGATCAATGAAACTTTTGCAACCTTTTTCACAAGATTTCATTTGATCAATTTTGAAAACATGATCAAAGCTTGTATCAAATCAACACCAAACCCTCTACAAACTTGCACAACACACCCCTCCCCTCTGGTCGAGCCCCACTTTAGCTGAACACTGTAGCACGCCCCACCCTCTTGTCCCACATGTTTGTTTAAGAGGGAGACATAGGTCATGTCCCATCCCACCATCTAAAACTTGTGTTACCACAGCCACCATTACCCTCACCCCTCGCTGGTCGAGCTACTGGTCCCACACCACCCCATACCACTCCCCCTTCCCACAAGAACCAAAACCATGCCCCCACCCATGCCCATTTTGGACATTTCATCCTTGCTCATTTGGCTTGGCAATAAAAGGTCTAAAGGCCAGAGCACACTACCCCTGCCCCTCATTTGTCCCAGAAGCCTCCACACTCCTCCTAGAGCTCCCCCTCCTCTCCCCCAGCTCTGCCGTGCCTCTGCGAAGAGAAGCAAAGAGCTTCGGCTCTCTCAAAGAAATCGAGCAAGGCCCTCATCTTTGAGCCCCTCCTCCTCTGCATGCCACACACCCCTGTCCCCCTCACCATTCGGGTGCTAATGGTGTTCTTCTTCCTCCCTGCATGCAGCCCCCAGAGCAGCGCCAGCGAGCCCGAAGCCAGCGCCGTCGGGCTCCTCCTGCGCGAGCCCTCCCCCGACGTTGAGCCCCATGCTTCCGCCCATCACCGAACTCCCCACAGTGCACCGCGTCACCTCCGCCGCTTCCCAGCCTCCCCCGAGCCCTTAGGTGAGCCTCCCCGCCAAACGTCGCCCGCCAGCTAGGGTTTCTGACCGCGGGCGTCAACGCCAGGAAGAAGACGGCCATAGCCGCCCCGTACCCCTTCACCCCCTCCTGCTCCGCTGATGGGCCGGACCAGCCCGGACGGAAAATGGCTACCCCGCGCATTTCCCCAGCCCCGGGTGGGCCAAATATCCCCTTCACCGGCCCACCGTGCCCCAGATCTGGCCCGCGCCCTCCCTAATCCTTTTCTTTTTCCTTATTACCTTTTCAGATCTGAAAACTAGCTGTTCACTTTAAATGCAAACTAAAATGGAAATCGCCCAAATAAATTTAGCTAGTATTTTTCTCTAGTACATAAGTCCACCCTCTAACATGCAGACCAAGTTTTGCCTTGAATAGATGAATAAAATAAATATGACAAATCAACTACTAGGAGCTATCAATATCACAAATTAATTTCTCCAGAGAGTTTTACCACTCCAAATGGAGCAAATCCAATTTCAACAGGAAGGTATCACCCCTACCATTCTTACCCCACTGGCCCCACCATAGTTTTATTCTTAGTTGGACCCTGATTAAAGTATCAAAAACTGAGTATTTCTAACTTTAGAAAATTCTATAGGACAAACCACATGATGTTTGGACCTAATTCCAACTCTCAGATGACACACGCATTCATATCTTCCAAAACCCAGTAGCTCATATTTTTATGAGCTACTGTTAAATTTTGGTGAATTAAAATCTTTCGTGCATGGTTTATTAACTCGTAAAATCCCCACAGTATCTATGTAACTCCAAAAAGGTTGATTCCACTATTTACAGAAAGGTATTGGCATCACCTAACATGTGTCCTTGGAATCAACTAAGAAGCTTCTGTAAAATAAATCTGGTGAAAAAGACAAATCCTATCCAGTAGTGCCTTTGGTAATTTCTCAAGGGAATTCTGCTAATTGTTTAGAGGATATTCCAACTCCTATTGATTCAGTCCATCAAATACTACTTAATCTCCCATGGAAATAATTTTTGGAACTCCAGAGAAGTTCTGGTGAATTATTTCCTTAATCTAGAGTTTTATCCACTATAAAATCCATTATAAATCAAGGGAAATTGATAAAATAGTGAAACCACTTTTGTTGGCTTCATTTTATCAATACCTATCTGATGGTGTAATTTCTACACAATGGTATCATACAGATCAAGGCCTTGGTCAAAAAACCCTCTATTAGGTATTTCCAACACTAGAAATCCAAAGGGATCCTTTTTCCTAATACCCCCAAATCCTTGGCTAAACACATCAACCAATCATCCCACATCCTACTGCCTCATATATTATAGTTATCCTTTACTTGCTGTATGGTTTGATGTTGAACGTTTGTATTGATTGGTGTATTGTTTGCTTGCATGTATTCCCGATAACGGTGATAGTTGCGATCGTGTGACGCCGAGAAGAAGGAAGCATCGGGGTTATATTATTATTGTTATTATTCGTATTTTGCTTATCTAACGCCGTCAAGGGACATCTCGCTGGTCACAGGCAAGCCACCATTCCTGAACTCCTTTATCTACCTACTCCCGTTTATCAGCTTTATTATATCTCATTTATAAATTGCATGATTAAGGGCATGTTTTTATATCCAAATAAAAAAAGACGTGAGTAACTTGGCTCCTCCAAGTTATGAATGAGTATCCCTTGGAAACCTACCCTTTTTACACATACTTTTACCCCTTAGAACGAGGCTAAGATGATTAGCATCTTCCCTCTTGGAACCCACAGATCTCCAACGATAAAACTATTTTTGGCTATACCTACAACAAAGTTTTCAAAATAAAACCTTTGGAAAGAGGCATCCTTTCCAAGTGGAAGTTTTAATAAAAAGAAGATATGAGGTGGATGAAGAGAAAGTTAAGTAAGAAAAAGGAAGGGATGTTCTAAGCCACTATGCAGAACAATTTATCCGTGCAACCACGTTACCCCAAATGCTGGGGCTTAGCTCGTAGTTTGTGATCTTTAGACGGGGCTGCTCTTACTCGCTAAAGGGGAGAAATCCCCTAAATCCGGGCTACCTGTAGGTTAAGGCATTGGTGCAACAATTGGGTCTCTTGCGGACGGTATGCTTTTAGGCAGTACGGATGGAAGATTGTCACTATAGCTACCGGCCAGGCTTTGGTCTGGAGGTAGGGGTTAGTAAGGGAGGAAGGACCAGGGTCGTCGTACCCCATACTCGTACCAGAGAGAACAACCCAAAAGGAATAGCCACCGTTGCTAGGGATGGACAAATGAAAAGTTTAAGTTTGATTATCCGAACCCCTGTCTACCATGTGTAGCAGGCCGTGGTTTTATCCCGGCGGATGTATTGATTCTCGTGGGTAAAGTGCACAAACTCTGTAGTCGAATCTATTCGAATAGTCGTGTCCACAGACAAGGACGGTTGGAATGGCAAGTGCTAGGAGGACCCTTCGGATAAGTTGAGAACTAAAGAAAGTGACTTGGTCATGAGAAAAGATAAAGAATAAGTTGGTTTTGGCCAGAAATGGTCGATAAGGTTTTACAAGGGGTATTACAACATAACATTTTCTAAAATCTTTTTAACAAGGATGTGCAGCTGTCTAGGTTTTCCAAAAAGGAGGCATATTTTATAAAAACTCTTTTTCAACAAAGATATAGAGATGACAATGTTAGGTCGTTCAAAAGCAACTATAGTGTAGAGCTATATCGCCACAGCCAGATATGCATTATCTTATTACCTTGTCTCGGCGGTTTGTGAGTACAGTCAAAGTACTCACCGGCATTGTCCCTGGCTATTTACATGACCAGATTGCAGATGTTAAGAAGGAACGAAGGTGTTGACGTCTATGCGAGCTAGGTCGTCTTCCCAGTCAGTTGGCTGTAGGTTAAGGCAAGGGCTCTGCGTTGAAGACTTCCGCTACTTGTGTTGTAATCGCCATAATGGCCACCTTGTAAGTTTGTACTCGATGTTTTAAGGATGATGAAATGATACTAGTCGGTTATGCTCACGGCTCACTGATCATGGGAACGTGAAATGTATGCATAACGGGTATTCTTGGACCGTAAATCCGGGGTGCCACAGACATGGTATTAGAGCCATCCTGACTGTAGGAGACCTTAGTTAGCATGGACGTTAGACACGACAACCCCTATTCATGAAAACCCTGGTTTTCGCAAACTATTTCCTCAAAAGATTTTCAAAAGAATGCTTATCTCATCTTCTCTGAATCAAACAATTTGAAAATGGATTACTCTATATCTCATCTACTTCAAATGTTCCGCTTTCAAAAACAACGTCCGACTCGAAGACTATGAAGACGGAGATCCCGAAAGGAAGAGACACTGAGACAAGAAAAGCAAAGGAGCTACCAACAACGACAGACACTACAAGATCGCCCTACCTACGGAGTCCTTCACCATACCCAAATAAATCAAGTACGGCACCGATGACAAAAGAACGGCAAGACAGAAGTTAAGACCTCCGTAATGACCGTACTCAGGATTAAAACCCCTAAAATAGGATTCCATCTATGGCGTGTAGTCACCTCCTTAGTACTTGTGGTATGCCTTGTTTGCCTGTCATGTGCATGTTTAATGCTTGGTATGTATTGATTGTCTGCCGAGAATCATCTGAAACTATAGTCTTGACCACCTAGTTGGTAGATCCCAATACTAACTCTCACAAACCCCTTTCCCGGAAACCTCTCCTCAACAGGATGGCCACCTAAGAAAAACCTCGACAACCTCAGGCACATCCCTAAGGTGGAAAGACTGCGTCTTTCCACTCAACTCCCACGAACCGCCCACCCTCTACTTTGAGAGTCGTCCGAAGAAGACTAACTGCATGGCACCGTTCCCTTTGACAGCCGGAGACCTTATCTCCACCAGAAAACCCTGAGTATGGCCATGAAGATCGGAGCCCCGAAGAAAGGATCCAGCCGTTGCGGTGAAGAAGGACATCAAGCCAGCCAGTGCTTAGGCAACTGCCCAAATTGTGGATCTCTCCACTCTCCTACAGATTTCCCTACCCAACTAGTCACCTGCTTCCTTTGTGAAGGTCAAGACCATGTTTCGGCCAAGTGTCCCTTGCAACTCCTGATTGGCAAAGCTCGTCAACTTCCCTGCGTCAACATTGGGAAGAAATCAAGTGAAGGACGTTCCAAGAAAGGCACCTGTTTCTCTTGTGATGAACCAGATCACTTCAGCCGAGAGTGCCCCCAGCATGGCCTTGACAATACTTCTACCAAGGCAAAGGCCAAGACATCCCTCATCCCTGTAAAGATCCCAAGGAAAGCCCAAGGAGGATCTGAAGACAAGATAAGCGTTTGTTATACCTGTGGAGAACCGGACCACTTCGCCCGCACCTGTCCAGAATAGTATTGGATGAACCCAAAACAAGCCACAGCGACACCCGAAAATGGCAAGAAACCATGAACCCCTTTGGCTAAAAGAATCAGGCGGCCACTATCCCCAGAACCTCCCCTGCCCCCGAGAAAGCACTACTTGCGGAGAAACATGTCGCCCCCGAACAGCGACAAGACTCTGGGTGACCCTATGAAGTAGTTTAGCACCCAGAAGCTCGCCCATTCCCCCATATGGGTAGAGCCATGTATCTTCCCAAGACCGGTTTTGTAGAACTCTAAGTGACTTGTCGCCATGAGGCAGAGACCTGTTTTGTAACCCCTTAAATACCTCCGCCACCGACCGGTTTGAACCTGCTCAATGTATGGATATTATGCAAGCGCAATATCCCTCTTTGCATGTTTTAACCACGACGTTGCATCAGACCAAACCGGAATGACCCCATTTCTAAAGGACCTCTGTACCTAGACCGCCAGGACACCAACGGCCTCCTCCAACCCGTCGGACCCGTACTCACTCAGAACTAACTACCCGGAAGATAGTAGACGCCCTTTCCGATAGACCTTCCATCTCATGAAGAAGTTCCGGCGATGTTGACAGAAGATAACTACCCCGAAGGATAGGTGTAGCGTCATTCCCCAACATCAGCATATGACTCCACCCAAGAAAGTCGGCGACTTCACTAAGCACCCGTAGTTTTGCTCTAAGGGAGAAAGACTACGTCTTTCTCGTCCAAAACCCAATAGACTCCTGGAGTCAAGCACTATTTAGCACTAAGTGATGACCACCCCTCAAAACCCGAATCGTCGACCCTGCAAGGAGGACGACCACCGGCACTTCTCCCGAATCAGAAAGTACTCCAGGAAATACCTCCACACCAAGGTCGACCGCCCAGCCATCATCCCGGTGTATCAAGACATGGAAGAGAAAAAATCGACCCCGAGATGAAGAATAAAGAAGACTCAACTCGCCGTCTTGTCGCAAGAAGGAAGTACCCCGTCCCCGCTAAACCTACCCAGACATGTCCTAAGGGGAAAATACTACGTCTTTTCCATTGGTTTAAAACTAAACCACCCAATCCGAAGCCACTCAGCTCCAACCCGTGACTAACCACGTTGGGTTTTTGCAAAACCTATTAGAGCCTTATAACTTCCACCGCTGAAATTGTTAAGAGGATGTTATCACCCCAACCCTACTTTTCCCTAATCTCGGGACGAGATTATTTCAAGGGGGAAAGGTCTGTAACATCCCAATTTCAGCAACCCTGATTAATTATCCAAAAGGCAAAAATCAGGGGGAACAAAAACTTTTTCTTGCATTGTGTGCTTACTTGTTTGCTTGTGCTCAAGCAACTGCTTGCGTATTAGTTGTGTACTCCTCATCTCAACACTAGTTACAAAAACTATTTTTACAAAATAGATGTCTTGGCTCATCTTCCACATTCTCAAATGTTCTGACATTTCAAAATCTCAGCTAAGATGACTTTGACTCAACCAAATACTTTGCTAGTATCTATTTTCCAAAACTATGGAGACATATATATACCCTCCTTATGTTTTCAGGATAGAACCTTCAACTACCCTTATCTTTAGGTTTTCCAAAAACCTTTATTAAAACCCTTTTTATCTCAATCTTGGTAGAGATACCAAGATGGTACTTATCTTACTTCAAAGCAAAACCCCTTTCAACATATCCATCCTTACCTCAAGGTAGGCTTGATGGTAACCCTAGTACTAGTTGGACAAGTAACAAGATGAATTGCCTTGAGCTGCTGTCTGATGAATTTCCTTGATCTGCTGATTGCCTTGTTTGGCTAGGAACTAGAGTAAGCTAATCTACTATCTGATAACTTAGGACCCAATCCTTTATCGTGATCATCAATCTCCAAGCAAGCATCCAAGTATGGATCTATCCTAAGCCACTCAAGTGCTCATGTCATCTCATGCTTACCTCAATCCAAGGATAAACCCTCTGGATGGTTTCCAACTCAGTGGAGACCCAGTCTAAGCCTGAATCCTACCTACCTAATTAGTACCTCAACATAATATCCTTGATCATGAGATTGTAACCTAGCATCCTCTCAAAAGCTTCTACACTTGCACTCTAGCCAAAATCCCTAAACTGCCAAAATGGCTAAGTCTGGATTTCTTATCTAGATTCAATCTTTAGAGCCCTACCTTTTCCAACCTATGTGCATTCTTGAGAATGTACTTGAACCATCTTGTAGTACATCAGTAGTACTACCAAATCCCACTCTTTCCCTTGGCTAAGCCATTATATTTCCCACTAATCCATGATGGTTTTGTAGTCAAGATAATAATCTTTTCTGCAAATCTAATCAGCTTGCCTACCTTGGCAGAAGCTCACAACTATATGCCACCTCCCCTTGACTAACTCCATGCTTGGTTGTGATCCACTAATAATGGACTATAAACTCCCACTTCACTTGCTTCCATTGGAGCCTTGTTTTCCTTAAACCCACATGGTTTAGGAGACTACCCGATGTATATGTTATGGCAGCCTTATTTTCAACAAAGTTTGCCATCTCATCTAGATCACCTCAAATGCAACCATGCTCAACCTTTGCTTCCATGATCATCTATATAACCTTGTCTATCCATCCATATACCCCTTGTACCAAGGTGAGCTCTGAGCTCTCTAATCCAACCATGTTTAGAAGGCATCAGAATAACCAAACCCTAGATCCTCCAGATTCTAGTTTCCACTCCTTTCCCCACTTTTCTTCAAGACCAAGGTTGACCTTGATGCGTACATCAATTTTACATCATCTACCTTGGATATAAGCATCCCCAAATAATTTCCTGTACTTACCAAACCACCTTGCCAACTCAAGGAACATTTGATGCCTATATATCTTATCCCATCTTTCAAACTCAAAAATAAATATTTTTGAGATTCTTTATTATTTCTTTTTGCCCTTTTTCATAAATGGCAGAAACAAGAAATAATTGTCCAAAAATACTTTTCCACTTCAATAAATCCCAATAAAATCCTCCAATGTGTGTTATGGTATTTAGGACCATATCACATCAAAAACCAAGCTTGCCCAATGTAAAAATTATCATTTTTCCTTCCATAATCTACTTCAGCACTTTTTGAAGAAGTGCATTTAAATGGGATTATAATCATCAGAAAAATCCCATTTTAATCATCGAGAGATTAATTGTCTTATACCACCTACCAGTACCATTTTCACTCTTTGCTCAATGCAACTTTTGCAACCTTCTTCACAAGCTTTCATTTGATCAATTTTGCAAACATGATCAAAGCTTGTATCAAATCAACACCAAACCCTCTCCAAACTTGCACAACACAACTCCCCTCCCCTCTGGTCGAGCCCCACTTTAGCTGACCACTGTAGCAAGCCCCACCCTCTTGTCCCACATGTTTGTTTAAGAGGGAGACATAGGTCATGTCCCATCCAACTATCAAAAACATGTGTAACCACAGCCACCATTACCCTCACCCCTCTCTGGTCGAGCTACTGGTCCCACACCACCCCATACCACTCCCCTACCCACAGGAACCAAAACCATTCCCCCACTCATGCCCATTTTGGACATTTCATCCTTGCTCATTTGGCTTGGCAATTAAAGGGCTAAAGGCCAGAGCACACCAACCCTACCCCTCATTTGCCCTAGCAGCCTTCACACTCCTCCCCAGAGCTCCCTCTCCTCTCCCCCAGCTCTGTTGTGCCTCTATGAAGAGAAGCAAAGAGCTTCGGCTATCTCAAAGAAATCGAGCAAGGCCCTCTTCTCTGAGCCCCTCCTACTCTGCATGCCACACACTCATATCCCCCTCACCATTCTGGTGCTAATGGTGTTCTTCTTCCTCCCTGCATGCAGCCCCCGGAGAAGCGCCGGCGAGCCTCGAGCCAGCACCGTCGGGCTCCTCCTGCGCGAGCCCTCCACCGACATCGAGCCCCATGCTGCCGCCCATCACCGCACTCCACGTGGTGTGCCGCATCACCTCCGCCGCTTCCCACCCTCCCCCAAGCCCTCAAGTGAGCCTCCCCGCCAAACCTCACCCGCCAGCTAGGATTTCTTCCTGCGGGAGTCAATGCCAGGAAGAAGACGGCTCATGGTCGTCGATCTAGACTTGATCCGACGGCCAGCCACCAGCCCTTCACCCCTTTGCTCCGATTGGGCCGGCCCACCAGCCCGGAAAACAGCTACCCAAGATGGCCCCAGTCCCGGGTGGGACAAATCTCCCCTTCACCGGCCGACCGTGCCCAGATCTGGCTCGCGCCCTCCCTGATCCTTTTCTTTTTCCTTATCACCTTTTCAGATATGAAAACTGGCTGTTCACTTTAAATGCAAACTAAAATGGAAATGGCCCAAATAAATTTAGCTAGTATTTTTCACCAGTACCTAAGTCCACCCTCTAACATGCAGACCAAGATTTGCCTTAAATCGATGAATAAAATAAATATGACAAATCAACTACGAGGAGCTATCAATATCTCAAATTAATTTCTCCAGATAGTTTTACCAATCCAAATGGAGCAAATCCAATTTGAACGGAAAGGAATCACCCCTAACTTTCTTACCCCACTGGCCCCACCATAGTTTGATTCTTAGTTGGCCCCTGATTAAAGTATCAAAAACTAAGACTTTCTACCTTTAGAAAATTCTATAGGACAGACGACATGAGGTTTGGACCTAATTACACTCTCAGATGACACACACATTCATATCTTCCAAAAGCCTATAGCTCATATTTTTATGAGCCTCTGTTAAATTTTGGTGAGTTAAACTCTTTTGTGCATGGTTTATTTGCCAGTAAAATCCCCATAGTATCTATGTAACTCCAAAAAGGTTTATTCCAAACTTTACAGAAAGTTATATTCATCACCTAACATGTGTCCTTGGAATCAACTATAAAGCTTCTGTAAAATAAATCTGGTGAAAAAGACAATTCCTATCCAGTACTGCCTTTGGGAATTTCTCAAGAGCATTCTGGTAATTTTTTAGAGGAGATTCCAACTCCTATTGATTCAGTCCATCAAATACTACTTAATCACCCAAGGAAATAATTTTTGGAACTCCATAGAAGTTCTGGTGAATTATTTCCTTAATCTAGAGTTTTATCCACTATAAAATCCGTTATAAATCATGGGAAATTGATAAAATAGTGAAACCACTTTTGTTGGCTTCATTTTATCAATACCTATCTGATGGTATCATTTCGTACAGATCAATCCCTTGGTCGAAAACCCCTCTATTAGGTAGTTCCAACACTAGAAATCAAAAGGGATCCTTTTTCCTAATACCCCCAAATCCTTGGCTAAACACATCATCCAATCATCCCACATCCTAGTGCCTCATATATTGTAGTTATCCTTTACTTGCTATATGGTTTGATGTTGAATGTTTGTATTGATTGGTGTATTGTTTGCTTGCATGTATTCCCGATAACGGCGATAGTTTTGATCGTGTGACGCCGAGAAGAAGGAAGCATCGGGGTTATCTTATTATTGTTATTATTGGTATTCTGGTTATCTAATGCCGCAAGGGACATCTCGATGGTCACATGCAAGCCAGCATTCCTGAACTCCTGTATTTACCTACTCCCGTTTATCAGCTGTATTATATCTCGTTTAGAAATTGCATGATTAAGGGCATGTTTTGTATCCAAATAAACAGACGTGAGTAACTTGGCTCCTCCAAGTTATGAACGAGTGTCCCTTGGACACCTACCCTATTTACACCTACTTTTACCCCTTAGAACGAGGCTAAGATGATTAGCATCTTCCCTCTTGGAACCCACGGATTTCCAACGATAAAACTATTTTGGGTTATACCCTACTACAAAGTTTTCAAAATAAAACATTTTGAAAGAGGCATCCTTTCCAAGTGGAAGTTTTACTAAAAAAGAAGATAAGTAAGAAAAAGGAAGGGATCTTCTAAGCCACTGACCGGAACAATTTATCCGTGCAACCACAATACCCCAGACGTTGGGATTTAGCTCGTAGTTTGTGATCTTTAGACGGGGATACTCTTACTCGCTAAAGGGGAGAAATCCCCTGAAATCCGGGCTACCTGTAGGGTAAGGCACTAGTGCAACAATTGGGTCCATCGCGGACGATATGCTTTTAGGTAGTACGGATGGAAGATTGTCACTATTGCTACCAGTCAGGCTTCGGTCTGGAGGTAGGGGTCAGTACGGGAGGAAAGACCAAGGTCATCGTACCACATACTCGTACCGGAGAGAATAACCCAAAAGGTAAAGTCGCCGTTTCTAGGTGTGGATAAATGAAAAGTTTAAGTTTGATTATCCGAACCCCTGTCTACCGTGTGTACCAGGCCATGGTTTTATCCCGGCGGATGTATTGATTCTTGTGGGTAAAGTGCACAAACTCTGCAGAGTCTAATCTATTAGAATAGCCGTGTCCATGGACAAGGACGGTTGGAATGGAAAGTGCTAGGAGGACCCTTCAGATAAGTTGAGATGAACTAAAGAAAGTGACTTGGTCACGAGAAAAGATAAATAATAAGTTGGTTTTGGCCATAAATGGTCAATAAGGTTTTACAACATAACGTTTTCTAAAATCTTTTTAACAAGGATGTGGAGCTATCCAGGTTTTCCAAAACGGAGGCATATTTTATAAAAACTCTTTTTCAACAAAGATATAGATATGCCAATGTTAGGTCTTTCAAAAGCAACTATAGTGTAGAGCTATCTCGCCATAGCCATATATGAATTATCTTATTACCTTGTCTATAACTATTTACTTGGCCAGATTGCAGATGTTAAGAAGGAACGAAGGTGTTGACGTCTATGCGAGCAAGGCCGTCTTCCTAGTCAGTTGCCTGTAGGTTAAGGCACGGGCTCTGCGCTGAAGACTTCCGCCACTTGTGTTGTAATCTCCATAATGGCCACCTTGTAAGTTTGTACTCGATGTTGTAAGGATGATGAAATGATTCTAGTTGGTTATGCTCACGACTCACTGATCATGGGAATGTGAATTGTATGCATAAAGGGTATTCTCGGACCATAAATCCGGGGTGCCACAAGTAATATGACCGAAGTCATTATTTTTACATTGCTATAGAATGTCATACGAATTGACCCTAATCCTTAGGCAATGATATCATGCCAATCACTAACGCTGGAAGAGTACTTTGATAACATGAAACATCACACTGTAACAGGGTGACTATAAATGTGGGTTCAGGTACTCCGAAAGTGTATGTATAGGCTCATGAATCAAGAGTAAGATTTATACATCCTGATTACAGAGAGATATACTCTGGGCCCTCTCGGTGATATCACATTGACAACAGCTTGCAAGAAGGTGATTTGATCACAAGGAATGTTATATCACTGGAACAAGAAAAGAGTAGTTGTCGGTAACGAGATTAAACTAGGTATAGTTATACCAATGATCGAATCTTGGGCACATAATTTATCATGAGATAAAGGGATTTAGTTACAATGTCAAAGGTTCTCATGATCACTAAATCATCATTGAATGTGTTGGAGTCAGTATGGATATCTAGGTCCCGCTACTGATTATTTATTAGAGAGGTGTCTCGATCATGTCTGTTGTCGGATACCTGGTATAGGGGGTACCCGATCCGTCCACGACTGGCTCACAACTAGAGGTCGGGCAAGCCTCGCGAGGGGAGGCAGGAGGCCACACTCACGAGGGCCTCCACGCAAGGGCGTTCCCCTAGAGGGCCCAGAGCAAAGGCCCCTCTAGAGGACCGCGAGCAGTCCTCCGGGAGAGTACGACAAGGCCTACGGTGTCATTAGATACCACCCTTTTGGGTCATCCCTAACACGTTACCAAGTCAAGGGCGCAGCAGGCAGGGCCCCACCAGGAGGATGGACTCTCTCTCTCCCCCTTTAGCACACAAAGAGAAAAGTAGGTACACTAAGACGCCACAGATGACACGAGCGGAAGCTATAAAGGTGTCCTCAAGATGGTGTAAACTCAGTCCATGTAAAGCAGCCTCTTAGACCGAGTCCTCGCGGGGCGGCACTATGGACACCCTTCCCGCACAAAGGCTAGGGAAGAGGCCCGACACCTGATGGTTGTGAAATATATCCATCCACGTCCGCATTTAAACTAGATATTATTCATATATTTGATAAATATCTCTCTAAAACCTGCCACTAATGCCTAATGATCAAAGGGGTATGCAATCCTTTCTTGCTATTTTTGCCTATGCAGATAATGACGTATTACGATGGGAATCACTACATAAATGCCAAAGATACGAGATTTCCAACATGCCAAAGAAACTAGGAGCCATGAGGAGGCTACTGCAAGCTTAACAACCAACTATATGGTCCGCCGCCGTATAGTTGCCTCTGTATAGTTTGCACCGACTTCCTTAGGTCAAACATAACCACTTTTGTGAAGGAACTCCTATATAAAGAGGCTTCAGGCGATGAGAAGCAAGTACCCCTGACTCCACAACATCGCTTCTTTCACCCTAAACTATCCCTCCCGCCACGACAGAGGAATAGATCTAGATCTAAACCTCTAAACCCTTCTCCACCACCATAGCCATCTTCCACCATTTGTAATAGTAGATCTCATCTCCAATTGGAGATATTGTAAGACTATTTGCTATCAACTCTATGATCTCTATTACAATGTTAATGATTGTCGCACTAGTAGGAAAAGTCTTATCCATGGGGCCCATATCTGTGGCACACGTAAGAAGGGTGCCCCATAGGTACTTATTCGTGACACACTTCATCGTCAGTGCTCCACTGACATGTACTTATCTGTGGCGCATGGCAATGTCGGTGCGCCACAGAAAAGTGGTCCCCACAGCTAGTGGTTGACTACGTCCCATTTCATGTATATCTATGACGCACGGAATACACGTGCGCCACTGACTTTGGGAACTTAGCCGAAATAACGTACGCCCCCGGACCCCTTATCGCCTTTATTTCTCTTCTTTTTCCCCTTTACTTCCTTGCTTCCCTTCCCTCCCCCATGTCGGTGGCATCGATGACCGACACGGCGTGGCGGCCGCGGACGAGGGTGGGAGGAGCTTCATCGGTGGGGCGAGGGGGACGACGTCTGGTGAAAGGGGGCGAGGGGGAACACCTCCATCAAGATCGTGTGCCTGCTCCAAAGCAGGCGCGCGAGGTGCACATGCACATCGACGACATCGACACGCCAAGAAGGACAAGGGGGGAGAGGGGCGAGGGGGGCCGCCTCTATGGCATTGACACGCCGAGCGATAGGGAGCTGATCTCCAACCGGATGGACCTGGAGGATGCGCGCTGGCAGATCAGCAGTGACTCGCTCGTCTTCCTCTCGCTCGACAAGCTGCACAATTCTCCTTAAGAAGAATCTCGTCCCCCTTAAGAAGAATCTCGCCCCCGAGATTCGGGTTGGCTAGCAAATACGTGTGGGTGTTCTGTCTTCAAGTCTTCTTCACGCTCCCATGTAGCTTCTTCCTCGGAGTGGTGGTTCCATTGTACCTTGCAGAATCTTATAGTCTTGGTGCGGGTAACCCTTTCGGCTGTTTCCAGTATTTTGATGGGTTTTTCCTCATAGGTAAGGTCATTCTCCAATTGAACCTCATCTAGGGGAACGGTGTCTCTTAGCGGTGTTTCGACCATCTCTGGGTGACACTTCTTTAGTTGCGACACATGAAACACGTCATGAACAGTCAGTCCTTCCGGCAACTCCAACTGATAAGCAACTTCCCCTCTACGGGCCAGAACCTTATATGGTCCTATGAATTGTGGGGCTAACTTGCCCTTGATTCCGAACCTCTTAACTCCTCATAGGGGTGAAACTCGAAGATACGCACGGTCCCCTATTTCATAGGCCACATCTCTGCGCTTGGAATCAGCGTAACTCTTCTGTCGGGATTGGGCTACCTTTAGCCTATCCTGAATCTGCCGTACCTTTTCTTCCGCATCCTTTATCAATTCAGGTCCAAAAAGACTGCGTTCACCAACTCTATTCCATAGCAGTGGAGTCCTACACTTCCTGCCATATAGAACTTCAAACGGAGCCATCTTGATACTTGTCTGGTAGCTGTTGTTGTATGAGAACTCGGCATACGGTAGGTTATCGTCCCAACTAGACCCATAGTCTAGTGCGCAAGCTCTCAACATATCTTCCAAATTTTGATTCACCCTTTCTGTTTGGCCATCTGTCTGAGGGTGGAAGGCAGTACTGAATTCTAGTTGGGTCCCAAGAGACTCATGTAGTTGTCGCCAAAACTTTGAAGTAAACTGGGTGCCTCTGTCTGACACAATTCCCTTGGGAACACCATGTAGGCTTACAATCCTTGACATGTATATCTTAGCAAGCTTAGCACTTGTATATGTGGTCTTTACGGGGATGAAGTGAGCAACCTTGGTGAAGTGGTCCACCACTACCCAGATAGAATCAAATCCAGAACGAGTCCGGGGCAATACCGTGATGAAATCCATGCCTACCTTATCCCACTTCCAGTCAGGTATAGGTAGTGGTTGAAGTAGTCCTGCCGGTTTCTGATGCTCGGCTTTAACTCTGTTGCATACGTCACACAGAGAAATATATTCCACAATTTCTCTCTTTAGGTTATTCCACCAAAATCTATCCTTCACATCCATGTACATCTTCGTGTTACCTGGATGAATTGAGTATGGCGAATCATGAGCTTCTTGTAAAATCATCTTCCTGATATCGGGGTCATTGGGAACGCACAAACGCTTCCCATACCAGAGGGTTCCTTGTTCGTCCTGACGAAATTCTTTAGTCTTTCCTTCGCTTATCCTGACTCTTATTTCTTCCAACTCTTTATCTCCCCTTTGTGCTTCCTTGATTCTCTCTTGGAAGGTGGACACTATTTCCATAGTCGCTATGTGTCCTTTCGGAACTATCTCTAGCCTGAGATCCCTGAATTGCTTGCATAAATCCTCTGGAAGTTCCCATGCGGTAAGTCCATTCACATACACCTTACGACTTAAGGCATCAGCCACCATGTTTGCCTTTCCGGTATGGTACTGTAAGTCCAAGTCATAATCCTTAATTGGTTCAATCCATCTTATTTGTCTCATATTCAAGTCCTTTTGGGTGAAGATGTACTTCAAACTTTTATGATCTGTGAATACATCACAATGTTTGCCCATGAGGTAGTGTCTCCATACCTTGAGTGCATGAACCACAGACGCAAGTTCCAAATCATGTGTGGGGTAATTGTGTTCGTGGTTCTTAAGTTGTCGGGAGGCATAGGATACCACTTTCCCATCCTGCATCAATACACTTCCTAGTCCTTGTCGAGAAGCGTCACAATAGACTTGAAAATCCTTTTGGATATCAGTAAAGAGAATCGGCGTTACATAAGGCGCTTCTTTAACTCTTGAAAACTTGCTTTACATGCCTCGGTCCATAGGAACTTCTTTTCTTTCTTTAATAGTTCCGTCATGGGTTTTGCTATTTTGGAAAAGTTTTCAATGAACCTCCGGTAATATCCTGCGAGGCCCAAGAAACTCCTAATATCTCCCACATTCTTGGGTGACTCCCATTCCATCACGAAAGCTACCTTACAAGGATCTACGGCAACTCCTTTTGCCGACACAACATGACCAAGGAATCCCACTTCCTTTAACCAGAATTCGCATTTGCTGAATTTGGCATACAACTTGTCTTCTCTTAATTTCTCCATAATAAGGCGCAGATGTTTCTCATGTTCCTTCTCATCCTTAGAGTATATGAGTATGTCATCTATGAATACCACGATAAACTTGTCCAAATATTCCATGAACACTTTGTTCATCATGGTCATGAAGTATGCTGGGGCATTGGTTAGACCAAAGACATCACGGTGTACTCATACAATCTGTATCTTGTGGTGAATGCTATTTTGGGCACATCCTGTTCTCGAATCTTTAGCTGAAAGTAGCCTGATCGCAGATCGATCTTTGAGAACACACTGGCTCCCTTTAACTGGTCAAACAAGTCATTGATGTTGGGTAGAGGATACTTATTCTTGATCGTCACCTCGTTCAACGAGCGGTAGTCCACAACCAGCCTCTTGGTTTTATCCTTATTTTCCACAAATAGGACAGGCGCTCCCCAAGACGACGCGCTGGGTTGGATGAATCCCTTGTCCAATTGTTCCCTAAGCTGTTTCTTGAGTTCCTTTAACTCGTCCACATCCATCTTTTATGGTCTCTTAGCTATCGGCCCCGTTCCTGGCATCAAGTCAATGAGGAACTCGATATCACGGTCGGGAGGCATTCCTGGCAGTTCCTCCGGAAAGACATCTGGCTATTCCTTTACAATAGGTACCTCCTCCAAGCTAACCCCCTTAAGATAATTCACCATGGCTTCCTTAAGTGCAAAATTTGACTTGATACGAATTCTCTTCCCTTCCGGTGTTGTGAGCGTGACAGTCCTTTTTGCACAATCTATGACTCCTTCATATTCGGTCATCCAATTCATGCCCAAGATGATGTCTAATCCTTGTGATTCTAGGACTACTAGACTTGTGGGAAAGATGTGCGTCCCAATCCTTAGTTCTAATTCCCGGCAATCGGAGTTTGCCACTATTTCTCCCCCAGGAGAACTTACCCTTAGAGGAAAGTTTATAGTCTCTGTTGGTATCTTGCCTCTATCCACAATACCCTTGATATGAATGAATGCGATGCACCAGTATCAAAAAGAACAACTACGGGAATAGAATTGAGTTTGAACTTACCAATCACAGAGTCTGGCGCATCACAAGCATCCTCCATAGAAACATGATTTACCGTGGCTTTGACAAACGGATTTGGCTTCTTCCTGTTTCCATTGCCATGGTTGTGTCCATTTCCATTCCCATTACCATTGCCATTCTTCTTCTCGGGGCAAGAGGTTGTATAGTGTCATGTCCTGTTGCACTTAAAACATGTAACCTCGCTGAGATCCTTCCCATTGCTGCCATTCCCATTGCGGTTTTTATGCCCATTGTGTTTGTGGCCACCATGGTTATGACCATTGTCGTTGTGGCCATTATTGTTATAAGGTGGTGGTGAGGAATTGCGCTGCTTCTGGTACGGAACAGAGTGTTTGTGAGGGTTCAACTTCCTCTTGCGGTTTTCTATGCTCTTCCTTTTGGATTCAACCACAATGGCTCTGTCCAGAAGTTCCTGAAAGTTGTCAAATTTCTGTGCCACAAGCTGAATGGATATCTCATCATTGAGCCCTCTTAAGAACTCCTCCTGTCTCTTGGCATCAGTGGAAACATCATCGGGTGCATAACGGGATAGCTTGTTGAAAAGCTCACCATACTCGATGACAGAACGGTGCAGCTGGTGTAGGTCGCGAAACTCGTGCCTCTTCAGAGTCATGACACCAGCAGCCACATGATGAGTGCGAAAAGCTAACTCGAACTGATCCCAAGTGATAGCATCAATATCCGGGTGGGTGACTTGGTAGTTATCCCACCATTCTGCAGCAGGTCCTTCAAGCTGGTGTGCGGCATAACGCACCCTGTCGGCTCCGACAGCTTGCACGGTATCTAGCTTCTTGTTGATAGTACGTAGCCAGTCATCAGCGATGATTGGTTCAGTGCTGCTAGTGAAGGTAGGTGGGTTCAACCTCAAAAACCGAGTCAAGCGATCTTGTTGAGGTGGTGGCGGAGGTGGTGGTGGTGGGTTGTTGTTGTTGTTTTGCATGTTCTGAGTGAGCAGTTGGATCAGCTGATTCTGAGTGGCCAAAAGTTGTGCTATTTCTGGAGGGATTTCGGAGTTCGCACGTCTAGGCGGCATCTGTGGGGTTTAAGAGATTAGTTAAGAAATAGACAGAAAGACTAAGTAGTAAACTCCTACCCTTATGAAAACACACCAAGCACACAAGGCACACAAGACATAACAACACAGCTTAACACAGAAAACAACCATGTTTAACTAATACGGAATTGTCTTGGTATTTATTACAATCGCGAATAACGTTCTACTATAGAATTAAAGGTGGTCCAACTATTACACATCTTCCACGCCTTCCTCTTCCTCGTCCTCGAACGAGTAGCCTTCCTGCTCTAGAGTTGTCTTATACAACTCCATCTCCTTTGTGGTGGCTTCAAGCTTCTCTTGGAGGTTCTTTATCTCATCATGCAGCTTCTTGCTAGTGGCTTCCAGCTGCTCCTGAAGTCCCTCCTTCTCGCTTTGTAGATCCTCCACTAAACTTGACTTCTTTGCGGCTTCAAGTTGCTTTGCCAAGTCCCTCTTGGAAGCACGCACATCATTGATTATCTTGCAAAGGCCTTCAGTTTGCACTTCAGCTCCATCGATCTGCTGTTTGAGTTCCCTAATTCTCTTGTTTTTACTTATCACCCTCTTCTCTTTGTTAGCGAACTTCTTCTCTTGGTCCTGGAACTTTATCTCTTGGAGCTTCATTGCCTCCTCCTGCTGCTTGATCATTTCTTCCTTCTCCTTGATTAGGGCGCATAGCTCGTCGTTCTTCAACATCTCGAGGAAGGTACCTTTTTCAAGGTCATGGATGTGGCACTCCAAATCTTTATATTGGGTCCTTCGGCGCTTGGTAGAAGTTCTTTCCTCAAAGGTTAACTCCATGGGAATTCCTTCCTCATCTCGTCTTCCAAAGAGGCCACCGCAGTGTCCTTGGAGAGCTTCATGATGACGTCCACATAGGCGACCAATGAGTTGCTGCAAGCTAATGCTAAGGGCCTTCTCCTTGGAATCGCTAACAATGTGGATTGCTATGTCTTCCTCCGGGTTCTTGCCTCGCTCTTTTCTTGGCTGGATGACCTTGACTCCCCAACAGCCGTCCTTGTGGAGTTTCTTCATTGTGCTCCCCTGGATTGTTGGGAGAGGTAGGTCCAAACGTGTGAGTAGGTCCATGAGGCATCCACCAAAACGAAGGGGCTCGATGTCCTCGACGGTGTCGTAGAGGAAGCTTGTCATATTTAAGTTAGAAGAATGAAAGTTAGATACTAAAACAAGTAGAGGAACGCAGATACTAGAAGTGCGGAAAATAACTTAGTAGAAAAAGCATGTAAG
Source organism: Avena insularis (assembly GCA_023614405.1). NCBI lineage: Eukaryota > Viridiplantae > Streptophyta > Magnoliopsida > Poales > Poaceae > Avena > Avena insularis. Next base: position 114,873,038 of record CM042687.1, read on the forward strand.
GCACAAGTTAGAGGTGGTTCCAATCCTAGGGTCACGTCCTACAGGCAACCATGTGCTCTGATACCATCTGTAGTGACCTCGGATCGGTGAGGATCCTAAGTCCTTGTGATTAACATGCTAGTCCCTGGATCAATAGCTAGCACTCATAGTCGATGAAATATCATGTAAAACACAAAGTCTTTATTACACGGAGAATCCATAGTATAAATTTATTACAAATTTGCTTAGCATAATGCTAGCTCAAATAACAGCGGAAACATAAAAGCAGCTTGAGTCCATCAACGCCCCAGGCTTGTCCAGTGTAGACTCGCGATTCTTACGCACCTTTCAATCTTTGGATTCTGCACATAAAACGTGCAGCCAACAAGTTGGGTCAATACTTTGAATGTATTGGCAAATTACACCAAGGAGAGAAAAGACTATCTCAACATGCAAGGCTAGTTTAGGCGGTAGAGTTCATTTGCTCAAAGCTAGTTTTCTTGAGTAGAAAGAAGAAGAGAAGATTTTTCCCTACTTTGTAAACATTCGCTTAGATAAAATAAGGTCGAATGGCACACGAGGATATTACTCACCAAGTGTCCAAACAACCAGACACTTGGATATTACGCACCAAGTGTCACTTGGATATTACACACCAAGTTTCCAAAATCCCACCCATTGGCGATATTACGCACGCCATGGGGTTTCAAAACTTTGTTTTAGAAAAGAGAGAGGAAGATCCTTCAGAGGCTCCATCCTTCAGATGCTCAATGTTGTTCTGTTTCCGTGAACACGGCTGATCGATCAGATTGCAATACTCTCGAGTTTGTGCACTTTACCCACAATCCACGATCAAGTCCTTTTACAGACAAGACCATGGCGAGGCTTTCCCTTAGTAGCCCCTCTACCTTCTGGATCCAACCGTGCCAAGAACCTCCAAATGTTGGTACCCAGGTGAGGTTTCCCACTAAGTACTAGGCCAAGACAGAGCCCATAATGTATTGTGGTTGCACTAGAAGCTTCTGAATTATGAAACATGGCAGACTTCTTTGATTCCTGGGCGGCCGTCTTCCACCAAAATCTCACTCGTTGTCCCGACAACCATTCCGCCCAGAAGAAAACTTAGTTTTATTTTGAAGTGGATTTGAGAAGAAAAGTTTGCTCTAGAGAGCCTTTATACTTAGAAAATTCCTTGTCTTTCAATCCCCCCAATGGTACTTTGTATATATAGCATAGCAAGCAATACTTAGCAAAACAGGGGTAACCTATTAGGAGGGAAAAACCTAAGTATAGGACTACTCATGGCATACTACAAAATCATCGCACTTGCAAAATATTACTAAGGAAAAATTCTACTAGAATATCCTACACATGCATACTACAGAATTTTGAAGATCACATGCATAGAATTAAAACTGGGACAAAATTATGAACAAGTGGTGTAACTTGCCTTGATCCGAGCAGCACTCTACACAATAGCGCTCCTTAGCGCACTCCGAACAATCTACGAATCACAAACATAGATCTGATCACAACTTGCTCAAAACATATCACAGAGGTAATCATGCATGCATGCACATGGTATTTTATGCAAGGTTGGTTCTTCTAAATTGACCAAGGTAGCAAGATTGTGTTGCAATAGTGTAAGGGCGCCACTAGGATTGATTTCCCAAAGGTTTCGATCTAATTGAGTCACTAAAACAATTCCTAGGGTTAAAAGGAGATCAAACCATCTAATTAGCCCCAAACTAGATCTAATGATCTTAAGCAAGGTTTATAATTTTGTCCAGTAGGCATTGTGGAAACAAAGTTATTGCAACAAGAATCAATTAAAACAGAATTTTAATTATTTTTCTATAGAATAAAAACTCTAATCTAATGATTAAAAACTATACCTAAAACATTACTGTAAACTTGGAATATTATTGCAGATCTGGATTCTACATAAAATTATGAATCCAACGGTATATTATAAGCTAAAATTGACCAAATATTCAATTTTATATGACTTTCGCAATGTTTAGATCAAATCTGCAAAAGTTGATCTAGCTCTAACTCAAACGCGCCAGATGGCGGCTCCCGATTGGCCCAGCTGGCAAGGTGGGGAGGGTGACGCGGCGCAGGCCCTGCCGCGCTTTGCCACGCGGTGCAGCGTGGTTGGCCGATACCCCTTCGCCCCTCTTCTAATCTGGCCCGCACAATTAAAATCGGATGGCCGAGGCGGCTCTGCTGAGCTGTGGTGGTGGCGGCGATGGATACGACGGCGGCGGCGGCGGAGTCGACGGTGGTCGGAGGTCCTGGCGGCCCTAATGAAGGTGACGAAGATAGCCCCTGATGCGCACGGTGATGGCGATTCTCCCAACAATCTCCGCGTGGTCCCTCTCCTTCTCTATCTCCCACGGGCGGCCGTTCCTCTCCTCGGTCCCGACGGGCTGCGGCGAGCAATCGCCGGTGACCCCCTGCGGTTCGGAATAAACAGGTTAGACGGAGGGATAGGGTAGACCGAGATGAGCAAAGTGGAAGGTAGAATAGGGCACGAGGTGCTTTGGAGGTTCGCCAACCTCGAGCTCCGACGGCGGACTACTCCGGCGAGATCGAAAGCTTGCGGAAACGGGGCTAGGGTTTGAGAAAAACGAGGGAAACGATGGGAGCCGGTGCAGCGGTATAAGAGGGAAGGATTTCGTGTCGTAGAAGGCACGGATTCGATCCGAAATCGACCGATATCCTCGATTGGCTGGCCAACGGGCCGTGTTCGCCCTGAGTCGACGAAGGTCGGCCGCTGGGCCCGGCGGTGGGTGTGCGGCAGGTGGCGGTTGCGCGGGTGGGCCGGTGGCGGGCTGCGGTGGCTGGCGCTAGCTGGGTGCCGCGCGTGCGCGGGTGGGCTGGCGCTGCGGCCCAGTTAGGTTAGCTGCTGCCCCCCCTTTTTTTTCTTTTATCATTTATCAATTTCTGTTTTAGTCAAACCCAAATAACTTTTGCATACTAAGTCCAAACTTGATGAAATTTGTTTCTAAATTTTTATAAAATTAAGGTGGTCAACATAGGACCATGGTTTAATGTTTTTACATAGTTTTAGAAGGGGTCAAACTATTACAACAGTAGTGCTCACATATGGAAATATTTAATAGGGTTTTGATAGGTTTAGGTGTTAGGATTTTGTTGCAAATTTTTATTTGTAGGGTGCAATGATGCAAAGATGATGCATGCCACTAATAACATCCTAATATAAAATCTGGGATGTTACAAAACCCTTCTCCACCACCATAGCCATCTTCCACCATTTGTAATAGTAGATCTCATCTCCAATTGACGATATTGTAATACTATTTGCTATCAACTCTACGATCTCTATTACAATGTTAATGACTGTCGCACTAGTAGGAAAAGTCTTATCCATGGGGCCCATATCTGTGGCACACGTAAGAAGGGTGCCCCATAGGTACTTATTCGTGACGCACTTCATCGTTAGTGCTCCACTGACATGTACTTATCTGTGGCGCATGGCAATGTCGGTGCGCCACAGAAAAGCGGTCCCCACAGCTAGTGGTTGACTGCGTCCCATTTCATGTATATCTGTGGCGCACGGAATACACGTGCGCCACTGACTTTGGGAACTTAGCCTAAATAACGTACGCCCCCGGACCCCTTATCGCCTTTATTTCTCTTCTTTTTCCCCTTTACTTCCTCGCTTCCCTTCCCTCCCCCATGTCGGTGGCATCGATGACCGACACGGCGTGGCAGCCGCGGACAAGGGTGGGAGGAGCTTCGTCGGTGGGGAGAGGGGGACGACGTCTGGTGAAAGGGGGGCGAGGGGGAACACCTCCAGCAAGATCGTGTGCCTGCTCCGAAGCAGGAGGGCGAGGTGCACATGCACATCGACGGCATCGACACGCCAAGAAGGACAAGGGGGGGCAAGGGGCGCCGCCTCTATGGCATCGACACGCCGAGCGACAGGGAGCTGATCTCGAACCGGATGGACCTGGAGGGTGCGCGCTGGCAGATCAGCAATGACTCGCTCGTCTTCCTCTCGCTCGACAAGCTGCACAACATCTACAGTGACGAGGCGGGGGACTACTACCCGAGCCAGCCACTGAATTCGATGAGGAATAGTGAGCAGCACGCAGGTGAGCTCTTCTCTTTGCAGATCCTCTGCATCAGTTCGTTATTCTGCTGTCAGGTTCAGTTTTGGTCTGTTAGTAACATCATTTGGTCATGAATTCTATCAAAGTGTAGTATGTTGGTTGCTGGATGTGGTTCCAACTTGGGCTGATCCTTAATAATATGTTGTTGCTGCTGGTTATCCTTAATAAGTATCCAAGGACAGTAGCAGTGTAGTCAAAAAATGGAGTTCATTACCAAAGGAGACATCCTCTTACACAGAATTTTTATTTTGACATCTGTAACATTGAACTTGAAGAGGATGGTTATTCCATCTCATACCAGAATCGCGTGATAAAAGTCTAGATGTGCAGTTTGAGTTCAGGTAGCCCCAATAGCTTTGTATGAACCACACAGACCTTTTAACAAAATAAATTTACTTTCTTGGTATACAACTGAGTTTGGACACCTTGATGTTCTATTATACACTAATTAGATTATCATGTTAGGAATCTCGTAGATGGCCTTCTTCTTCTCCTCCTCCTTCTAAATTCTAAAATAACTTGGTTTTGTCTCCTTTTTCCACTCCAACCTAACATGGAAAGCAACACTCACTTCACATATACCACACCACCACCTACCCTCACCCTTCTCTTGCTAACCTAAACCACCACCCCTCCCTAACCATGGCTAGCTACCCGACTAAAATGAGTGACATGAATAAAATGCAAAGTCAACGTAAAATGGCCACATACATATTCTGAAACACAATCAGAGATTGTTTGGAACCAAACACATACTGCTACAAGCACATACACATCATCCTGCTACAAGCACATACAAGTACTACAACAGCTCTAGTAGCTGTATTTTATTCATAGAACAAACTACCCTTCGATCTTCTTCTATCTGATGCTTCCTTCACCAAACACCTCCTTCTTCTTTAGCATCATGATCCGATCTTTGCAATACTGAATGCCTTTGTTAATCAATAACAATGTAGTAGCTGCTTTGATCTCAGGAAGCAACCTTGATGGAACTACTTCAGGTATACGAGTTCCTCTTTTGAGCACACCTTGGCAAATAGCTTCATGCTCCACTATTCTTGGATCATCTGGCGGCACGTCACCCATGTTCTCAAGTGCCTTTGCATCCTTCATCTCCTCCTTCTCTACATTTCTTCTCCTCCTGGAGTAAAACTTGGTCTCCATAGCTGGGAATGAAATGTTGATGCAGAGTGTGTGCTGACTTTTATTGACAAACAAGATCACATATGGACAAGAGCATGCATACACAAGTAGAACAGTGCACGGTTCAAAGATTCTCACTAGAAAATACAACCAAAAATGGCAATTGTGACTTTATTCCATTTTGAGGCATCTATCAGTCATATATGACTTCACCATGCATGTGCTTAATTTGGAATATATCACTTCACCATCACTTCTACATGTTAGGAATATTCTGCATGTTATAGAAATATACAGGAGCTACTGCCTTGTGTATGTGTGCCTTCGTTGTATAACATATATGCCTTGTCTATGTATGCCTTGTCTACAAGGATGGCAAAGTGGTATGTGGTATATACATAGGGGTTGAAGATCAATCTCGATCATGGCCTGGGTGTTGCTTACCGTCGTCGCCGTTATCCTCTATTCGATCATAGGGTGATAGCTCTATTTTATTGTCATGATATTTGTAATGTGATCCAATTTGTAACGTGATCCAATGTGATTATTTTTATTGTTGTATCCTTTTTTATATTATTTTGACTGTTGTATAAATAATTATTTTGATTGTTGTATACTTGTCTAGTTTTCTGATTATTGCTGTAATGATCATGGTCTAGTGGTGTGACTATTGTTGTAATGATCATCATGATCTAGTGGTGTAATAAAAAAGCACTCGAACAATCTGTGGTGCACTATTTTGTTATTCAGTGGCGCACACCAAAACGGTGCGCCACTGATATTATCTGTGGTGCACAGAGAGGAGGTGCACTGCTGACGCCAGGCATATCTGTGGCGCACCAGTGTGTGCGCCACGGATAAATATTATCAGTGGCGTAATATGCGTGGCACACGGCCAGTGCGCCACTGACCTCTTATTCGGTGCGCCACTGATAGACCTTTTCCTACTAGTATTGATTTCATCTCTATGTGTGAGTAATTCTCCTTGTGCTAAGGGCTTCAGCCTAGCCATGTAGCTTTTGTGCATGTTATTTATCATAGATGGGATCATGTATTAGTTTGTATGACATGATGATTGCAGTACCCTCTCTTGCCTCAATCTATGGACTTGTCAGGTACCCAAGACCCCGAGAATTGATCCAGGTAATGGGAGTGTGAGTAATGAATGATCTGCAGGATAGGAACCCTAGTGACAGAAAGGGTAGTATGTGTATATGTGAGGAACTTACTTGGGATTAACGGTGACATCACTATGCATATTATTAGTTCTCTTTCTTCTATGGATGATACTAGTAGGTTATTGCCATAAGAGGTTGAGGAGGCGATAGCATTTCTGGATGCACTGCCCACATATAATTATCTTGCTCTAACAATTACATGAGTACTTTATTATTATTTGTTACTCCCATAAGATCTTTTTGCACAGCTACTAGTGAAAAGAGAATACCCTAGGCCCCCTATCTCTCCATCGTCAACAACAACAACAACAAAAAGATCGCAAACTCTTGGTCCGGTGCAAATGCAATAGGAATTCTAAAACTCTCGAAAGTCTATTTAAGTAATCTCAGTTTGCTTTATGCTTCCCGAGGATTCGATAAACCTAGGTCTACTAAGGAAAAATAGCTATACAACATCCGTAATCCGGATCGAAGGTATCAACCCTTTTTCTGATGCCATTACCGGGGAAGCAATAGCTACCCTGCTGAGGTTATTAGGAACCTTGCTAGTTTTAATTCTTGTTTTTAATTTTGTTAGTTTTCTTTTAGTTTTTTATTTGAAAAACCAAAAAATTAGTTAGTCTTTTTAATTCTTTCTTTGTCATCATTAGTACTTGTTTAAGAAAATACAAAAACATAGGAAGTATGGCTGAAAAGAAGCTTGGGGAGTTTGCAACTCCTAACAATGATTATTTGCGTACTCCTATTACTCAGCCAGCAATTGTTGCTGAAGATTATGAAATTGACCCACTATTTATGTTTGGTTCAACAAAATCAATTTGGAGGCTCGGCTATAGAAGATGTAGGTATGCATTTAAATACTTTCACCAAAATATGTGATATGATGCGCATTAAAGATGTTGACCCCGATGGGGTCAAGTTGCTCTTATTTCCTTTCTCTCTTAGAGGAAGAGCAAAAGAATGGTTGCTATCTTTGCCTAGAAATACTATTGCATCATGGGTGAAATGTACATCTTTATTTATGACTAAATTCTTTCCACCTACAAAGACTATGCAACTCATATCTAATATTACTGGTTTTAGACAGGAAGAGCGTGAGCCACAAGTGCTTGCATGGGAGAGAATGAAAGAATGCATGAGAAACTATCCCAGCCATGGGATGGAAGACTGGTTAATTCTCCATTTATTTTATAATGATCTTAACCCTGTTTCTAATTCTATGCTAGATACTGCAGCTGGAGTAACATTTATGGGTAAACAAATAACCGAAGCAAACCATCTGCTAGACAATATGCAAGACAACCATGTCGAATGGCATGTAGAAAGATCAAATACAAAGAAGGTGGAACTCCATTATACCTCAAGAGAATGAAGAACTCAATGCTAAGTTGGATGAGCTTATATTATCCGTTAAAGGTAAGGAAACCCCGGTAAGGACTACTCCTGAACCAACAATTGAAGAAGTAGACTTCATAGCTCGTAATGATTATAACCCTGCTTAGAAGAAGAATGTAGCACCCCCGGGATTAGGGTTAAGCTCACCTCAGATCATGATCTAAGACAAGCTCAACTCCAAGCATGGAAGATCATAGTAATATTCGGTAACATGACAGAACTCAGAGATTCAACAACATAAGTTTAAACTCTTAACAGAGTACGATATTAGAGTTATTATAAACCAGAGGTCATAGACCCAACATTACATCACACAGCGAAAGCAAAATATGTTGTTCTACACAACAACTTAGCAAAAGTCCTAAGAGGCCATAAAGAGAAGCGACGTCCATCCCATACTCCTTAGGCTCCTACCTGGGACCCCCAACTACTCGTTGATGTCAACATAGAAGCCGCCTTCAGTTGCAACTAGATCATATGTAGAAAAACAATGATGGTGCAAGGCTGAGTACGAGAATGTACTCTGCAAGACTTAGATAACCTAGTATCTACATGCTCTGGCTAGAATCCTTTTTGTATTTGGGATCCATTATTTTGACACTTTTCAAAAATCAAAACCTTTTTGGATGCATTTCAAAAAGAGAGGGGAGGTTTAGGGTTTGCTTTTATTCAACACTTACTCACATGCATTACTTTTATGACATAAACACATGCATGCAATGCTTTAGTACTAATTACATTTATTACAAACTTGGGCTATTACAGCTCTACCCCCCTTACAAGAATCTCGAGCCGAGATTCCTAAGTTTTAGAAAAGAAGGCAGGGTACTCAGATCGGAGGCGATCTTCTCGTTCCCAGGTTACTTCATCCTCAGAGTGATGAGACCACTGAACTTTCAGGAACTTGATGTTTTGCCAATGAGTCTTGTGCTCAGTTTCATCAAGGATACGAACAGGATACTCGCGATAAGTCAGATCCTTCTGGAGATCAAGAGTTTGGTGATCAACACCACAGACAGGATCTTTGAAGCAACGCTTGAGCTGAGACACATGAAAGACGTCATGCACCTCAGGGAAGTTTGCAGGCAACTCCAATTGATATGCAACTTTACCTTGCTTGGAAAGAACGCGAAAAGGACCAACATAGCAAGGAGCTAGTTTTCCTTTGATGCCGAAACGATGGACACCCTTTAAAGGAGTGACCCCAAGAAAAGCTTGATCACCAACTTCATATTCAACGTGTTGATGGTGACGATCATGATAGCTTTTCTGGCGAGAATGAGCAGTTTTGAAATGATCTCGAATGATACGAACTTGATCTTCTGCTTCCTGGATTAGATCCAGACCAAAGAACTTTATTTCGCCGGTTTCTGGCCAGTTCAAAGGAGTATGACACGTTCTTCCATATAAGAACTCGAAAGGTGCCATTTCTATACTGGACTGATAACTGTTGTTGTAGGAGAATTCAGCAGAAGGAAGGCATTTCTCCCAGTCCTTACCAAAAGATATGACACACGCTCTAAGCATGTCTTCAAGGATTTTATTCACTCTTTCGGTCTGGCCACCGGTGCTAGGATGATAAGCTGTACTGAAGGACATACGAGTTCCCATAGCTTGTTGGAAACTTGTCCAGAACCTTGAGGTGAACAAACTCCCTCGGTCAGAGACGATTTTGTTCGGAATTCCATGGAGAACAACTATTCGAGAGAGATATATAGATCTGCTAACCGACTAGCATTGATACTCTCGCGAATAGGTAGAAAGTGAGCAACCTTGGACAGATAGTCAACGATTACCCAGATGTCATCATTTTCTTTCTGAGTCTAAGGAAGACCAGTAAGGAAGTCCATACCAACTTCATCCCATTTCCAATCAGTGATCCTATGTGGTTGCAGAAGACCAGCGGGTCTTTGGTGCTCAGCTTTGACGCGACAGAAAACGTCACACTCAGCAACAAAATGAGCGATATCTTTTTTTATACCAGACCATCAGAATCTTTGACGAAGATCCTAATAGATCTTGGTACCTCCAGGGTGGATGGAAAGAGGTCATTCATGAGCCTCTCAAAGAATTAAATCTCTCAACTTTGTCCTCTTTGGCACTACCAGACGGTTACCAAAGTAAACGATGCCTTTATTATCAATGGAGAAACACTTAGCTACCCTGCTAGCAATGTTCCCTTTGATCTCAGCAACTTCAAAATCATTCTTCTGAGCACGTTTGATTTCATCCTCTATGGAAGATTTCACTTCAAGAGTAGAAAGGAATCCATGAGGAACTACTTCAAGATTCAATCAAGAAAATTCCTCATGAATAGAAGGTTGAGCTTGTTTGATCACCAGAGTGTTGCAATAAGATTTACGGTTCAGCGCATCAGCAACAACGTTCGCTTTGCCAGGTTGATAGTTGAGACCCAAATCGTAGTCTTTGATGAGTTCCAACCATCTTCTTGGCCTGAGATTCAGATCCGGTTGTGTGAAAAGATACTTCAGACTCTGATGATCCGAGTATAACTCACAACGACTACCGAGAAGGTAATGTCGCCATTGCTTAAGATCATGAACAACAGCTGCAAGCTCTGGATCATGAGTCGGGTAGTTGTTCTTATGTGGTTTCAACTAACGGGAGGCATACGCCACCACATGCCTATCTTGCATCAACACACATCCGAGACCTTGGTGGGAAGCATCGCAGAAGACAACAAAGTCTTTGCTAGTGTCTGGAAGAACCAGCACCGGAGCAGTTGTTAATTTGGTTTTCAACATCTGGAAGCTTTCTTCAGCCTTATCAGACCATTCAAACTTCTTATCCTTCTTAAGAATATCAGTCATCGGCTTTGCAATTCTGGAGAAGTTCTCGATGAATCGACGGTAATAACCAGCCATCCTGAGAAAACTTCGGACATACTTTACGGATTTAGGAGACTCCTAGTCGAGGATGGTTTGGACCTTATCGGGGATAACATCAACCCCTTGGGCGGAAACAACATGACCAAGGAATACGAGCTCTTGTAACCAGAACTCACATTTGGAGAAGTTGGCATAGAGACGATGTTCTCGATGTTTTGTCAACACCAAAGGAAGATGTTCAACATGCTCTTCTTCAGTCTTGGAATAGACTAGAATATCGTCGATGTAGACCACGACAAACTTGTCAAGATACTCCATGAAGACAGAGTTCATAAGCCGCATGAAAGTGGCTGGAGCATTGGTAAGACCAAAGGACATGACTTTATACTCGTAAAGACCATAACAAGTAGTGAAAGCAATCTTTGGGATATCTTCCTTACAGATCTTTATCTGGTGATACCCTGACCTTAAATCCATCTTGGAAAAGACAGTGGCACCACTCAACTGATCAAAGAGATCGTTGATCGTAGGGAGGGGATACTTATTCTTGATAGTCACAACATTAAGTGGGCGATAATACACAACCAGACGCGGTATATTGGTATCCCGATTCTTAACAAAGATGGCAGGACATCCCCAAGAAGATGTGCTGGGCTGAATGTATCCTTTTCCTTCTAACTCCTCTAATTGCTTCTGCAACTCCACAAGCTCATGAGGAGGCATACGGTAGGGTCTTTTAGAAACATGAGCAGTTCCAGGAGCTAACTCTATGACAAACTCCACACTTCGATCAGGTGGCATGCCAGACAACTCCTCAGGAAAGACATCCGGGAATTCACATACCACGGAAACATCTTGAATCTCCAGTGGAGGTAGAACTTCAAGAGCATACAACTTTGCTTCAGGAATAGAAACAGCTGAAGGAGATAGTGACCCTACGGTCAAATACTAGACTGTTGTGCCAGCAGGACTAGTCAGAGTCACATACTTGGTTGTACAATCAAGAATAGCTTGATAGCGGGTTAGACAATCAATATCCATGTCAATGTCAGTTGACTTGAGGGTAATTAAAGAAGTGGGGAAAAGTTGAAATGCAACTTCGATTAGATTCCCATGACTAACCATGGTGGAACGCCAACTAGAACTAGGAGACTAAATTAGCATAGGAACAGACAACCCCTCAAAACTTATCCCATGCATTTGAGCAAAATCTTGTGACGGGAACGAATGCGATGCTCCAGAATCAAAAAAAAACTTTAGCTGGATTTTGATTGATACGAAACGTACCCATAATGATGCTTGGATCTTCCTGAGCCTCCTCAACAGAGATATGGTTTAGGCGACCTCTTCCAGCACCTGGATACTTATCATTCTTCTTTGGTGGTTGTGCCTTCTGAGCAGCACTCTTTTGAGGATAATCTTTTGCATAGTGTCCAGGCTTGCGACAGTTGAAACATATGAGGCCTGATCTAGTACCAGCAGCAGGATAATTTGATCCACCAGCATTGTTTGGAGTAGCATTCGGACAAGGTGCATATCTAGAAGTCCTTGGGGTGTAAGGAGCAAGTGGCACAACATTGTAAGCCACGAAGACGCGGTGCTTCTTATTGCTAGAACCAGCCTTATTGTACCCTTCTTGAGGATACTTACGGGTTTCTTCGTACTCCACTATTCAACTATCGGCCTTCGTAGCCTTGTTGACAAGACCTTGGAAGTTACCAAAGTCCATGAGGTGGATATCACGGCGAACCTCTGGATCTAGTCCCTTGCGGAACAGAGATTGCTTCTTACCATCAGTGGAGACCTCTTCAGTAGCATAGCAGGCATGAAGATTGAAGTTACGTTGGTAATCACACACGGAACCAGTGCCCTGCTTTAGCTTGAGGAACTCCTCTCTCTTCTGATCCATCAGACCCTCCGGAATATGGTAGGCTCGGAAGGCTTCGGTGAACTCTTGCCATGTAACATCATGTTGAGCTTTTTGCATTGCCAAGAAATTTTCCCATGAGGAGTTAGCTGCTCCCTCCAGATGATAGGCAGCAAAAGTCACCCAATCAGCTTGAGCAACATGACCAACCTGAAGTTTGCGCTCCATGGCGCGAAGCCAGTAGTCCGCATCAAGTGGCTTAGTAGAATAGCTGAAAACTGGCGGAGTGAGACGTGTGAAGTCCTTGATACCAACTTGATTATTCTGGCGGTGAGCAGTGTTGCGCTCAATCCTTTCAAGGAGCCTCATGTTGTCAGCACGGTTGGTTTTGTACATGGCCATGAGTTGAACCATGGACGGTGGTGGAGGAAGATTGGAAGATTCACCCTCATTTGCAGCACCATGTGCATGAGCACGGGTACGGGCACGAGAGGTGTCACCCATCCTGGAAGAACAAACAAAAAGGGTTAGACAAGGGATTCAAAGGAACAAGACAGAAAGATGAACAAATAGTACTTGATATAAACGTATCATCTTATCAAGCATGGTTGTATCAAAGCATACTAATGTATACACTAACCAGCTGACTTACAAACCATGACAATGGAATGCTAAGATGTTACACACCAAGCAAAAATGAGATGTCTTGAAACTCTGGGAATAGCAACCAGGTACAGAGTACTGTAGAAAAACAACCCCAAAACCACGATCCTAAAAGTTTTGAGATATAAGATAAGGAATGCAAACCATTTCAAACCAAATAGGATAAGAAAACGTCAGCATCATAAACACACTAGATAAGGAATAAAAAGGGTCCTAGTCAGAGTTTCTGCAAATAATTTTTAACTTTCAAATAGTTTTGTCAACTTCTAGACTCAACATCGACCAATAAAAGGGTTTCCTACAGGCAGTCCTGCTCTGATACCAAAACCTGTAGCACCCCCCGGGATTAGGGTTAAGCTCACCTTAGATCATCATCTAAGAGAAGCTCAACTCTAAGCACGGAAGATCACAGTAAGATTCGGTAACATTACAGAACCCATGGATTCAACAACATAAGTTTAAACTCTTAATAGAGTATGATATTAGAGTTATTACAAACCAGAGGTCATAGAACCAACATTACATCACACAGCGGAAGCAAAATATGTTGTTCTGCATAAAAACTTAGCAAACGTCCTAAGAGGCCATAAATAGAAGCGACGTCCATCCCATAGTCCTCAGGATGCTACCTGGGACCCCCCAACTACTCGTCGATGTCAACGTAGAAGCCGCCTTCGGTTGCAACTAGATCATCTGTAGAAAAACAATAATGTCGCAAGGCTGAGTACGAGAATGTACTGTGCAATACTTACATAACCTATTATCTGCATTCTCTGGCTAGAAAGGCTTTCTCTGGATTTACTTTTGCGTAAAGAAATCTTTATTTGTAAACAAGAGAGAGAAGAGGCCCGTCTATTTAGAATCTTTTAAAAGGGATAAGATAACGACTTCTTCATCTTGTTTATCGTATCTTGATAACCACCAACTTCATTAGAACCTCCTATCTAGGATCACCCCCTCGACCCAGAGGAAGCATCCTTAAGCACACGTGGATCAACAAGTTTTATAATGGTTAATGTTATCTATGATCTTAGAATCTGGTCACCAAGCGTTCATGTAGAGGTCCCAACCTTTAATAAGGGGCAGATCCCTGTGTTTACAATGCTATTCCCTAGATCAATAGCTAGCATCCACAGTTAAGATGTAATATCAAGAAAGAAAGGTCATAATTCAACTTTATAACCAGGAATAAAATAATTCATTACATCTTACATAGCTCGTTTGGCTATCTCATTACAATGCAGCAAAAATAACTATAGAAATGGAGTCCTTCATCTTCAAAGTGCCACAGGCAATCATGTTGGTTGTAGACTTGTAACCCTAATCAACACACTTCACTAACATCAAACAAACCTGCAACATAATAAGTTACAGCCACACGGGTCAATACATTTGAATTGTATTGGCAAGTGATACTATGGTAGAATAGTGGTATCTATCATCTATATGCATTTGGCAAAGTGGAGCTTAGGCTTGCTTTGCTCAAAATAGACTTTCCTTATCATTTTAAAATACTAAGTTTTTGTTTGTCAAAATCACCCAAGGCATCTACCAATCAAAGATTGAAGATCCTCTAACCCTTGTTTAACCACAAGTTTTTAACTTATAAATTGGGATGAGGAGATTCTTGATAGCTTCCATGTCTTGATGGTCAAATTGTCCATTGTCGGGGACACGACTAAGTACATAGATTTTACTCTCTCGAGAGGTGGTGCACTTTCCCCACAAGACTCAACATGCATCAAATCAAGATCTTTCAGAAGCCTTTCCTTAGACCAAAATGGACGCGCTCCAAATCTATCATCCCCTACCACCAATTGTCCATTTGGCTAAGTTATTGCAACCTATATGATCCAGGCAGATCCCATAATGCAAAGTGGCTGCACTTGAAGCTTCTCAACATTTGACATCGCAAATCTCTTTGTTCCCGGGTGGCATTCCACAAGTGTGATACACAAGGTTTACCAGTCCCCTGGCCTTGTGTAACCACTAAACATAAATCCATTCCCACCATTCCACCCAGGTGATTCATTCACATAGTTGTTTTATTAAACAAAACACAAGTCATAGACTTAGAAATATTCCATAGCATGAATATAATCCACCCTTGTTTTATACTAGCTAGGATAAGCATGATAGTAGTAGGAACCTTAACCTAGGAAATTCTACTAAGGCATCATCTACTAGGATTTCCCATGGCATAGCATACTTAGTAAAAATTCCATGCAAGTCCTACTTAGAAATATCACTAATCCATAGTGAAAATAATGGGACAAAAGTATGAAGCACCACTTGCCTTTTTGGTACATAATATAAGTTCACTCCTTGATCTTGCAATAGTTACACTCTTCAAATTTCCCTACAATTCAATCAAGGAACAAATTCAATCTAGCATTCAAATAATTCATCACATAAACAATAAAAACAAAGCAATGCATGAAAGCATGCAAAGATTATTTTATTTGAATAAGTGGTTTTCAATAGGTTATAAACATTTTAAAACACCTATTGGTCATTTATAAAAGTGGCAAAACCATTTAATATTAAGTTAGTGAAAATGGTCACTTTAAATCATTTTTGTTAGAAATGATTTAATCAAAGCAATAATTTCTAGTGTTTGACAAATATATGTTTAAACACAAATGTTAGTGTTTTAAGGTCAAGTGTTTAATATTAAAACCATTTGCAAAAGGTTTTACCAATAAACCATTTTTTATACCAAAGCAATATTTTATTTTGTTGGAAATGCCTTTAAACAAGGTAATAATTTTATAGGGTTCACCAAATATATTTTTAAATCCAAAACTTGGTGTGTAGGGTCAGAGAGTTTAATTCAAACCATTTTCAAAAGGTTTTACTCAAAAAGCATTTTTAAAACATATTCAACATTTTTATTTAGCTAGAATTGCTTTAATTCAATGGAATAATTCCTAAGTTTCACAAAATATATTTTTAAATCTAAAAGTTGGTTTCTATGGTCAGTAGGTTCAAAATAATCCAGTTACAAAATACTTTACTTAAAAACATTTTTAGAATAAATTTTATACACAAAATATGCCTAAACATGTTTCTGCAAAAACAACTAATTTTCCAGAAGAGATTTATTAAACAGATGGCATGGTTGGAAAGTACTCTTTTTCCTGATTCCAATGATATAAAGTTTGCAAAATTTGGACATGTTGATTTAAAGTTATAAATTTTTCAATTTCAAACATCTAATAGAAAAGTTTTTTTCTTTTAAATCAAAACTGTGCCACGCGTCTATTTCCTATTCGTCGGTACCGGTTCAGTTGGATTGCGCAGCTACAGCTGTTAGATCTAAATTAAATCGCACGGTGCAGATGTCATCTTACCCCTTCGATTAACTAATCTATCCTAGCCAACCGATCAAGATCCAACGCTCCAGATCGCAATGACCAAAGGTGGGCGGCGCTGGCGGCGGCTGTGCGGCGGCGGAGCTCTGGCGGTGGTGTTGCCGATGATTAAGGAAGCGAGAGAGAGAGAGAGAGAGAGAGAGAGAGAGAGAGAGAGGGAGAGAGGGAGGGAGGGAGATGGCTCATAGCGATCGTAGTGTCGTGGGGAAGCTCGACGTAGTCTTTTCCTGGACAGGGGCGCACGAGGACGACATAAATTTCTCGCCGAAGTTCCTCACTGGCTCGGGCACGCACGGGTCTTGTCAGAGTCGAGGATTGAGGGCACGCTAAGATAAGCGGAGGACATGGTTAGATGCACAAGAGTGTCACATGCACAGGAGCATCAAAGAGAGGGGAAGGGGAGGTCAGGGCTCACCAGTAATGCTCGTCGGGGCGGAGGAAGACGGCGGCGAAATGTTGTCGTTGAGGTTGCGGATGATGTGGAGCACGCGTGGGCGAGATGGTGCTATGGAAAGGTTCTCCAGGAGATGGGGAATGTTCTCGTGGAGCTCAGGGAGCAAGGGGAGGCGTGGGCTAGCCAGAATCATCGCCGGAGGGCGTCGGAGGCAGTGGGGTTTGAGGTCGCAATTTGGGCAGCCTATGGGCTCCAGTGGCGTGATGTCTGGGGGGAAAAGGAGAGTGGAGGGAGGCAGTTAAATGGGCGTGATCACGGTGAGTAATGGCCTCGGCGTTAAGGCGAATTAAGCCTGTGAAATTCAAGCCAAAAATAGTGACGAGGGGGGAAGAAATGGTCGCGGAGAGTGAGAACGACAACTGACAGGTGGGGTTGTGTTTATCAGTGAGGGAGAGAGGTGCAAGTGGGGTCGTCTCGTCAGCCTCTGAGGGGGTCGAGTTTGCGGTAAGAAAACGATTCGCGTAGGGGAAAAGGTGGGCTGCGTTGTTGGGCTTAGTGGGCCAGGTTGGGCTGGGCTAGCTCTTGTCATTTTTTTACTCTGTTACTTTTTTCCTTTTCTTTTTTGATTTTATCCAAATGATTTCAAACCTTGTTTGAATCCAAACTTTTCTCAAAACTTTCAGTAAGTTTTCATGTTGTTTATTAATGCATTTTAAATTCTGTTTAGAATAATTCTTTTATTCTTTTAGGGTTTATTAATTATTTAAAAATAGGCACTTGCTTTTACTCAAATAAAACCAAATATGGTTTTAATTCCATATATATTTTTTTAAATAATTATATTTAAGTTAATTAGATAATTTTTTAATCCACTTTGGTAAATTCCCATTTTTGATTTTCTCATGATTTAATTAATCATTTACTTAAGGGATTTTATCTTTATTCAAATATAATTAGAATAGGGTTTAATCCCATATACTTTTATTTGTTTATTATTTATCACTTTATTTCAATTGGAATATCTTTATTTCATTTGCTTATGGATTTGGCCATGTTTTAATTTGTCTTTTAAATATTCCCTATTTATTATTTCTTTCTTTATCTTATAGAATCCATATCTTTTTATTTACAGATCCAAAATTGGTGATTCCAATTTGTATATTTTTATTTAATATTTGTTTACCCTTTTAAATCTCTTTAGGATTATTTTGCTCACCATTTGGTATGGATTTTAGATAGGAGCTTTATTAGCTTTGGGAATTATTTCCTTTTATATTAATAAATTGATAAGTTTTTATCCATGGTTCCAAATTGAATGAAATCAATTTATATGGTTTTATAATATATTTTTTATCATTTCTGATCATTTATAAATGTTTGTTGATAGATTTTTATATGGATCAAATCCATAGTCTTTGAGATATCTTGGAAATAATTTATTCCATTAGGGTTTTAGGTTTTGGTTTATTTTTTTCCAAGTTTGAATTTCAAGATACATCCATTTGATGAATGCATTTCACTTGATTTGAATTTTTTTGGATTCTATTTTATTCAAAGTTTGTTCAAGCTGGTTTTGATATTTCCATTTGGGTTCAAAAAGTTTCTTTTCACCCTAAATTTCAACAATTATTTATTTTGTTTATTTATTTTTCACATTTCAAAATTTGGAAAATTTTGGGATGTGACAGGCTACCACCCTTAAAAGAAATCTCGTCTCGATATTTGGGAAGGATAGAGGTTACAATTTGGCTTCAAGACAACTGGGGTACTACCACCCTTAAAAAGGTTTCCAACTAGGTTACATCTTGGCTTACTTGGGATCTTGATGAAACTTTTCTGGACAGACATCTCCATAGTGTGCTTTGTTTCCACACTTGAAACATGTGACAAGGCTGAGATCCTTCATAGGCTTGCTTGTCTTGTACTTCTTCTTTTCTGGACAATTGCTTGCCCAATGTCCTTGGTAACCACACTTATAACATGTGGCAAGGTTGAGTTCTTCATGTATCTTCTCTGGAAAAGTTGATATATAATGGCCTAGCTCTTTGCAGTTGTTGCACCACACTTGGCTAATTTCCTTATTCTTCCTTTTCTTGTGTTTATCCAAAGCTAGGAGTTCCTCTAGTTCATGCTCTTCATATCTCACCTCAAAGTTGGGAAAGCTTCTCCGATTCCTTGAACGATTCCTTGGATAATACCTATGTTTCTTATTTTTTCCATCAAGGTGATTCCTAATGTATGGAGGTGCAATCTGAGGTTTGCTTTTGTCTTCATACTTCTTGATAGAAGTTGTTTCCTCATGGGGGTTTCCAAACTTTTGATGCATTCCACCTTGTTTCCTTTGTTGAACTATAGGATAGATGGGGCATTGGATAGGGACATGGTCATTTCCTTCACATAGGAAACAAGTCACTTGAGATGTGGGGCATTGTTTAGTTGGATGTTTCTCTTCACAATTATGGCATTGATCTTCATGCTCTTTGGAAGTGTGATCCATGTCTCCACAAATATTGCAAGCTTGAGTTCCTTCTATAATATCATCCTTGACACCATTGTTGTCACAAACTCCTTGGGAAAGGTTGTCTTTCATGTTGATAATTTGAGTTGTCATACCTTGCAACAATTGAGATTGGATTTGCAAAAACTTTTGTATGTATGGGTCTAACTCATTGTTGTTGGCTAAAAAATGAGTTGTCATCTGATTCAACTGGGTTTGGTTTGCTAGTAGTTATTCTCTCACCTGCATATTTTGGTTATTGGTGTCACCATTATTGATGTTGGAGTCCCTTGGAGAAGTCATCTGTTTGGGTTGGATTGGGATTAGAATAGGCAAAAGATTTCTAGAGAATGAAGTCTAATCACACACAACAATTCACACAAGCAATGTGCATGCAATCACAATCAAACATTCCACTCAAACAACAAGATTCAAGCACATTTTTTTAGGCAACAAAATATTCTTACTACACCACATAAGTTGGTGTGTTTGATTTAAACTAAACACTAATATGGTGGCCATCTATATGGTTTTCTTGAGATCATTCCATTCTTCTTAGTTGATTCTTCATGAATGATTTCATGGTTCCCTTGGAAAAATTCTTGCATCTTGGTCACATAACTTCAAAGGTGATGATGATTCCTTCTGAGTTGTGTTTCCTTAGTCTTCAAGTCTTGAGTAATATTTCTTGTCTCACTTGTAGTCCTTAGTGATGTCCAAGTTGAAGTCCTTGGTGAAACTAAAGTTGAAGTCATTTGAGTTGGTGAAGTCCTTTGCTCATGGTGAAGTCTTTGTCCATCAAGTTTGAAAAGGGAGAGATGTAGAATCAAAACAAAAAGGTTGAGGAGATAGTTTACAAGATTGTTTGTAAATAAGTTTTGGAATAAATACAACTCCTATTTTTCTAAGGGGTTTTGTCCAATCCTAGGGTTACAAATCCTACAGGAAACACAGTGCTCTGATACCATCTGTAGAGGTCCCAACCTATAATAAGGTAGAGATCCCTGTGTTTACAATGCTAGTCCCTGGATCAATAGCTAGCATCCACAGTTAAGATGTAATATCAAGAAAGAAAGGTCATAATACAACTTTATAACCAGGAATAAAATAATTCATTACATCTTACATAGCTCGTTTGGCTATCTCATTACAATGCAGCAGAAATAACTATAACATGGAGTCCTTCATCTTCAGAGTGCCACAGGCAATCATGTTGGTTGTAGACTTGTAATCCTAATCAACACACTTCACTAACATCAAACAAACCTGCAACATAATAAGTTACAGCCACAAGGGTCAATACATTTGAATTGTATTGGCAAGTGATACTATGGTAGAATAGTGGTATATATCATCCATATGCATTTGGCTAAGTGGAGCTTAGGCTTGCTTTGCTCAAAATAGATTTTCCTTGTCATTTGAAAATACTAAGTTTTTGTTTGTCAAAATCACCCAAGGCATCTACCAATCAAAGATTGAAGATCCTTTAACCCTTGTTTAACCACAAGATTTTAACTTAGAAATTGGGATGAGGAGATTCTTGATAGCTTCCATGTCTTGATGCTCAAATTGTCCATTGCTGGGGACACGGCTAAGTACTTAGATTTTACTCTCGAGAGAGGTGGTGCACTTTCCCCACCAGACTCGACATGCATCGAGACAAGATCTTTCAGAAGCCTTCCCTTAGACCAAAATGGACGCGCTCCAAACCTATCATCCCCTACCACCAACTGTACATTTGGCTAAGTTATTGCAACCTATATGATCCAGGTAGAGCCCATAATGCCAAGTGGCTGCACTTGAAGCTTCTCAACATTTGACATCTCAAATCTCTTTGTTCCTGGGTGGCATTCCACAAGTGTGATAAACAAGGTTCACCAGTCCCCTGGGCTTGTGTAACCATTCAACATAAATCCATTCCCACCATTCCACCCAGGTGATTCATTCACATATTTGTTTTATTAAACAAAACACAAATTATAGACTTAGAAATATTCCATAGCATGAATATAATCCACCCTTGTTTTCTACTAGCTAGGGTAAGCATGATAGTAGTAGGAATCTTCACTTAGGAAATTCTACTAAGGCATCATCTACTAGGATTTCCCATGGCATAGCATACTTAGTAAAAATTCCATGCAAGTCCTACTTAGAAATATCACTAATGCATTGTGAAAATAATGGGACAAAAGTATGAAGCACCACTTGCCTTTTTGGTAGAGAATATAAGTTCACTCCTTGATCTTGCAATAGTCACACTCTTCAAATTTCAGTACAATTCAATCAAGGCACAAATTCAATCTAGCATTCGAACAATTCATCACATAAACAATAAAAACAAAGCAATGCATGCAAGAATGCAAAGATTGTTTTATTTGAAGAAGTGGTTTTCAATAGGTTATAAAAAATTTAAAACACCTATTGGTCATTTATAAAAGTGGCAAAACCATTTGATATTAAGTTAGTGAAAATGGCCACTTTAAATCATATTTGTTTTGTTAGAAATGATTTAATCAAAGTAATAATTTCTAGTGTTTGAAAAATATATTTTTAAACACAAATGTTAGTGTTTTAAGGTCAAGTGTTTAATATTAAAACCATTTGCAAAAGGTTTTACCTATAAACCATTTTTTATACCAAAGCAATATTTTATTTTGTTGGAAATGCCTTTAAACAAGGTAATAATTTTATAGGATTCACCAAATATATTTTTAAATACAAAACTTGGTGTTTAGGGTTAGAGAGTTTAATTCAAACCATTTTCAAAAGGTTTTACTCAAAAAGCATTTTTAAAACATATTCAACATTTTTATTTAGCTAGAATTGCTTTAATTCAAAGGAATAATTCCTAAGTGTCACAAAATATATTTTGAAATATAAAAGTTGGTCTCTATGGTCATTAGGTTCAAAATAATCCTTTTACAAAATATTTTACTCTAAAAACATTTTTAGAATAAATTTTATACACAAAATTTGCCTAAACATGTTTCTGTAAAAAAAAACTAATTTTCCAGAAGCAATTTATTAGACAAATGGCATGGTTGGAAAGTACTCTTTTTCCTGATTCCAATGATGTAAAGTTTGAAAATTTTGGACGTGTAGATTTAAAGTTATGAATTTTTCAATTCCAAACATCTAATAGAAAAGTTTTTGTCTTTTAAATCAAAACTGTGCCATGCGTCTATTTCCTATTCATCAGTACCGGTTCGGTTGGATTGCACAGCTACAGCCGTCAGATCTAAATTAAATCGCACGGTGCATATGTCATCTTACCCCTTCGATTAACTAATCTATCCTAGCCAACCGATCAAGTCCCAAAGCTCCAGATCGCAATGACCAAAGGTGGGCGGCGCTGGCGGCGGCTGTGCGGCGGCGACGCTCTGGAGAGAGAGAGAGAGAGAGAGAGAGAGAGAGAGAGAGAGAGAGAGAGAGAGAGAGGGAGGAAGATGGCTCACAGCGATCGCAGTGTCATGGGGAAGCTCGACGTAGTTTTTTCCTGGACAGGGGCGAACGAGGACGATGGAAATTTCTCGCCGGAGTTCCTCACTGGCTCGGGCACGCACGAGTCTTTTCGGAGTCGAGGATTGAGGGTGCGCTAAGATAAGCGGAGGACACGGTTAGATGCTCAAGAGTGTCACGTGCACAGGAGCATCAAAGAGAGGGGAAGAAGAGTTCAGGGCTCACCAGTAATGCTCGTCGGGGCGGAGGCGGACAACGGCGAAGTGCTGTCATCGAGGTTGCCGATGATGCAGAGTGCACGCGGGCGAGCTGGTTCTACGGAAAGGTTCGCCAAGAGATGGGGAATGTTCTCGTGGAGGTCAGGGAGCAAGGGGAGGCGTGGGCTAGCCGGAATCATCGCCGGAGGGCGTCGGAGGCAGTGGGGTTTGATGTTGCAATTTGGGAAGCCTAGGGGCCCTAGTGGCGTGATGTCTGGGGGGAAAGGAGAGGGGATGGAGGCGGTTAAATGGGCATGATCACAGTGACTAATGGCCTCGGCGTTAAGGAGAATTAAGCCTGCAAAATTCAAATCAAAAACGGCGACGAGGAGGGAAGAAATGGTCACAGCGGGTGAGAACGACGACTGACATGTGGGGTTGTGTTTGTTAACGAGGGAGAGAGGTGCAAGTCGGGTCGTCTCGTCAGCGTCTGAGGGGGTCGTGTTTGCGGTAAGAAAACGATTCGCTGGGGTGGGCTGCGTTGTTGGGCATAGTGGGCCAGGTTGGGCTAGGCTGGCTCTTGTCATTTTTTTACTCTGTTACTTTTTTACTTTTCTTATTTCTTTTTATGTTTTGATTTTATCCAAATGATTTCAAACCTTGTTTGAATTCAAACTTTTCTCAAAACTTTCAGTTAGTTTTAATGTTGTTAATTAATGCATTTTAAAGTCTGTTTTAGAATAATTCTTTTATTCTTTTAGGGTTTATTAATTATTTAAAAATAGGCACTTGCCTTTATTCAAATAAAACCAAATATGGTTTTAATTCCATATATAGTTTTTCAAATAATTCTTTTTAAGTTAATTAGATAACTTTTTAATCCACTTTGGTAAATTCCCATTTATTATTTTCTCATGATTTAATTAATCATTTACTTAAGGGATTTTATGTTTATTCTTTATCCCTTTATTTCAATTGGAATATCTTTATTTCATTTGCTTATGGATTTGGCCAAGTTTTAATTTGTCTTTTAAATATTCCCTATTTATTATTTCTTTCTTTATCTTATAGAATCCATATCTTTTTATTTAAAGATCCAAAATTGGTGATTTCAATTTATATATTTTTATTTAATATTTGTTTATCCTTTTAAATGTATTTAGGATTATTTATCTCACCATTTGGTATGGATTTTAGATAGGATCTTTATTAGCTTTGGGAATTTTTTCCTTTTATCTTAATAAATTCATAAGTTTTACCATGGTTCCAAATTGAATGAAATCAATTTCTATGGTTTTATAATATTTTTGTTTATCATTTCTGATCATTTATAAATGTTTGTTGATATATTTTTATATGTATCAAATCCATAGTCTTTGAGATATCTTGGAAATAATTTATTCCATTAGGGTTTTAGGTTTTGGTTTATTTTTTCCAAGTTTGAATTTGAAGATAGATTCATTTGATGAATGCATTTCACTTGATTTGAATTTTGTTGGATTCTATTTTATTCAAAGTTTGCTCAAGATGGTTTTGATGTTTCTGTTTGGAATCAAAAAGTTTCTTTTCACCCTAAATTTCAAAAAATATTTTATTTTTTTATTTTTTTTCACATTTCAAAATTTGGAAAATTTTGGGATGTGATAGTTCATAACCGTGAACACGGCTTTTTGAAAAGATTTAACCCTGCAGGGGTGTACAACTTTACCCACACGTATCAACCGACTCTTAATGCCAAATATTATTAGCCCTCTTCCTTGGAAGTCCGGCAGAGGGTGGTTGACCATGACCTTTACCTTGCTTTCGCCGAGACCATGAGTCACTCCCTAGGGATGGTTCCGCCATAACGGGTCAAGTCCCGAAGCCAGTCCCTAAAGATGTGAGGCAAGGTTGTTTTACCAGGGGCGCTATCTACCCCAAGGAACCGCGGCCACGCTTCCCTACCTGTTATGATGCACCTCCATCACCTCCTCTTTCGAAAACATTTTCAATGCGTATGCCAAATGGAAATCCCGAACTATGTGACTCATGTAATCTACTAGACAAGTTAGTTGCTCGAAGGGTTTTCCAGGCCTCGTGTGGTTGTACGCTCGTCTTGGTTCCAAAGGCAAGAACTCAGTTCCTAGTGGTGGCAAGCATGGGACTACAAAAACCACACCCAACATGGCCTCCCATACAAGCCTTAGCATTTTTAGTTAACTCCTTCGATGATGTCACCATCTCCTACCTTTCTAGATTCTCCGGCATCTCTGATTCATCATTTGGACAAATCATACATTGTTACTATGCATGGCTAAGCTGTCGGTTACAGAAGCTCTAGCAACGCTCAAATGCCAGACCTAGTTATGCTAGGAGCAGTGGATCAGGAGTATAAGGCTATAAAAGAGAAACTATGCAGCAGATAGGTAACACTAACTACTGACAAAAGACCACATTGGAATCGTGTGCATCATAGCGAGAAAGTAATATACTTTGTAAAAGTAGGTTCAGAATGAGAGGCTACGCTTGCCTTCTCCTTCAATAGAGAAGTATGGATTTTCGGTGTCGTTGACTTTAGCCTCGGGTTCTGTTCCTATTCACGAAGAACCAAATACCAGAAAAGGAAAAGCAACATTCAATACATGGCATGTCCAATGCGCGTACAATATGAATGGTATGACAAGTTAAATAATGTTGAGATGAACCCTAGAACATGCTTGGTCACCTTAAACAGGGTCCGAGAGGTGCAAACCCTAGAACAGGGGGATCCTCGGAATCACCTATGGGGTTCAATTGGTTCTTCTAATTAAACTTGTCATGAAAGTTGGTTAACAATGTATGATTATATTTCTATTGCATAGCTCTTATTTTTCTGAACATTTTGGTATATTATTTATGTTTTTCTGATGTAAAATGAATTAGTTACGAATTTCTCCAGTTTTAATTCATTTTAAATCATTTTTGGAATATTTAAATCAATTTCCAAATTGGGCCCACATGTCATACTTTTTTAAATTTCAGAAATTATTTATGGAAAATATTAAAAACCTGACAGCCTGGACCCACCTGGATTGTTTATTTCCAGAAATGATTTTTAGAAAATATTTAAACAAATATAACAAATTACTGCATCATGCTGACGTTAGGGGCCCTAACCCTAAACTTTTCTCACCGAGGCAGAGGCCAGATCCAGCCACTGACTGCTGGGCCCAAGGCCACATCACCAAGCCAAGCAAGCACGGCGTCAGCGCCACCTCAC
Organism: Avena insularis; assembly: GCA_023614405.1. Lineage (NCBI taxonomy): Eukaryota > Viridiplantae > Streptophyta > Magnoliopsida > Poales > Poaceae > Avena > Avena insularis. Next base: position 114,899,416 of record CM042687.1, read on the forward strand.
ACACGGCGGAGCCACCAGACGGTGGTCGCCAGCAGTTAACTGAAGGACGACTGGACATGCGAGAGGGTGCGTTCGAATCAGTTGAGCGAGGCGAGCACGTGGGTGGCGGCGCCGCTGGGATTAAGTCATCGGAGCTAGGCCTGCAACGAGCGGTGGTGGCAGTGCTTGCAGATCGACGGCGCGCGACGGCTACGAGAAGCTAGCGGGCAAGTAGAGGGTGCCTTGAGCACCAGGGGCTCACCACGGTGATTGTAGAAGGGTCGTGGAAGGCACGCAAGGGCGGAGGCGAGCTAATCGATGTCGGCGGGCTTCGTCGGGGTCGGACAAGACGGCGCCGATGGCGACGATTCAGGGCTCCCCTCTTTGAGTCCTTCTGTAGGGAGATAAAGTGAAGGGAGGCGGAGCTCGAGGTGGTGTAGGATGGGCGAGGGGAGGCCAGCAACGGCGACTAGCCGACAGCCATGGCGGGGTAGGGTTCGGGTTTGCACGGTGTAGAGGGAGAGAGAGCGCGCGAGGGGGAGGATAAGATCTGGGAAGGGAGAGGCGTGCAGGGCAGCTCCTTATCCTTGTCCAGAGCGGTGGCGAGGATCTTAACGCCGGAGAGCGGCAGCGCTGGCGACACGCAAGAGCTTCCCGAGATTGACGACGCTGATAGCATGGACAAAGCGGTACCGTGCCTAGGTGGGCTTCGCTGGGCCGCTGGCTTGGGCATGCGAGCGGCAGCGAGAGGGAAGGAGAGATGGACCGGCCTGGTTAGTGTTTAGGATTAGGTTTTTTTCTTCCAGAATCCTTTTCTTTTTCTGTTTTCAGTTTTTCTCTTTTGTAATTTCATTTGAATCCTGTTTTGAATAATTCAAAAGTACTAGAGACTTTGGTAAAGTATATAAAATATTCAGGGCCCTTTTAAACTATTTGGGCTCCATTATTTTGACACTTTTCAAAATAGAAAACCTTTTTGGATGCATTTCAAAAAGAGAGGGGAGGTTTAGGGTTTGCTTTTATTCAACACTTACTCACATGCATTACTTTTATGACTTAAACACATGCATACAATGCTTTAGTACTAATTACATTTATTACAAACTTGGGCTGTTACAAACAATTACAATACAAACTTTCAGAAACATTACTCTAGTCCAGCAGGTAACTCTAATAATAATATGGCATGAAATAATACTAGTCTCCAAGAAACTCTTAAAGCCTTTATGGACTCACAAAATGAGAAAAACAATATTCTAGTCAAAATTACGGAGAATCATGATGCTATGCTTGGTAAATTATCTAACCAAGATGTTAGTTTTAGAAATGATTTGCAGGCCCTCCAAGAAAGAACAAGGAGCATTGAGGCACAACCATGTAAGATAACCGAGATTCAAACTCTCATTCTAGCTAAATTTGTAGGTAAAGCTGAGCCCAATCCAATACAAGACCTCAAGATGATAAGAATCCAAAGGGAGGAGCCCAAAGAACTTGATTATGGCAATGCTCCTTCACCAAACTACACAGTTTAAGATCTTGTACAAAGGTTCAATGTCAATATTCTGGTAAGTGTAAGAAGTGAGGAAGCCATGTATAAACACTTCGCTAGATGATACATTTGATCCTACCATTAAGATTATAATTGGGACTAATGAAATAGTTGCACTCTGTGATCTAGGTGCAAGTGTTTCAACAATTCCAAATAGTCTTTTTAACAAGTTAATTCTTGGCTCTTTTGAAATCTAGCAGATTCTACTTATAAACAAGTATTAGGCTTTAAAGAAAACAATTTAGTTTATATTAAAAGTTGTCCTGCTCTTATTGATTTTGTTATTGTTGACATGCCTGAAGATGCTACTGCCCCTATTATATTAGGCCGTCCTTTCTTAAGAACTATTAAGTCTTTGATCAATTTGCATGAATGGAACGTGAATCTTCAATTTCCTTCGTGGGATCCTTTTTTATTCATTTACCCAGGAAAAAGAATGCCATCACTTTGAAGGCCAATTACTTCAGAGTGGGTGTTCCACTCATATGGCCTAAGTGAGCAATATCAAGGTCAAGCTATTGACCATAATGTAGCACTGCATAGGAGCAAACCCATGTGAAATTAAGGTTTGAGTTAAGTTTTTAAGTTTTAGTTTAAGTTTTTATAGAATAAAGAGTGCTAGAAAACTCCAGTGAGAAGAAGAGATTCAGCGGTACAAAAAATTCCTATTTTATATATGCCATAGTTGGTCGAAATTTTAGTTTGTCATTTTTCTTTAAAAACTAGGTGTTTCGCTAAGTTTCAGTCTAAGAAGTAATCCTCGAAGAAATAGAATTTTTTTGATGTGTACAGAAAGGTTAAGGACCAACTATACGGCGGGAATAAAAATTCCCACCGTTTATTCGCGCAGTATAGTTTCTGTCGTAAATTTATGATACCCGTCGACAATTTTTCATCCCAGGATATAGAAAGTTTGACGACCAACTATATGGCGGGAACAAAATTTCTAGCCGTATAGTTGTCGCCGTATAGTTACAGCCGCCAAACAGAAACCCTAGAAACCCTAAATTTTTTGCCGTCAGACCAACTATACGTCTGGAACATCCTATTCCGGCTGTATAGTTGCCTTCGTATAGTTGCATCCGACCACTTATACACTCGGAGAGGTACCCAAAAACATCAAAAAAACAATCCTTTTTCTCTCTTCTACCTCCAAACTCTCTTAAAACCTCTAGGGATCTTCACCCCTACTCAATTTTGTTCGATTTCCTCGCACACAAGTGATCTACGGTATGTTTCTCCTCCGATCCTCCAATTATTTTTTTGCAAATTCATCTCTGATCTATTGTCATTATCAATCTAAGGTGAGACTTGTTTTAAACCATTGCCATGATTATCTTGCCTAGATTATTATGTTGAGGAGATTCTTTAGTGTGCCATGATGAGGATTATGTTATGACTATTACTGTTGGATCAAAAAGTTTTATAATTGTCTCTTTTATATTTTTTAGAAAATGAACATGAGGAGCTAGAGACATGCTCTTGCCGCACCTAGTTCGTCTTGGGCTGCAGCTCAGGAATGCATGGGGATTCGATTCAAGAACGAAGCCCACCGTGATCGTTTCGACAAGAACAAAAGCCGAGATGTCAAGGAAACCAAGTGGGCTTGCCCCATCACTGTGAACCAACTCGGTATTTCTGATAATTTTAATTTACTTTGAAATAGAGTTGGCCTGCAAACCTTTCTTTTCCATGATGCACCAACCTATTGCCGGTTAACCATTGAGTTTCTTAGATCTTTGCAAAGCACCATTAAGGCATGGCATGGGGAGGATTAGATTTCTTTCCGACTCATGAACAATAATTATTCTCTAACACTTGATGAATGGTGAAATTGTTTTGGTTTACCCATGCAGCCTTTACCAACATGGAACCTTCCCTGAACACTTCTATAATAGAATGGTATTTACTTCTAGAGTCAGTAGAGGGAAGAATATTCAACATCCTGCTATCCGCTATTTGTTCTGTGTTATTGATAACACCATGCAGGTGCACAATGAGTTTATAAGACTCAATGAGGAGGACATCTTAGTCCTCGCAAAAGCTGCTTTCAACTATGAGAACTTGTCACTTCACTTGGGCGCAATACTATGCGCTACTTGGAGTACCAATGCCACCAAAGCCAAGCACCAACCACTTGTGGAGGCATCATTACAGTGCTTGCCAATGCATTGGGCATCCACCTAGGTTACTTAAAGTCGGTTCTAGGAGAGCGACATGTTGGTTTGTCTACTTTGGGGTCTTGTGGAATGCTTACTTTGAGAGGTGGTGTTTATTATCTGCATATTGCTGGAGCTAGGCGTATATACCCTGCTCCTTTGCCTAATTATCTTTTCTCTATCGAGGAAGGATGTGTGCTTTATGACTTGTAGGTTGAGCAACACCAACCCGAGGAGGAGATTCCGGAGGAGGATGAGGACCAAGAGGAGGAGAAAGAAGTCCCTCACTAGGAGCAGTAGCAACCAAACCGGTTTGCAACATATCAAGATTTCCAAGAACTTGGAGGAACTGTGGAGGGAATGCACAATCTCGCCCTGAACCTCCGAGAAACAACAAGTAACCTTTCAACTCAATTTGCGTAATGGAGTTACAAATTTTCCCCCCACCACAGTGATTTGAAGTAACCTTTCAGCATGGGTTTGCAAAAGACTAAGCTTGGTGAAGTTTTCTATCTATTTTATATTTTGGTTTTCATTTTATTTCTCTTATTTTTCGAGCTTATGCTTTTATTTGAGTTTATAAGCACTCATGTTGGTTTCCCCAACACATTATCTTAGTTATATTATTTTGTTTGAGATTTTCAAGCCGAGCTTTGCCGCCAATTTTCTATTCTTTAATCCCCCTTCTCATAAACAACAAAAATATTTCTCCGTTTATCTTTATTTTCTCTCTCTCTTTTTTTTCTTTTGGCCTCAAAGTTCTCATTGATTTGCAGGAGAGTAATTGACTTCTAGTTTCCAAGAAACAAATAAAAAGGGAAGAGAGAGGTGGAACCAAACACGAGAGGTATGCCTTATGAATTCCCTCTTTTGAAGTTTGAGAAACCCATGCTAGTTAGTAGTAATGTTGATATGTTATATCGGTGGAGTGAGTCTCTATATTGTAGTAAAATTTTATTTGCATGGGTATTTGATTGGGTACGTTTTGTTCTAGCTCTTGTAGTTAACCAAGCCTTGCCTAAAATTTGCTAAATAATTGAAATAAGAAATAGTCTCACAAATTGAAGACTTGGGTGTTCTAGTGTTTAGTCTTGACAGCTTATGCTTAGAGACACTCAATGCCATAGAAAATAATGATTGACTTGGTAGCTCTGTTTGAAAAGATTTGTTCAATTGAATTAATGTTTAGCGGTTTTTGTGAGCATGCCAAAGTTTGACTTGTAAATCATAAGAATGATATAGCTTTATGTGTGTCAAACTTCATGGGATGCCAAAAACTCCGCTGGCCTACAAATGATCTTCATGGAGGGAACTCCTAGATTTTGGCTATGAGTTGATTAAACATTTGTAGCAGGAATTCTATAATGGGTAAGATTATTGGCACTCCGGGGTAGCTGCAACATGATGGAATCACTCCTCTTGCTGATATGAGTAATCATTATGCAAAAGGAACAAAAACCTTAGTGATACCACGTGTGTCCATCTCAGCCCGATAGACTAATGAAATTTTTTGGCATGCTCTCAATTACTTAAGAACTGAAATTCTTGAAGGACAATGAATAGAAAATTAGTGCTTGAAAAGTACTAATGTGGGAGGATTGAGAAACTCTTGTATATATGCTTTTCATGAAAAACTCTCACACTCTTAATTCTACATGATTACACTTTATTGTTCAAAGGCAAGCCTATGAGTTAATTACATGACATGGAATAAAGTTTACTCTTTTAAATCATCCATGCTTACAATAATTTTGTTGCACTATAAGGATTCATGAAACCCATATGATATGCTTGCCATTACTTTATCTATGCTGAAGTTTTCAGATTAATAGAGTGGAGGAAACATGAGACTACCAATCATGAGTAAGATCATTATCTCGTTATTTTAGTTTAAACGTTGAGATCCCTTTTGATATTGGTTTTTTGCTCGAGGACGATCAATTATAAGCTTGGGGAGGTTGACGGCTGTGAAATATAGCCATCCAGATCTTTTTTCTCTAACATATTGACGAGGATCGATCTCGTCAATGCCCATTGTTATGGACTTGGGTTTTGGAGAAGATGGGGATGCTGGAGATCACGGAACGGTTAGCAAACAAGAAACAAGGGGACATGAGGTTTACCCAGGTTCAGGCCCCCGGAGGGAAAACCCTACTCCTGCTTGTCTTCTCTGATTATGGTGGAACCGAAGGTTACAGGGTGCACAGATGCAATCTGGCGTGGAGGTGTGTATGCGGTGGTGTGCGAGAGATTGTAAGAGAGCCTCCTCGCCGTGCCCTCCTGGCCTTTATATAGAGATAGGCAAGTCCCAGGCACAGATCGAGTCGGTTACAGGTTTTAGGGTTTACCCCTTTGAATTTTCTATCTACTCTAGTCTTGCTCTCCAAGGATCCAAAGGCGCCATGATCCTTCTCCACCCAAAAATCTTCATGGGCTGGTGCATATTCGCCGTGGGCCTTCCTTGGGCTGGACCAGGTATGCTAAGGTAGTGTACTCGTAGGGTATAACCATGTCAGTAGCCCCCGAGTCTGCAGTCGAATCGTAGATTCGGCTGAGGACTGTTCAATCCTTCGGGTGCAGCTAATTCGAGTGTGTGGGGATTGTTGATACGTGTGCCTGACTCTCCCGACGGTTCAGGGTCAGTTAACTATCTTAGGATAAAACAACACGATCTTCTTCAGATTCGAGTCCCTCAACTCAAACCTTGAACATATGTTGGCGTAATTCGACTCAGGCCGCGAAGGACTTACAGGAGTGGAATTCCAGTGAATTTTAAATGATGTACCCAACGCTTCCGTCGGGATTTTTCATCGTGCCTGTTGGCACGGATTCTTACTAGCAGAGCGTAGTCGTGTGTGTTGCCAGTCCATCAGATTATATCTGTAGGTCTTATCTTTGTGTCACAGACACAGCATCCGAATGTTTATCACTGCAGAGGTGTTTCGGGTGGCCAAGGAGAACGTTGCTCATTTAGCGTTAATTGGGGCAGAGTTGCCGAAAAAGTTTTTGCATGATGATCCGAAGGATCGCAGTCGAAGATTCATAGGGTGCGCGACCAGCGCTCCCTATGGGAGTAGCCCCCGAGTGTCTGTTCAAGTCGCAGACTCGAGCAGAGACTTCAATTCAGCCGTTTTTTGGCTTCAGGTCTGTAGGACACAAATTTTCCGGATGCTTGAATACATCCTCCCTTTGGGAGTAGCCCCCGAGTCCGTAGTGGAGTCGCAGACTCGACGTAGGACTCAAAGAATATTTTCATGGTATAGTATTTTGATTACTTTTCAGGTGCGCGGTCAGCGCTCCTGATAGGAGTAGCCCCCGAGTAGTTAATCGAATCGTAGATTCGAGTGACTACTCTTAGCTGTGTAGCCGAAGAATTGTAACCTTTGCTAGTATACCTTTTGATGACGTCAGTGCTGACGATCGGTGACCTCAAGCGTCTGTGGCGCCAGAGATGACTTGACTGGACGAACATGGGTCCCACCTTCTGACTTTGAGTTGACTGGTCACGCGCGGTGTGGAGATAATTACAGCGTCGCCTCGATTTCTGTGCATAGTGGACGGCGTGTGAGCGACGGTTCGCTGCTGTGCTGACACGTGGACGGCCAGATCTTGATGTTGGCTCTAGGTCTTCCCGACGGATGGTCGTCGTGCATCGTCCTCGTACTTATAATCATTTGGGAAAGGTGAATTTGTTTTCACCGCAGCCATTCATGTTTCACTGCTCCCATCTTCTTTGAGCTTTTCTCACTGCGCACTGGAATTTCCCCAAGCCTTTCCTTCCTTGTTTCTGCGTGCTCGTCGTTGTCACCGCCGCACTGCAATGGGGAAGCCCAAGAAGTCCTCCGCTGCAGTTGGCACCAGTGCGGCCACCAGCGGCAAAAAAGGTTCCACCGCCACCCACATCACCGACGGTGGCTGGCGGCGATCGGAGACGCGTGAGGGTGACCTCCTCAAGCTCCATGAGCGGGGCCTGGTACCGAAGGATAGGGAGGCCGTCAAACTTCCCGACGTCGAGGTAATTCCCCGTCCTCCCGCTGGGTTTCGAGTTATGTTCGTCGCCTTTGTCCTTCAGGGCCTTTCCTTCCCAATCCACGATTTTCTCCGTGGATTGCTTTTCCTTTATGGTGTCCAGCTTCATCATCCTTCGCCAAAATCTCTTCTTCGTGTCGCCTATTTCATCGCATTTTGCGAGTGCTGGCTCGGTATCAAGCCACACTTGGGTCTCTTCCGGAAACTCTATTCCGTGAAGAGGTAATCTGGATTTGATGGTGTTTACCCCATTGGGGGCTGCATCATTTCTCTCAAATCCAACCTTCTTTTCTTCTCCTTTTCTATGTCTGAATCTGTCCAGTACTGGCGGAGGCGATGGTTTTACATCCGCGACTCCACAGTGGCCGGACAGGAATTTGGCCTTGCTCCTTTCGACCCCTCCCAGAAAATCGAGCCGAAGAGGTCCTGGAAGAACCAGATCTTGGATGGCGAGGTGGCGGACATAGAGGGGATCTATCATCGAGTGGAGGATCTTCAGCTGATTCTGGATAAGGAGGTGAACGGTGTGGATATCATCCGTACATTTCTTAGACGTCGGGTGCAGCCGCTCCAGGCTAGGGCGCACCCGATGTTTCTTTATTCTGGACGCCGCGATCCGACTAGGGTTTCGGCTGAGGAGTTCTCCAAGGGGGATCTCGACGGGATTCTTCGCCCGCTGCTGAAATACAAGGCTGGAGAGTATATCCCGGGAAGTCGCTGACTCCTCCGTTCTCTGCTTCTCGTCCGGTTCCGCAGGTATAGATCTGTAGCGTGCGCGTAGCGCTGTTTTCGACTGTGTTTTCCTTGTATTTTTTTAGTGCTGAAAATTTGTTTCCTTCTTAAGCAGGAATTCAAGGTGCCAGGCATGTCGCCTCCGCTGCCCAAATTGTTCCCGGATGCACCGGACAATGAGGTAGTGGACTCCATGTCTGCGCTTCCGTCGGCGCGGTCGCCGGCAGAAGAAACCATCGAGTCGAGCGAGGAGCGCACTCGAAAGCGGACGCGGAGCTCGAGGGAAATGTCAGATGCTTCGAATCTGCCGACTCCTAGGGACTCGCTATGCCTTGAGAGTCATAGTGATGGTCATGGGGGCTCTTCCTCTCCTATTCCTGCCGTTCCCGTGCGGGCTGTAGCGCCGCACCCGCCGACGAAGCGGAAGAAGGAAGAGAAGAAGGAAGAAAAGAAGGAAGAGAAGATGTGCAGGAGGACCCCGCCTGTCTTCAACTTGACCGATTTCGACTCGTAAGTTTTCCATTTGCCTTTTGCTTTCTTTTGATTTTTCTTGATTGCTCTTGTCTGATGTTTTCCTTTGCATCCATTCTTCCGACAACTCCTTCAGCGATGGTGCTCGGGAGATGGTGGCGGAGTCGAAGGTTGTTCCTCCTTCTCCTCATACGGTGGCCACCTCTGAAGGCGCTGCTCCGAACCCTTCTCCGCAGGAGGCTCGGGTGGTTGTCGCCCAGAAGACTTCGGCTGGACCTTCGGAGTCGCCTCTAATCACGTAAGTTTCTTTTCTCTTGCCGCGGGGGGAGCCCCCGGGCGTTTTCGGGTGATCTGCTGATCACTTTTGTTTTTTGCTTCTTGTCTCGGGGGAATCCCCCGAGCATCTATATGATGATCTGCTGATCGTTTTTATTTGAGTTTCAGGGGGAGCCCTCGAGCGTTTTTCGTATGTTTAACTTGTTTTGCTCGTTCTTTGGGCGTATCCCCCAAGCCATTCTTTTGACGAGTAGTGCCTTTTGCAGCCTTTTGTGCAAGGCACTAACCAGCCGGTGCAGCAGCACCTGGCATTGGAGGCCAGCTTCAAGGTACGTTCACGAGTTGATCTTTTTGCTGCCTCTTATATTTATTTTTCTGCGATCTGATAAGTGTTCTGCTGATTGCAGAGGACAACAATACCACCCTCTGTGAGCTTGATGCTCTCAAGAAGAGCCTTGAGCGAGCGGAGAAGAAAGCCGAGGACGCCGTTGGTGCGAAGGAGTGTCTCGAGCAGGAGCTAGCCAACGCAGCTGCGGCCAACGAGCGCCTTCAGCAGGAGGTGACGAACCGCGAGGAGCAACTCGCCACCGCTATGGCCTCGCGCGAGAAAGAGGAAGCTGCCAAGCTGATGGCGGCTGCCAAGGCTATTTCGGGTGAGTGGTATTCGTCTTTCTCTTTTTTGGCTTCCTTTTCTTTTCTTGCTGTACTTTTTATTCACGTTGCCCCTTTTCTCTCTTTAGATGCCGCAGGCATCGAGTTTGACCGCGGTGCCCTGGAGCACGGGAGTGCTCTAGATGATGCCACTACGGCGGTCGAAGACCGCTGCAGTACCGTGGTCGGCTAGCTTGCCAAGGCCAAGGAGGTTCTTGGGCGCTTCTATAAGGAGCTCGTCCCCAAGGGCGTTGCCCTCGAAGATGTCGATGCCTTGGCAGATGCACTGTCAGCCGAAGCACCTGCAGCGTACAAGCGCAAGCAGAAAGGCATTGGTGCGTCCGTCGGGCTAGCGATGGCCCTGGCCTTTGGAGCGGAGCTGGATCTTCATCAGATCACCTCCCGGATACCAACGGCTGCTGACGGATCCGAGGTAGCCTTCGCCCTCTTCGCTGCCCGCTGTAAACGTTATGGGCCGAAGTTGATTGACTTGTTGGCTGAGTACGCGCTGAGGAAGCAGGGGGAGGCCAAGAGTAGGCAATCCGGATCCGAGGCTACCCAGGATGCGGCTTCTTAGGCCTTGTAGTTGTAGGATAGCTTTTGTTTCCTTTGTTGTAATTATATCTATGCACAGTTCTTGCGCCACGCAGTGGATTTTTGCTGTACATAATGAATTTCCGAGTTCTGTGTTCATTCGTCTACTTGTTCATATCCTTTTCTTCTTGTACTCTACAGGCCTTCGGGTGATGGTCCCGTTGACACTTCATCTGCACCACAGCTGCGGCCATCCTTGGATGGTGCGTCACAGCTTGTGTTTCTTCGAGACCGCATCCGTAGTCTTGAGAAAGAATTGCTTGGAGTGCGTGGCCACGCCGATGTTTGGAAGTCGAAGGCAGAGCGAGGCGCTGCTAGAGAGGAGTATTTGATGGGGGAGTTGCGTCGTATGGTTGAACAGCTTCAATGTATGATTTTCGAGCTACTGCTGATTGTTTCGGATGCGCCTGTTGGCCTTGCATCTTACTTTTTGCAAGTATTGCAGGTGCTAACCTTGCTCCAAAGGAGGAAAAGGAGCGTGTTGCTGTTCGGATCAACTGCCTGACCCAGCAGGACATGGAGGCCGGCGGGTTCTTTCTGGATGGACAAGCTTCGTTGGCGTCAGTTTTGCACATGATGTTTCCGCTGGATGAGGCGTCATCGACCCTCTAGGGTCTGCTGGCGAAGTTTTGAAATGTGCATCACGTTAGGGAACTGGTGCGGCATCAGCTTGTCGCAGGGGTGAAGGCCACGCTTTCCCTTGTGCGGTTACATCGTCCCGATGTAGATCTGTCCGCTGTAGCAGATGGGCCGCCTCTTCGTCCGGATGGTGGCGAGTGGGATATGCGTCCACATTATGCGGCTGTAAAGCAGCATGCCAAAAAAATTGTAGATCTATTTGAGCAGCGTGCGCAGGTTATTCTTCAGAATAGGTAAGACCTGTAAAAAGATAGATGTAAAATTTGCATATATTCGACTGGGCGTGTTGTGCCCTTTATTGTAAAGGTTTTTGTTGTTTAGAACGTGGTGCTTTGTTTGTATACGTGCCCTTTTCATTAGCCTGACATGGTCAGCTACTCGGGTGTACACGCGTTATCCTTAGTCGACGAAGTCGTGAGGTGGGGGGAGCCCCCGAGTGTGTTGTAACATGGAGTAAAATGAAGGCGATAAGTGAAAATTTTGGGGTGAGACACTTAGCTTTATTCATATCGTAAGGAGGAGGTACATTGTTCGGCTGAGTAGCCTTGACTGAATAGCCTTATTGGAAGTAAAAGATGGAGGTATCTAGGGGTAAAAGCGTCGCAGTTGTGTGATGTTTCATGGGTTGGAGTATGCGACTCCAGACTCCACGTGCTTGAGGCGATAGGCGCCACCTGGGATGTCTTCAGTGACGATGTAGGGTCCTTCCCATGGTGACTCGAATTTCTTCGGTCGCTCTTGCTTGAGTCGCAATACTAGATCTCCTTCGACGAAGAACCTTGGGCGCATCCATAGGTTGTGGTATTTGTGGAGGCTCTGTTGGTACACTGCTGATGGAGCTGCTGCTATATCACGCGCCTCATCGAGTGTGTCGACGGCGTCTTCGAGTGCGGCCGTCGATTCGGCTTCGCTGTAGACAACGACCCGTGAGGCCTTGTGGCGTACCTCTGCTCATAGCACGGCTTCGGCTCCGTGCACCATGAAGAAAGGCGTGTAGCCAGTTGAGCTGTTTGGCGTTGTGCGCAGGCTCCACAGGACCGAGGGTAGCTCTTGTGTCCAGGCTCCTGCGAGTCGCTCGAGTGGGCTCATTAGGCGCTTCTTAATGCCAGCGCAGACGAGGCCGTTGGCCTTCTCAACCTGCCCGTTCGTTTGCGGGTGCGCCACGGAGGCGTATGTGATGTTGATTCCGAGGTCTTCGTAGAAGTCCTAGAATTCTTTGGAGATGAAGTTCGACCCATTGTCTGTGATGATGTTGTGCGGCACGCCGAACCTATAGACAATGGATTCGAAGAACTTGACGGTCGTTTTGCCTTTTTGGTTAGTGACAGGCATGGCCTCAATCCACTTGGTGAATTTGTCGACTGCGACCAGGAGGTAGACGTGACCTCCTTTCGAGGACCTTGGTAGTTTTCCGATCTTGTCGAGGCCCCACTGGGTGAAGGGCCAGGCCAAAGGTATGGGCCTGAGCTCTGATCCGGGTGCGTGCAGTTTATCTGCGAACCTTTGGCACCCGTTGCATCTTCGGACGATGTCCTTGGCGTCGTTCATGGCCGTTGGCCAGTAGAATCCAGCTCGTAGAGCTTTGGCGACGAGGGAGCGGCTGCCCGCATGATGGCCTCAGATGCCCTCGTGGATGTCTTATAGGATGGTTTTGCCGTCACCGATGGTGATGCACCTTTGGAGTACACTCGAAATGCTGCTGTTGTACAGCTCGCCATTGATGATGGTGAAGGCCTTGGACCGGCGAGATATGCGCCGGGCATCTGTCGGGCTATCAGGCAGTTCTCCGTCTATGAGGTACCTTAGGTATGGCCATGTGCAAGTTTCTTCGACTGCCATGACCTGCATTAGGTTGACCACTACGACCTCTGTGTCGAGCTTTTTGGGTCCTTCCTGTCCTTCGGGTAGCGCAGCCCTCGAGTGCTCTGCTTCTTCGGGTGATCCCTTTGGGAATTTCCGTTTGATGGATGGTAGGCAAATCTGTTTGAGGAACACACCTGGTGGCACCCGTGCGCAGGTGGAGCCGATGTTGGCGAGTCTGTCGGCCTCTTCGTTGCTTTATCTTCCAACGTGCCGAAGCTCGCAGCCGTCAAAGTCTCCTTCGAGTGCGTTGTAGAGTGCATGGTACACAATCATGTTAGCGGCGTGTGCATCGCACTCGTTCATCATCTGCTGAACGACGAGGTTGGAGTCACCGTAGATGACTAGGCGCGTCGCGCCGCAGATCTTGGCCATCGTCATGGCGTGGATGAGGGCCTCGTATTCGGCTTCGTTGTTGGAAGCTCGGAATTTCACTCGCTCTCCTTGATCTCCCTGATGAAGTTTGCGTCGAGTAGTCTGTTGACTTCGACTCCGATTGCTTTGGCCCGTGGTTCAGACAGTCGTCGGATGGACTGTTTGACGGGCTTAGCGTCTAGAAAGACATTGAATGCATGGTCGGCGAATTCCCTGGGAACTCCTCGCATGTCCGCAGGACACCAGGCGAAGATTTCCTAGCGGTCAAGGAGGAATTCGACGAGCGCGCTTTCCTATGCGGAACTGAGGTCATTGGCGATCAGCGCCGTCATGGAGGCATCCGTCGGATGTACCTGCACCTTCTTTGTGTTGAAGGTGGAGTCGAAGGACATCTCTGGTGTGTTCTGTCTTGCGACTGGGGGTGCCCCGTTTTCTGTCACCTCGCGGAGCCTTACGAGCTCCTCCTGCATGCCGAATGACTGGGAGATTCTGTTGAAGTCCCTGTCTCAGTGGTCTGATCGTGTGAAGCTCCCATGGACTGTGATGACGCCCATGGGTCCTGGCATCTTTAGTAGCATGTACGCATAATGCGGTACCGCCAGGAATCATGCGAATGCCACGCGCCCGAGGATGGCATGGTATTGTGATGGCCAGTCCACCACTTTGAATTCGAGTCGCTCGCATTGGATGTTATCCGGCTCGCCGAAGATGATGTCGAGCCATATCTTTCCCAGGGGGAATACACCCTTCCCTGGGACGATGCCGTGGAACGTTGTATCAGATTGTTCCAGGCTGCACAGCGGGATCCGCATTGCTGCCAAGGTACTGGCGAAGATCATATTGATGCCGCTGCCACCGTCCATGAAGACGGGGCTCATGTCGAACCCCCCGATCTGCGCCTCAAGCACCAGGGCAGCATGACCTGGGCGAGGGACCTGGAAAGGGTGATCTGAACGGCTGAACGTGATGCAGGACTCTGATCCGCTAAGGTACTCAGGGATGGCGGGAGGAGCGGTCACGGCCAGATTAATTTGGCGGGTGATTTTCTTCTGCACCCTGTTTGTTGGGCGCCCTTTTGGATCATCAGCGATCCTTTCGGCGTAGGGTACCCATGCCCACCATTATTCTGCGCAGGTGCAATTGGATGGTTCCCCAGGTGGTGGTGGAGGAGCTCCATGTGCAGGTGCGTTCCCATATCTCACCTGGTGCAGGTGTGTTCTCGTATCCAGGGTTCGGGGCTTGCTGCCTCATCTGGGCCATGCTCTCGCTGAGTTTCTGGAACTCGCGGCAGTCCTTGAGCATGTGGCTTGCCTTCTTCTTACCATCCTGCTTGTCGATGTAGAAGTGGATGGTGCATGGACCCGACAGTTTGTTGTATGCTGAGGGTCCATCGTCACGGCCACGGCATTGCCATGACTGCGTTGGTCGTTCTCCATCGTGGAAGTTGCTTCCACGGTATCCGTCGTTGCTGCGGTTGCCGTCGCTGCGACGGACGGAGTAGCCAGCCGCGACCATGTCGGGTCCATCGCGATTGTCGTAGACGAGCGATCTCCACTTGCTACGGCGCTCACATTGCTGGCCGTAGTCGTCTTCCTCCTCCAAGTGCGCTCGGTGGATGGAGTCCTCACCGTCGGCCCACCTGTTGGCGATGTCCATGAGGTGGTCGAGTGTCTTGGGCTTGACGCGCACAAGTTCTTCTTTAAAGTCCTGGCGTTTGACGCCGTCCTTGAAGGCGTCGATAGCTCTCTCCTCAGAGATGTGCGCCGCGGAGTTCTTGGTGTTGAACCAACGCAGTATGTACGAGCGAATGGATTCGCCCGTTTGTTGGGTGCAGGCCCGCATCTCCTCGATTGAGGCAGGCCTCTTGCTGGTGCCCTTGAAGTTTTGGACGAAACTGTAAGCCAGCTCCTCCCAGCTTCGGATGGATCCCAAGGATAGGCTGCTGAGCTAGATCCGAGCTGCGCCTGTCAGCTGCAGCTGAAGGCATTGCATGGCGGTTTGCTTGTTTCCGTCGTGCAGCTTGACGGACGACGAGTGGTCGCTGAGCCATGCCTTGGAGTCCTGTGTGCCATCGAACTTTGGAGTGTCCAAAAGAAGCTTGAAGTTCCGCGGCATCCTTGTCCGTCGAACAGATCTACTGAGGCATCGGGCTCCGCAGAGTTCTCCTTCATCATCATCCTCCTCCGATTCAGACGAGCATACCCGCTTGGCGCGTGCCTTGTCAATCTTGCGCTGGGTTAGCTCGCTTCGAGCGTCGTAATCGTGGCTGCGATGGCACGAGCTCTTATGCCTTCGAGGAAGTTCATGCTCTTCATCTTTGGATGAGGGCGTGGGGCTGCGGTTGAACCTGACCACAGCCTTCTTCTTTGGCTCCGCAGGAGCTTCTCCGTGGAGCGCAGCTCCCACGACTCCGAGTCCGGTAAGCGCGGACTTATGCATGGCACTTTTTGGGTCCCCCTCCAGAGGTGGATGGGACGCGAGGTACACGGTGGCCGCCATGATTGCGGCTTGCAGTGTCTTCGGGATGACGTTGCCATCAGCGTCCATCTCCATGAAGGACGCGTTGAGGGCTCGGGTCACCTCGCGACACTCCTTGGGGTCCATGTTCTCCATCCGAGAATGGTGCTTGTTGCCATGGTTGACGTGCGAGCTGGAGCCAATGCCCATGGCGGAGAGCGCAGCTCGCCGCGCACTAGACTTCGAGGCTGCTTGCTTGCACTTGTCAAGCACCTCCTACATCTTCACCTGCTTCTTGTGCTACTCGATTAGGAGCATGTGGTATGCCATCAGCTGGTCCCGTGAGGCACCCATGGGCAAGATCTTGTTGCCTGCTACGGCTCGCGTGCTTGAGCCCATCCTCCTCGCTGAGGTGGATGACCCGATCGGTGTCGTCCCCGTTGGGTGGGGGGACTGGCTTCTTCTGTTCCCTCCATTTCTACCCTGTGGGTTAGGCGGCGGGTTGGGCGTGTGGTGCTCCGCGTCACTCTGGATGACTACGGCGCATTGGTAGCGCTCGTATATTGGATCGCTGCTGTCGTGGCTTTCGGATCCAGAACCGTAGGTCCCTTCATCCGATGGTGGATCACATAGATCTGAGTTGCAGCTGCTGCTGTCATAGGACTCATCTGTCGATGGTGATGTGCGTAGCACGGGGTGTGGATTCCATGAAGCAGGCCTGATCGACGGCAGGGGCACCCGCTCTGGGAGGCGGAGAGTGCCGGTTTGCCCCACCTGGAAGCAGAAGCTTCCGAACAGGATTTCGAGTCCGTCGCCAACGGGCTCGAAGTCTTTCATGGTGGCCGGTGAGTGGGCGGTGAAGTCGAAGGCGCCGAAGAGGAGGTGACTCTCCGTTGCCACGGAGTGGTAGATCTCTTTGGTTGG
Organism: Avena insularis; assembly: GCA_023614405.1. Classification (NCBI taxonomy): domain Eukaryota; kingdom Viridiplantae; phylum Streptophyta; class Magnoliopsida; order Poales; family Poaceae; genus Avena; species Avena insularis. Next base: position 114,916,111 of record CM042687.1, read on the forward strand.
GACCGTCAGGATCGCACAATCAGCGCCCCCAATTCCCACAGACAGCGCCAATTGACGAGGATCGATCTCGTCAATGCCCATTGTTATGGACTTGTGTTTTGGAGAAGATGGGGATGCTAGAGATCGCGGAACGGTTAGCAAACAAGCAACAAGGGGACACGAGGTTTACCTAGGTTCAGACCCCCGGAGGGAAAACCCTACTCTTGCTTGTCTGCTCTGATTATGGTGGAACCGAAGGTTACAGGGTGCGCAGATGCAATCTGGCGTGGAGGTGTGTATGCGGTGGTCTGCGAGAGATCGTAAGACAGCCTCCTTGTCGTGCCCTCCTGGCCTTTATATAGAGTTAGGCAGTTCCTAGGCACAGATCAAGTCGGTTACAGGTTTTAAGGTTTACCCCTTTGAATTTTCTATCTACTCTAGTCTTCCTCTCCAAGGATACGAAGGCGCCACGGGCCTTGTCCACCCTAAAATATTCATGGGCTGGTGCTTATTCGCCGTGGGCCTTCCTTGGGTTGGACCAGGTATGCTAAGGTAGTGAACCCGTAGGGTATAACCATGTCACATATATATCTTCCTCTAACAATTATCTGTTATTCCCATCATATCGTTTTTCATAGCTACTGGTGAAAACCAAAGACCCTAGGCCCTCTCTCTCTCCATCGTCAACAACAACAAGATCACAAACTCTTAGTTCGGTGAAAATGCAATAGGAATTCTAAAACTCTCGAAGGTCCGTTTAAGTAATCTCACTTTGCTTTCTGCTTCCAGAGGAATCGATAAACCTAGGTCTACTAGGGAAAGAGAGCTATACTACATCTGTGATCCTGATCGAAGGTATCAACGCCGCCCTATATAAAGGCTCCTCCTACTACCTTAGAACGGATCGATCCTTAGCGATCTAAACAGTAGACATTCATCCTCCATTGTACCCTCGAGAATCCAAGCGAGCAATACAACAAAGTAGGAGTAGGGGCTTTACCTCATCATGAGGGTCCTGATCCTTGGTAAAAAACACAGTGTCACCTCTCTACCGTGATTCTAACATCGACGTCACCACCGTCGCTGAGGCTCCTTGAGAACGTGTGTTTAGGACCTCTCAAACCTAGGGATTGTTGGATCCTAGTTCCTTCATGGGACAAATCTCCAACATTTGGCGCGCAAGGTAGGGGCTGAGGCGCGCTTTCGAAGACCCCTTGCACAGTCGATGCCATGGAAACAAGCGTACGTGCGGAGGCCGGACAGACCGGCGCTGCGTACCGAGGTCTGTCGGGGATGGTCACCTGCATCCTTGGCGGATCCCAGGCTCCCGCCTCCGGGTGCCACATCAATCAGTTCTCCCATGGACTGGCCGTGGCGAGGCCTGGCTCCACCGTCATCCCACTCGAGTGGTCCCAACAGCCACTCACCTTTGGAGCCACAGACCATTCGAGATCCACACGCCTCGTGGAAGCCGTGCTGATGGTATTCACCCCTATTCTAGGAGGAGTCTACATGCCCAATATGCTCATCGATGGCGGGGCTGGCTGAACATGCTTTCGAAATAGGCGTTCTGGCAGCTAGGGGTGCCTGTGGCATGCCTACACCCCGTGCCGCCGTTCGTCAGGGCAACGCCGGGTGCTACCGTTCCCCTCGGGCGGGTACATCTCCCCTTCACTTTCGGGACGAGTGAAAACTACCATATGGAGTTCATCGACTTCAATGTCGCCTCGATTGGTCTACCCTACAACGCCATCCTGGGCTACTCAGTGTTGGCCACGTTCATGGAGGTCACCCATAACACCTACAACCAAGCCAAGATGTCGGGGAGCGCCGGGACTAAGGGTGTAGGTGGGACTGCCCGCGGGAAGCCCGCATATGTCCGCACAGTCCCACACAATTTAAGTGGGTGTCCCACGGGAGCCCGCGAAACTTATGCGGGTGTCCACTATCCTGCGTATACCCACATATACCCGCAAATATGTTACTATAATTATTGCTTGTATAATGTTTATAAAAATATTTTAGTATATAATACGATCAACATTTAGCACTTCAATGTATTAATTATTTTTTCTACTTTTTGAGTGACTCGCCATTCTTTCTACTAGACATAATATTTGCTTGATTGAGAAATTCCTACACCTTTTGATCCAAATTAATGTCCTCATATTTGGCTAGATTCGGTTGTATCTAGCACTAAATATGTCTAGATATATTCGAATCTAGACAAATATAAAAATATTGATTTGGATCGAAGTAGCTTTTTTAATGTTCGCGCTCGATCGTGGGCTTCCCACGAAAAACCACTATTTTTTCTTATTTACCCGCGGGTGTCCCGCATAGCCTTTTATGTGGGCTTGGGTAGTGGGCTCTGCGGGCAGCCCACTCCCACATGCATCCTGAGCCGGGACTCCTATCACGGTGATAAGGTTGAAGCCACGCGCTCCCTCGAACAATCCTTCAAGGAGGCAGTGGTCACGGCCCCATGAGACAAGGAAGCATCCCCCTACAGTAGCCATTCGCACGCTAGCGAGGCCCCGAGGGCTGGCGGCCAAGCGCCGGTTACGTTCCCTCTAGGGTACGTCGCGTATACCCTCGGCATCGCGGGAAGGAAAAAGCCCTCTTTTTCCTAGAAGCGGGTGGAAACCAAGAAGATCCCTCTCGATCCGGCGGACCTGGGGTCTACTGTCACCATTGGCGCCACCTCTCCCCTAAGAGAGAGCAGGCACTCTTCACCTTCCTTAGGGACAACGTGGACAAGTTCGCCTGGACCCATCCAATTTAACGGGAGTGCCTCGAGAGGTGATCGAGCACCACCTAGAGGTATGCCCCACGACACGCCCATTGAAGTAGAGGGATGGGAATATTTCCATGGAAAATCAGCTATTCATTGTTACTAATATGGGGAAGCTCGACAAGGCGGATATCGTCAAGGAGGTCTTACACACTGAGTGGTCGGCCAACCCGGTCATGGTCCCTAAGGCCACCGGTGGCGGACGGCTATGCGTCGACTTCACGGACCTCAACAAGGCCTACCCGAAAAACCCATTCCTGCTCCCGTAGATATACCAAATCGTGGACTCCATAGCAGGGTGCGACCTCCTGTGTTTCCTAGACGCCTTCTCCCGATACCATCAGATCAAGATGGCTAAGGAGGACGACGAGAAGATGGCCTTCATCACCCCGTGCGGCGTGTACTGCTACACGTGCATGCCGTTTGGCCTCAAGAACACCGACGCACCTTCTAGATACTCATGTGCATCACACTGGGCGAGAATACGGGAAGGAACGCGGAGGCTTACATCGAAGAAATCGTGGTCAAGATTTGGGAGAAGAACACCTTGGTAGCAGACCTGACGGAGACTTTTGCCAACTTGCGCCGGGAAAACATCAATCTCTACCCCGCCAAGTGCATGTTCGGAGTCCCTTCGGGCAAGCTTCTCTGTGTCCTGGTGTCACACCGAGGCATTGAGGCTAACCCCGATAAGGTTAGGGCCATCAAGGAAATGCGCCCGCCCACGCGGCTAAAGGAGATGCAACATCTGGTGGGGTGCATGGCGGCTGAAAGGACTATATTTTCCCTTGCCATTTTGGTGATGATTACAATCCCACTTGTGATCTAACCGTGTGCTTGAGTTTTAGGTTAATTGCTTGTGATGGAATATATGAAGTGGGTGGATGCTCTCTTTGGGATCTCATGAAGGTGGCGGTCTTTTGTTCTTTCTATTTCTCTCATTTTATTGCTTTAGATCTCCATACTATCAAGATGGGGTCCACATCGAAAGGCTGTGGGAATCATCTGTTTTTGCACAAACAATATATGCACCTCCATAGCCATCCTACTCTTCTGAGTGAGAGCGAGGTTGTAATCTGTTGGTGCATTTTTTCTGATCGGAACTTCCGGCCAGGCGCTGGAAGTTCCGCTCAGGGCTCTCTGTGAGGTGGATCTGGAACTAAGTTCTGATCCAACTTCCAATGGAAGTTCCGGCCAGCTCCCAGAACCTTCTATTTTGATATGTTCTATTCGGTGGAACTTCCACCGGATGTTGCACCGGAAGTTCCGATCAGGAATTTCCGTCGCTTCTTCCACTGAGACCCTGAGCAGAACTTCCGCCCAGGTGCCGGAACTCTGGTAAGAAAATGTTTTTGACCCGGTTGTTCCGCCCCGTGTTCCACTCCAAGTTGCGCTCAGGTTCAGTACACTTCTGTTTGGAAGTGTTCTATTTGATGGAACCTGGGTCGGAACTTGCATTGGAAGTTTCATCGGAACTTCCGGTCGTTCTGACCGGAACTTCTGGTCAGGCTTTTGGAGCATGCGTCAATGTCCAAATTACCGTTGGTGCTACGCTGGGCGGAACTTCCGGCGAGGTCACGAACTGTCCAACGGTTCAGTTTGGAGGGAGCCTATTTAAGGCGCCCTCCTTCTTCCTCCTACCTAACTCTTAAATTTTCTCTCTCCTCCATTAAAAAGAGATCTTCACCTCACTAGATCTCTCTCCCTAGCCACTCAAATCACTTGATCTTTTGAGAGGTGAGGGAGGTGACCTAGATCTACACCTCCACAAAAGAAGATTTGATTCCCCCCACCTATCCTTTGTGGATCTTGCTACTCTTGGATTTCATGGAACCCTACATGGTGTAGGGCATCCTCGGATCTAAGGGCATGTGTTGTAAAGATCTGTGGTGTCGTTGAGGGCCTCCAATTGAGTTGTGGAGCTTCACCCTCAACCTTGTTATAAAGGTTTCGATTGGCGCCTTCAAGGTCATAGTTAGTGGATTCTGAGGCCTCCTTTGTGGGGGAGCTCACCGGAGAAGAAGGTGAGGCCTTTGTGGCGCTCGGGTGACCTTGTGTGGCCTTGACACCTCTCCAACATAGACGTAGCTCCCTTGGGAGTGAACTACGAGAATTATATTTCCGTGTCCCTGCTCTGGTTATCTTGTTCCCTACCTTTACTACTTGCTCTTTACCGCTCTTGTGTTCGTTGTTCGTTCTCTAGAATATAGGTTGTTCATCTAGTTGCATATCTAAAGTGTTGGAGATATGCCCTAGAGGCAATAATAAAAGTAGTTATTATTATATCTTTGTGTTTATGATAAATGTTTACATTCATGCTATAATAGTATTAACAAGGAAACATTAATACTTGTGTGATTTGTAAACTTAATTTGAAGTCCCTAGTAAAGCCTCTATATAATACTATCTTGTTGGTTAATGGATGATTGTGGTTTCCCTATCATGAACATTGAGATGTTATTAACAACAAGATCATATCGTTAGGAGAATGATATGATGGACATACCCCTATAGATAAGCATAGCATAAAGATCAAGTCATTTTAATAGTTCAATTGCTATATGCTTTCTGATACATAGTAATCTGATTCCTTCGACCATGAGATCATGCATATCACCTTTACCGGATGGATGCTTTGATGACATCAAACACCACACCGTAACTGGGTGGCTATAAAGGTGGCATTGAGTGTTCGGAAAGTATTGGTTGAAACACATGGATCAAGAGTGGGATTTGTCCATCCATATGACGGATAGATATACTACAGGCCCTCTCGGTGAAATGTCATCCAATTAGCTTGCAAGCATGTGACTGGCTCACAAGGGATCACATATCACGGGAACGAGAAAAGAGTACTTATCGGTAACGAGGTTGAACTAGGTATGCAGAGATACCAACGATCATAACCTCGGATAAGTAAACTATCATGAGACAAAGGGAAATTGATATCGTATGTAAGTGGTTCATTCGATCGCAAAGTAATCGTAGAAATATGTGGGAGCCATATGAATTTCCAGATTCTTCTATTGGTTATTGTTCGGAGAAGTGTCTCGATCATGTCCGCATAATTCACGAACCGTAGGAGACACATAAGGATTGACGTTGTTTGAGTAGTTATGGAATGATGAGAAAGAGACCGAATGTTGTTCGGAGTCCCGGATGGGATTCGGGATATCACGAGGAGATCCGGAATGGTCCGGAGAATAAGATTCATATAAGGAAAGTCCCGTTTCGGAGTTGGGGAATGGTTCCGGTGTTTTCATCGGGAATGTTCTAGAATGTTCCGGAATGTCCGGCACTCCGGAGGGGAAGGGTACATGAATGTGTTGTATCAAGTTGGTATGATTGCATCATGTACTAAGTGTCATCGCTGAACCAAATAAAGGATTAATTTAAATCCTAGTTTGAAAAGTCAAATAGCTAGTTTGAAAAGTCAAACGTCTAAATTTGGAAAGAGGAAAAGAGGAGGAGTGGGAAACCGAGTTAGGGAGGAGTTCCCTCCTCCAACCGGCGGCGCACCACCCAAGCCGAGTTGGGGAGGGACTCCTCTCCCTCCCCTTGGCCGGCCGGCCCCTCCACCTATATAAGGAGGGGCAGGGCTCCCTCCTAGACACACACAAGATCCTCTCCTCCAAACCCTAGTACCAAGCCGCCGCCGCCTCCAAGCCGCCGCCGGCCCTAGGGCACTCGCCGCCACCGCCTAGGTGAAACCCTAGCCGCCGGCACTAGCCCCTCCTCGGCGTGTCTAAACCCTAGATCGTCGAAGGACTCTCTCATACTCCACCATACTCGCTCCGGCTTAAGGCGAAGCCCTGCGAGATCTCCCCTCTACTTCCGGTACCACGCCGTTGTGCTGCCAGAATCGCGAGGAGAGTGCTACAACCTCCGCCTCTTTTGGAACAAGGAGAGGAAGGTCTTCGTCGATACCGAACATGTGACCGCCAGGCCTTGAACGCAGTGCCGGAAGGATCGTCTACACGATCTTGAGATCGGGAAGAGTACGACTACATCACCCACGAGAATCCGCTCTCGTTAAACACTTTGGAATCTTTGAGGGTGAGTTATTCCATCGACTCGTTGCTACAATTTAGTAGATAGATCTTGGCTTGTTTGTTTGTATGCGGTAGAAAATTTTTGTTTTCCATGCTACGAAACCCTAAAGTGGTATCAGAGCCGTGTCTATATGTAGATCTGTTGCACGAGTAGAACACAATGGTCATTGTGGGCGTTGATGCTTTTATTGTCGATTGCTTCTTGTGTACTTTGCATCTTGCGGGATGTTGGGATGAAGCGGCCCGGGCTAACCTTACATGACATCGTTCATGAGACTTGCTCCACGCTTAACATGCAACTTGTATTGCATAAGTGGCTTTATGGTGCTGTTTCTCCTAGCATAGTTAAGATCCAATTTACAACGGGTGATTAACAATACTAGTATCAATGTTGTGGTTCATGTTCGTAAGTTAGAACGACACTTATTGAAAGCCCCAAACCACGTAAAACATGCAAAGAAAGTAGAGGCGTCTAACTTTGTTTTGCAGGGGTGTGCTATGATGTGATATGGCCATGATTGTGATTATATTTGATGTATGCAATGTTCCTTATTGTACGTTGGCAACCGGCAGGAGCCATATGGTTGTCTTTAATTTATGTTAAGACCCGCGTGTCTATTCAAAGTAGTTGTAATAGTTGAAGCCGGTGGACGACAACCATGAAGAAGCGTCATTGACCTTGATGCAATGCCGGTGATGATGGAGATCATGTTCATTCTAGAAGATGGAGATCGGAAGCACATAGAAGAAAGGCCATATCATATCACATATTATGAATTGCATGTGATGTTAATCCTTTATGCATCTTGTATTGCTTAGTAGACAACGGTAGCATTATAAGATGATCCCTCATGCACATGAATTTCAAGTCATAAAGTGTTCACCCTTAGTTAGCACCGTTGCTAAAGCTTGTTGTTTCGAAGCACCACGTGATGATTGGGTGTGTTAGATTCCGCAAGTGTATACAACGTGAGCAAGCCAGATTTGCTCATGCGGAAACTAAGGTTTGATCTTGACGAGCCTAGCATGTACAGACATGGTCTCGGAACACGGATCACCGAAAGGTAAAGCATGAATCATATAGTAGATATGATGAACATGTCGATTGTTCGCCATTGAAACTATATCAACTCTCGTGATGATCGGTGTTGATGTGGTGGATTTGGTTCGTGTGATCACTAAAACAATGTGAGGGATATTGTTTTGAGTGGGAGTTCACCTAGATTAATTTTATTATTAATTTGAACTCAATTTGTCATAAACTTAGTCTAAAACTATTGCAAATATGTTGTAGATCAATGGCATCCCCTACCATCAATTTTAATGCGTTCCTAGAGAAAGAAAAGTTGAAAAACAATGGAAGCAACTTCGCGGATTGGTTCCGCAATTTGAGGATTGTCCTCACAGCTGGTAATTTGACCTATGTCTTTGGATGCACATTGGGTGACCCACCTGCAGCTACTGCTTCCGATGAAGTAAAGAATGTTTACCTCACTCGGAAGACTTAGTACTCCACAGTTTAGTGTGCTATCTTGTATGGTTTAGAATCGGAGCTTCAGAAAAGGTTTGAGAATTCAGACACATACGATATTGTCGAGGATCTCAAATTGATCTTTGAGACTCATGCGGCAATTGAAAGCTATGAGGCTTCTGAAAAGTTCTTTAACTACAAGATGGAAGAGGGTAGCTCCGTCAGCGAGCATGTGCTTAAGATGTCTGGGCATGCAAACAAACTTCAAAGCTTCGGTATAGTGATTCCCAATGCTTTGGGGATTTACCGTGTCCTCCAATCACTGCCACCAAGTTACAAGAACTTTGTGATGAACTACAACATGCAAAACATGAACAAGACGTTGCCAGAACTCTTTGCCATGTTGAAATCTGCAGAAGTGGAGATCAAGAAAGAGCACCAAGTGTTGTTGGTCAATAAGACCACCAAATTCAAGAAAGGCAAGTCTAAGCAGAAGGGACACTTCAAGAAGGGTGGTAAGAAAGTTACCACGCTGACAAAGAAGACCAAGGCTAGACCTAAGCCTGATACTGAGTGCTTTTACTGCAGGGAGAAGGTCACTGGAAGCGGAATTGCCCAAAGTACTTGGCGGATTTGAAGAACGGCAACATCAAGAAGAAAGGTATATCTGATATACATGTTATTGATGTGTATCTCACTAGTACTCGTAGTAGTGCACGGTATTTGATACTGGTTCGGTTGCTCATATTTGTAACTTTCAAACAGGTCTTTGTAGAATAAGCGGAAGCTAGCGAAGAACGAGGTGACGATGCACGTTGAAACGGATCAAAGGTTGATGTGATCGATGGCACGCTACCCCTTCATCTACCATCGGGATTAGTTTTCTACTTAAATAATTGTTATTTGGTGCCTGCGTTAAGCATGAACATTATATCGGGATCTTGTTTATTGCGAGACGGTTACTTGTTTAAGTCCGAGAATAATGGTTGTTCGATTTATATGAGTAATATGTTTTATGCACATGCACATTTGATAGATGGTCTATTCTTATTGAATCTCGATAGTGGAAATACACATATTAATAACATTGAGGCTAAACGTTTGAAATCAAGCGATAACTCGACCTATATGTGGCACTGTCGTCTTGGTCACATTGGAGTGAAGCGTATGAAGAAACTCCATTCCGATGGACTTCTTGAATCACTTGATTTCGAATCACTTGATAGATGCGAAGCATTTCTGATGGGTAAAATGACTAAGACTCCATTTTCTGGTATGATGGAGCGAGCTACGGACTTGTTGGAAATCCTACACACCGATGTGTGTGGTCCAATGAGTGTAGCATCGCGTGGTGGTTATCGTTATGTTCTTACCTTCACGGATGACTTGAGTAGATATGGGTATATCTATTTCATGAAACATAAGTCCGAAACTTTCGAGAAGTTTAAGGAATTTCAAAGTGAGGTAGAGAATCAACGTAACAAGAAGATTAAATTTCTACGTTCTGATCGTGGAGGTGAATATCTAAGTTACGAGTTTGGCGAGCATTTGAAGAAATGCGGAATACTTTCATGATTGACACCGCCGGGAACACCACAACGTAATGGTGTGTCCGAACGTCGTAATCGAACTCTCTTAGATATGGTTCGTTCTATGATGTCACTTATAGATTTACCGCTATCATTTTGGGGTTATGCATTAGAAACAGCCGCATTCACTTTAAATAGGGCACCGTCTAAATCCGTTGAAACGACACCGTATGAATTATGGTTTGGGAAGAAACCTAGATTGTCGTTCCTTAAAGTTTGGGGGTGCGAAGCCTATGTAAAGAAGTTACAATCGGACAAGCTTGAACCCAAAGCGGAAAATGCGTCTTCATAGGATACCCGAAGGAAACTATTGGGTATACCTTCTATCATAGATCCGAAGGCAAAATCTTCGTTGCCAAGAATGGATCCTTTCTAGAGAAGGAATTTCTCGAAAGAAGTGACGGAAGGAAAGTAGAACTTGGCGAGGTTGTTGAACCTTCTCTCGAATTGCGAGTAGCGCAAAGACCGGAAGAAGTTCCTGTGGTGCCTGCACCAATAAGAGAGGAAGCTAATGATGATGATCATGAAACTTCGGTTAAAGTTGCTACAAAGCCTCGCAGGTCAACGAGAACTCGTACCACTCCAAATTGGTATGATCCTGTTATGAGTGTCATGTTGGTGGACAACACCGATGACCCTGAGACATATGAGGAAGCGATGATGAGCCCAGATTCCAATAAATGGCAAGAAGCCATGAAATCCGAGATTGGATCCATGTACGAAAACCAAGTATGGACTTTGGTGGACTTACCGGATGGCCGGAAGGCTGTCGAGAACAAATGGATCTTCAAGAAGAAAACAGATGCTGATGGTAATGTTACTGTCTATAAAGCTCGACTTGTCGCAAAAGGGTTTCGACAAATTCAAGGAGTTGACTACGATGAGACTTTCTCACGAAGCTAAAGTCTGTGAGGATTATGTTAGCAATCGCTGCATATTACGATTATGAGATATGGCAGATGGATGTCAAAACAGCATTCCTCAATGGAGACATTGATGAAGAGTTGTATATGATGCAACCCAAAGGTTTTGTTGATCCTAAAGATGCTAACAAGGTATGCAAACTTCAACGGTCCATCTATGGATTGAAGCAAGCATCCCGAAGTTGGAATCAACATTTTGATAAGGTGATCAAAAGTTTTTGTTTTATACAAACTTATGGAGAAGCTTGTATTTACAAGAAAGTGAGTGGGAGCTCTGTAGCATTCTTAATACTATATGTGGATGACATATTGTTGATTGGGAATGATGTAGACCTTCTTAATAGTGTCAAGGAATATTTGAATAATAGTTTTTCAATGAAGGATCTTGGTGAAGCAGCTTACATATTAGGCATAAAGATTTATAGAGATAGATCGAAACGCCAAATATCATTGTCACAAAGTACATATTTGGGAAAAGTTCTAAAGAGGTTTGGAATGGAAGATAGCAAGAAAGGGTTCTTGCCCATGTTGCCCAATACGACCTTGAGTAAAACTCAAAGTCCGACATCAGCAGAAGATAGAGAAAGGATGAGTAAGACTCCCTATGCCTCAGCCATAGGATCTCTAATGTATGCCATGCTATGTACTAGACCCGACATTGCATATGCTGTTAGTTTAACTAGCAGATATCAAAGTGATCCAGGAGTGGATCATTGGACAGCAGTCAAAAACATCCTTAAGTACTTGAGAAGAACTAAGGATATGGTTCTTTCTTATGGAGGTGATGAACAACTCGTTGTTAATGGTTACACCGATGCTAGTTGTAACACCGATCTGGATGATTCTAAATCACAATCTGGATACGTATTTATTTTGAATGGTGTAGCAGTTAGCTGGAGGAGTGCAAAGCAAAGCGTTGTGGCGAGATCTTCAACTGAATCGGAATACATGGCTGCTTCGGAGGCTTCACAAGAAGCGATATGGATGAAAGAGTTCATTACAGATGGGGGTGTGGTTCCTAGTGCGTTGGACCCAATGTCTATCTACTGTGATAACATGGGCGCCATAGCCAATGCGCAAGAACCAAGGTCACACAAGAAGCTGAAGCATATCAAGCTACGTTTTCACGCTATTCGAGAACATATCCAAGATGGGTATATAAAGATTTGCAAAGTACACACAGATCTGAATGTGGCGGATCCGTTGACTAAACCTCTCCCGAGGGCAAAACATGACCAGCACCAAACTGCCATGGGTGTTCGATATATTACCATGTAATCTAGATTAGATGACTCTAGTGCAAGTGGGAGACTGTTGGAGATATGCCCTAGAGGCAATAATAAAAGTAGTTATTATTATATCTTTGTGTTTATGATAAATGTTTACATTCATGCTATAATAGTATTAACAAGGAAACATTAATACTTGTGTGATTTGTAAACTTAATTTGAAGTCCCTAGTAAAGCCTCTATATAATACTAGCTTGTTGGTTAATAGATGATTGTGGTTTCCCTATCATGAACATTGAGATGTTATTAACAACAAGATCATATCGTTAGGAGAATGATATGATGGACATACCCCTATAGATAAGCATAGCATAAAGATCAAGTCATTTTAATAGTTCAATTGCTATATGCTTTCTGATACATAGTAATCTGATTCCTTCGACCATGAGATCATGCATATCACCTTTACCGGATGGATGCTTTGATGACATCAAACACCACACCGTAACTGGGTGGCTATAAAGGTGGCATTGAGTGTTCGGAAAGTATTGGTTGAAACACATGGATCAATAGTGGGATTTGTCCATCCATATGACGGATAGATATACTCTGGGCCCTCTCGGTGAAATGTCATCCAATTAGCTTGCAAGCATGTGACTGGCTCACAAGGGATCACATATCACGGGAACGAGAAAAGAGTACTTATCGGTAACGAGGTTGAACTAGGTATGCAGAGATACCAACGATCATAACCTCGGATAAGTAAACTATCGTGAGACAAAGGGAAATTGATATCGTATGTAAGTGGTTCATTCGATCGCAAAGTAATCGTAGAAATATGTGGGAGCCATATGAATTTCTAGATTCCTCTATTGGTTATTGTTCGGAGAAGTGTCTCGATCATGTCCGCATAATTCACGAACCGTAGGGAGACACACTTAAGGATTCGATGTTGTTTGAGTAGTTATGGAATGATGAGAAAGAGACCGAATGTTGTTCGGAGTCCCGGATGGGATTCGGGATATCACGAGGAGATCCGGAATGGTCCGGAGAATAAGATTTATATAAGGAAAGTCCCGTTTCGGAGTTGGGGAATGGTTCCGGTGTTTTCATCGGGAATGTTCTAGAATGTTCCGGAATGTCCGGCACTCCGGAGGGGAAGGGTACATGAATGTGTTGTATCAAGTTGGTATGATTGCATCATGTACTAAGTGTCATCGCTGAACCAAATAAAGGATTAATTTAAATCCTAGTTTGAAAAGTCAAATAGCTAGTTTGAAAAGTCAAACGGCTAAATTTGGAAAGAGGAAAAGAGGAGGAGTGGGAAACCGAGTTGGGGAGGAGTTCCCTCCTCCAACCGGGCCGCACCCAAGCCGAGTTGGGGAGGGACTCCTCTCCCTCCCCTTGGCCGGCCGGCCCACTCCACCTATATAAGGAGGGGCAGGGCCTCCTAGACACACACAAGATCCTCTCCTCCAAACCCTAGTACCAAGCCGCCGCCTAGGTGAAACCCTAGTCATGGCACTAGCCCCTCCTCGGCGTGTCTAAACCCTAGATCGTCGAAGGACTCTCTCATACTCCACCATACTCGCTCCGGCTTAAGGCGAAGCCCTGCGAGATCTCCCCTCTACTTCCGGTACCACGCCGTTGTGCTGCCGGAATCGCGAGGAGAGTGTTACAACCTCCATTTTCTGGAACAAGGAGAGAGGAAGGTCTTCGCGAGCGATGGACGTGCAGGGCTAACTTAGGAGCATTGGCCGGAAGGATCGTCTACGCGATCTTGAGATCGGGAAGAGTACGACTACATCACCCACGAGAATCCGCTCTTGTTAAACACTTCGGAATCTTCGAGGGTGAGTTATTCCATCGACTCGTTGCTACAATCTAGTAGATAGATCTTGGCTTGTTTGTTTGTATGCGGTAGAAATTTTTTGTTTTCCATGCTACGAAACCCTACATAAAGAACTTACCTTCTTGCTTATCCTAAAATTGAGTAACAAATTATAAATAGGTAGTCGCCTATTCACCCCCTCTAGTCGATTCAAAGTCGGTACTTTCAACTGTTATCATAGCCAAGGCTCTTATTTCGGGCTTTACCGCCTAAGAGACAATGGCCGACGAAGGGGGTAGTAAAATTGAAAACTACAAGAACTTGGCTGTCGTGGAAATGACCACGGCAGATGCTGCAATCGGCAGCCAGTAGTAAAACATGGGGCAAGGGCGGCCAGCCATCTGCGGTGTGAGATGAGGGCGGAGACACAAGGATTTACCCAGGTTCGGCCCCCCGGAGGGTAAAGACCTACTCCTGCTAGATTGTATTATGGTGACAGTACAATGGGGCAAGCTCGGCGGCTAGGCAGCGAGTCGCTTGGGTGTATGATGGAACGTACCCTCTGTGTGTCCTCTAGGGAGGTTTATATAGACTCACCTCCCTAGGTTTTACAGATCTCAACCGAATCAGTTAAGGTTTCAGCGATCCTTTAACCTAATCCGACTGGGCCTATCTACGCTTCTGGGCCTTCAGCTTCCAGTCGCTTGAGTCCACGCCAGATCTTGATCCAGTTGTCGTCCTGTAGGCCCACTCGCTGGCACCTGGGCCAGTCGGAAACGTCTTGCTCGGTATACCCCGGTAGGCATATCCCCATCAGTAGTCCCCGAGGCCATCGTTGATTGGTCGCAGGTGTTTGCTGGCAGTCGGTGTATACGGGTCCAATGCGGACGCCCAGTCGAATCGGCGATGGACTCCTGAATAAAGGAAAAACTGGTTATTCTAGTCGCAATAACGGCGACCGATCGGTCATGACTTGGCGAAACGGGTCGTGAATACTCGATCCTTTGTAGTGATCGGGTCGGTGAGTCGTCGAGTCGCGCGGAGCGACGGGTCGAATGGATGAAGTTGGACCGTCAAGTGGGGCCCAAACTAGCCGTTGGGGTAATCCAACGGTAAGATTTAAAAGCCACTACAACACATGCCCTTGGAATCGGGGTATACCCACATGATGGGGGAATACTAATCGGGGTATACCCACGAAGTGGATTCGCCAGCTGGATTGAGTCGATTGGAACCTAGCCTTGAACGGGTCGACTCGCCCAATACGGCGACTGGCGCATGCTGGACCCAAACGAGTGGCGCCGACTGGAGGCCCAAGACGGCGACTTCAATAAAAAGCCCACTAGCACTTGTAAACCCTAACTGGCTGCATATATCAAGCCACCAGGGGCACCCCATGAGGGATCCTCGCCCACAATAGATTAGATCTAGTCTCTCCCTCCGCCTACGGCGGCTCCCATGTAAACCAATCAATGATCATATAATGGATTGATAGCAGGACGTAGCGATCCTCCACAGAGGGGACGTGAACCTGGGTACATCGTGTTCCAATCTCGCTCCCGGATTCTCCTACATCGCCTTGCTCCCTCTACGTAAGCTACCCCCAGTAGCATCTGCCGTGCAATACCACGGCAGTTGGCGTCCACCGTGGAGCAAGCGGTGCTTGCAGGGTGATAATCCGGGCGAGATCCCGTAGCATCAACTTGTTCGCATCACGTCACATCATCAATTCGCCAAGATTGCCGGCATCCATCTTCCGCAGCTATGAGCCAGATCGATCTAGAGGCAGCCACACATACAATAAGCGTGGTGTGGCCATACCTAGGTTGGAGCGCAAGCAGCGGCCGCCATGGATCCATGTGCCAAATAAATATATGGGCAAACTGATTCATGTACGTACTGGTTTCCGATCTAGCAGAAGCGAGTTTTGATCTAGTTGGAAATTTTTAACGTCTCATCAAACTCCCGATTGCATGTCCTATGCGTGTTTGTCCTTTTTTGCTAAACTGGGTTAATCCAGATTAAACTATCTACTAATCATTGTTGTTTCTATTCATGAACCTGCACGAGGAATAAACCTGGAAACCGGCCCAAAGACTACCTCGAGGATACCTGCATTTGTTTTACGGATGGGATCCTTTGTCGTCGACCGTGACCAGATCGCATCGGGACGTGCGGCACCAGAACTATCACCGGAAACTTTCCACGCTCAAAACTCGCCTCACTCCTCGCGGACTCACCACCCTTGCGGACTCGGGGACTCTCCTGCCGCGACTCACCCCTCGCGGATTTGTCATGTTCGACGTCTTGCCGTTGCAGACTCATCGTGCTAACAGCTAAGTTTCTTTACACTTATACATGCTATGAGTCCAAAACATATATGCATCTTCATTCATTCTTCAAAGCCGACCATGCAGTCACATATGATCCTTTTAGAGACCAAAATCATACTTTGGATCGATTTCAGTTTTGTCTGCTGTTTATTCACGTCCGTCGAAGTAGTGAGGCTGGATACCAAAAGGCCGACCTTGTCTCCGGGTTCAACAGTCTGGCATCATGTCCCTGTTACCCGGCAAGCGTTTGATGCTGGAGGTCTGCCTACTCATGAAAAGACACGCATAAGCCTTACATACTGTCCATCGATCCACATAACAAAAGTGCATTTTCTTCAACATCTACAATTTGCACGTCTTACAAATGTTGAATATATTTCATAAATACACCTTATTGCAGTCGTACTTTTTCCACCTTCTCAGCAAAACGGTGTATTTTTCGATACTCGCCCGCCGCTTTCGAACTCGGCGCTTCGCCGTCGCTTTCGCCGCGCTTTCGGGCTCGGCGCTTCGCCGTCGCTCGACTTCAGCGCTTTCGCGGCGTCGCTTGACCTCATCACTCGCTTCTCGAAGGCTTGGCGCTTCGCCGCCGCTCGACCTCGCCACTCGCCGCTTTCGGGACTCGGTGCTTGTCGCTCGACCTCGCCGCCTTTCGCCTTTCGGGACTTCAGCGCTGGCCGGTCGCCGACCTCGCCGCTCGCCAAGGCTTCGGGACTTCGTTTCGGTCGCTCGACCTCGCCGCTCGCCGCGCTCGGGGACTCGTCACTCGCCGGTCTCTCGACCTCTCCACTCGCCATGCTCGGCAACAAACTCTACTATATTCAGAATATGCATCTCTAAAAGAGCCTCAAGTCGCCTCTACAAGCCAACTCGATCCTCGGGGACTACTCCTAGGCATGCTGCATGTACGCGTGGTTCCACGACCGCGGCTCGCCCTCGTCGACTCGCCACCGCGGACTCTCCACTCGCGTAGTCTCCACGCTCGGGGACTCGCTGCCGCGGACACTCGCCCTCGTCAAATCGCCATGGAGGACTCGCCCTCGCGTACTCTCCATGCTCGGGGACTCGCCGCCGCGGACACTCGCCCTCGCGTACTAAACGCGCCCGGGGACTCGCCCTCGTGTACTCAACACGCTCGGGGACTCGCCGCCGTGGACTCTCCACGCCAGACTCTCCACGCCGGGGACTTCGCCATCGGACTCGCTCACAGATTAACGCGCGCTCGGGAACTCGCCGCCGTAGACTCTCCACTCGCGTACTCAACACGCTCGGGGACTCGCCGCCGTGGACTCTCCACTCGCGTACTCTCCACGCTCGGGGACTCGCCACCGCGGACTCGCCCTCGCGTACTCAACACGCTCGAGGAATCGCCACCGCAGACTCGCCCTCGCGTACTCAACGCGCTCGGGGACTCGGCACTCGCCGATCGCTCGACCTCGCCACTCGCCGCCCTCAGGGACTCAGCACGCTCCATGTTCTGGGACTCGCCACAACTGGGGGCTTCACTAGCACCCTGCGTCTTTCGCCAATTGTCCATCACCGACTGGCTCACGCTGACCGCCTCCCGCTTCACGGTTCTTTTCTTTGTTCAGGAGCTCGTCGCCGATTCGCCACGACCCATCGTCAAGACTCTCCGCGCCCTGCCTCAAGCCCGCGTCGAATTGACAACGCGCTCGGGGACTACTGATGGGGGAATACCAATCGGGGTATACCCACGAAGCAGATTCGCCAGCTGGATCGAGCCGACTGGAACCTAGTCCTGAGCGGGTCGACTCGCCCAATACGGCGACTGGCGCATGCTGGACCGAGACGAGTGGCGCCGACTGGAGGCCCAAGACGACAACTTCAATACAAATCCCACTAGCACTTGTAAACCCTAACTGGCTGCATATATAAAGCCACCAGGGGCACCCCCATGGGGGATCCTCGCCCACAATAGATTAGATCTAGTCTCTCCCTCCGCCTACGGCGGCTCCCATGTAAACCAATCTATGATCATATACTAGATTGATAGCAGGACGTAGCGATCCTCCACAGAGGGGACGTGAACCTGGGTACATCGTGTGCCAATCTTGCTCCCGGATTCTCCTACATCGCCTTGCTCCCTCTACGTAAGCTACCCCCAGTAGCATCTGCCGTGCAATACCACAACATTGGCCACCATGGTTGACCTCAGGCAATTGGAGACATCCATGATGTCCAAGTTTGAGGAAATGATGACTATTTTGCAGTCCCTCAAGCCAAACCCCATGGTTGCTCTTGCCACACCCCAAACCACCGAGCTTCCTCTCACCGTTCTCGTGACCGCCCCCGGGGTGAATCCTGCGGCCGTAACCACTCACTTGGGACTTGGTTTTGTTTCTCAAACATCTACCAAGGTTCCAAGCGAGAACACCAAGGAGCCCGAAAACAGGAAAGTGGAGGAAAGGACTACTCGACGGTTCCCCCACCGCCGAAGTACACTCCGGTTCCACCCATTCCCATGCCACATATCATTCCTCAAGGATCACCTATGCTAAATACTTCAAATTTCGCCAATTGGCAATATCT
This sequence comes from Avena insularis, assembly GCA_023614405.1. Classification (NCBI taxonomy): domain Eukaryota; kingdom Viridiplantae; phylum Streptophyta; class Magnoliopsida; order Poales; family Poaceae; genus Avena; species Avena insularis. The sequence goes on from CM042687.1 coordinate 114,934,862, forward strand.
AATGCGCTCACATATTTCCAGCTCTTCTATTGAGTTAATGAGGATTGTGGAGGATGGGTTCTCTGCATATGACCCAAAGAAGTTGACTCGAGGTGAAGTGGTGGACAAGAAACTCAATGCCAAGGCTTTGGGCATGATTCAAGAGGCCTTGACTCCCAAGGACTTTGCACACATTCGCCAATTCAACACCGCCAAGGAAGCATGGGATCATCTCACCAAGCTATTTTTTGGAAATGCAAGCATTCAAAGCTCCAAGTTTGATGAAGCCAACAACATGTGCGATGGTTTTGCTATGCAAGATGATGAGACTACCGAAGACATGTATAGGCGTCTCAAGGTCCTTTGTTGCACTATGAGGAATCTTGGTGCCACCTATGTTGATGACAAGTTCATGAAGAGGAAGTTCATTCAAGCTCTCCTTCATTTTGAAGAACAAAAGGTCAACTCCATTAAGGGAACAACCAACTTTCACCAAATGACCTCCCTAGAAGTCTTGAGTGAAGTGATTGCCATGACCATTGCCAAGAAGAACGCGGAGTCCGCCCGTGCTAGGGCTATTGGATCGACAAAAGTGAATCTTGCATTGAAGGCCAAGGCTATTGAAGTTGATGATGATGATGATACATCAAGTGAGTGGTCTCAAGAGGACCTCAAGTGTGCCTTCAACGAACATCTTGCTCTCGCTTCAAGAGCCTTTTGGAACAAGTCGGGCATCAAGTCGAGGTCAAGGGACAACCAAACATTCAACTCATCCAACAAGTCTCCCAAGGCAAGGTCATGTTACAATTGCAATGACAATAGTCACTTTGTGGCCAAGTGTTCCTTTGAGAACCGTGAAGACAATGGTGGTCGTCTCATTCGCAAGATCAAGTCAAGGCCTCCTCATCCTTTGAACAAGAACTACGCCATCGAGAATGTCGCCAACAAGGAAAGATCTATAATGGTCCATGAAGAATACCTTCCGGGCACGGATGAAGATGATGATGATGAAGTACAAGGCAGAGAGATTGTGGGAGCTGCTGCTATTGCCACTACCTCTACTCCATGATTGTCCCTCTTTGACTGACCAAATGAGAACATCATCTCCTCCAACCAAAAGTGTCTCATGGCCAATTCCACCGATGTAACATCTAAACCCACTCCTCAACCCATCTCTAGTGAGCCTTCTTCTCTTGATCTTGTAGGTCTAGAGATAAAGAAAGAGATGATAGATATGTGTGAGTTTATTGCTACCTTGGATGAAGAAAATTCAACTTGCTTTGATTCAGTGCTTGCACAACTTGACAATGCTAGGGATGCTTTAGATGAAAAGCAAGAACTTCTTGTCTTGTTAAGTAAAAAATGAAAGAGATGCCGCCGATGAAATTGCTTCTCTCACTCAAATGTTGAGGATGAACAAAATATGAGAATTAATCTTGAGTAAAATGTGTCTAAACTTGTAGATGAACATAACAACACCATGTGCTCTCTCACTAAATAATGTGATCATGATCTAGCTTTGGTTAAGGTTCTTAAGAAAGAGAAAGTTGAGTTTGGTGTTGGTCATGATAGGACTCGAGAATATCTTGAGAAACTCAAAGAGGAAAACAAAGCCTTGGAGAGAAAATTCTCAAGTCTTTTTGAAGTCCATGAACAACTTCAAACTCAACTAACGTGTGAACATGCTAAGTCCTCCTGTGTGCAAATTATAGACTTGTCTAGCACTTCTAACCCTTGTTGCAAGCATGAGCATATCATTGAGGATAACAAGGCGTTGAAGGATCAACTTGCCAAGACTAAGAAGAAGAAGAAGAAGAATAACAACAACAACAAAAAAAAATAACAAGGGCATGGCTCAAGGACATTCTAATAGTCTAACCATCTTGCGAAGTGACAACTTTGCCAGAAAGAACAATCCCTCTTATATTCTTTGCAAGTCCTATGATGGTCATGTATATGCAATATATGTTGGAACTTCTTACACGCATGATTATCATTGGGCCATTTGGGTTCCAAAGACTCTTGTTACTAACAAAAGGGGACCCATTGCAGAATGGGTACCTAAAACCAAAGCTTGATTTTCTTGTAGGACTATGCTTCCGGTGGAGCAAAATGGGTGCTTGATAGTGGTGCCACAAGTCATATGACCGGAATCAAGTCTATCATGACGGAGATAAGGACAAATATTGCCAACACCATGGTCTCTAACGGTGATAAAACAAGTTCTCAAGTATTGGGTTTTGGCAAAGTGGTGGTAAACCTGGATGTATCCTTGGTTTACGTCATGCTTGTCAAAACCCTTGGTTACAATTTACTTTCTATTCGTGCTCTTGCCATTATGGGTATCTATTCTTTCTTCAATGAGCACTCTTTGGTCCTCATGTGGAGCAAGTATCTCAAGGTGGCTTTCGTAGGGTATATATATGTGGTGGACTTTTCGGGGACCACCACTCCTAATGCTCTATGTCTCTGCTAAAGCCGACAAGGGTTGGTTGTGGCATCACCGCCTAGCCCATGTTAACATGAGAACTTTGCAAAGACTTCACTTCGAGGGCCACATCCTTGGTCTTAACGATGTTTCTTTTGCCAAAGATCGTGTTTGTAGGGCTTGTACTGAAGGAAAGATGCATGAAACTCCTCACAAAGCTCTCAATCAAATAACCACGGAAAGATGCTTGGAGCTATTGCACATGGACCTCTTTGGGTCTCCTTCTCATGATAGCCTTGGAGGCAAGAAGTATTGTTTGGTTATTGTGGATGATTTCTCAAGCTACACTTGGGTGTTCTTCTTGAATTACAAGAGTGAGACTCAACAAACCGTCATCGACTTTGCCAATGAAGTTCAACGGAAACACAATGCAACCATTCGCTCCATTCGAAGTGACAATGGCACCGAGTTCAAGAACTATACCTTAGATGAGTTTCGTAGTGATGAAGGCATACAGCATGAATACTACACTCCCTATACCCCTCAACAAAATGGTGTTGCTGAAAGGAAGAATTGCACTATGATGGATGCGGCTCGGTCTATGCTAGCTGAATTCAAGTCTCCATACAACTTTTGGGCCGAGGCCATCTCCACCGCTTGTCATGCAACTAACCGGATCTACCTTCACAAGAAAAAGAACAAGACCCCTTATGAGCTGCTCACCGGGAAAAGCCCAATGTTAGCTACATTCGAGTGTCTGGTTGCAAGTGCTATATTCTCAAGAAAGGAGTTCGTTTGTCCAAGTTTGAATCCAAGGCACAAGAAGGGATTTTTGTTGGATACTCAAATCAGTCCCATGCTTATAGAGTCTACAACAAAGCCAATGGAAGAGTTGAAGAGACAAGCAATGTGATGTTTGATGAAGACCATGAGTCCCTTGTTAGGCCAGACGGTGTTCGTGATCCAAGTGATGAAATTCCTCTTAAGGCCATAAGAAGAATGGGCATGGGTCTCCACCTCCCCATTGAGGATCCCCTTGTGGCCAAAGGAGAAGGACCAAGCTATACTCAAGTGGAGCCCTCACTCTCACAAGACCATCTTTCCCCTCAGGGACCCACTATTTTGGCATAAGCTCCCTCAAGCTCTTCCGAAGCTCCTCATGCTCATGACTCTTAGAGCCCCGAATCTCAAGCTCTTCATCAACAACATCTACCTCCCCAAGATGGGGCTCCTTCTCATGACACCTCGCAAGGTCAAGCTCGTCAAGAACAAGGGCAAGATAATGTGATAAAGGCTCTACTCCAAATGATTACTCTCTCTAGGTGGAAATTGATGAAGATGTTCCTCGTGTTCGTGCTTATAGTCAAGGAGGGGACTCAAATGGTGGCAATGACCAAGTGGTTGCTCAAGAATCTCGTATTAAAACTCAAGCGTGCCGTCAAGCCTATCGTCTTGCCAATCTCGTTCGAGATGGCCATATACTTGATAATGTTTATGGAGATTTCAATAGAGGTTCCGCTACTAGGAGGCAATTATCCTCTTTTAGCTCTCACCGTGCTTTTATCTCTCATGTGGAACCACAGAAAGTCTTCGAGGCTCTTAAAGATGATGATTGGCTCGACTCTATGAATTAAGAACTTCACAACTTCAATAGGAACAAAGTATGGACCTTGGTTGAGCGGCCCAAAGATTGTCAAAATGTCATTGAAGCCAAGTGGGTTTTCAAGAACAAGTGTGATGCGAATGGGATAGTCGTGCACAACAAGGCAAGGTTATTTGACCAAGGATACTCACAAGTTGAGGGCATCGACTACGGCGAGACTTATGCCCCCGTTGCTCGTCTTTAATCCATTCGTATGCTTCTTGCCTTTGCTACTCATCATAACTTCAAGTTGCATTAAATGGATGTCAAAAGTGCATTCCTTATTGGTCCTTTGAAAGAGTTGGTATACGTCAAGCAACCTTCAGGCTTTGAGGATCCACTTTTCCTGAACCATGTCTACAATCTCAATAAGGCACTCTATGGTCTCAAACCAGCCCCACGTGTGTGGTATGATTGCCTTAGAGAGCTCTTGTTAGACCGTGGCTTTGAAGTGGGCCTCATTGATCCCACTCTTTTTACTAAGACATTTGGAGGCCACTTTTTTGTATGCCAAATCTATGTTGATGACATTATCTTTGGGTCTATTAACAAAGCTTTTAATGAGGATTTTGCCAAGCTCATGACTGATCACTTCGAGATGTCCATGATGGGAGAGTTGGAGTTATTTCTTGGGTTTGAAGTCAAGCAATTGAGGAAAGGGACTTTCATCAACCAAGCCAAATACATTCAAGACATGCTCAAGAAGTTCAAGTTTGAACAAGTCAAAGGTGCCAAGACTCCCATCCCAACTAAGGTCAATCTTGATATCGATCCTAAGGGTAACGATGTGGATCAAAAACTTTATCGCTCTATGATTGGTTCTTTGCTCTATCTTTGTGCATCCCGACCGAATATTATGTTGAGTGTGGGTATGTGTGCAAGATTCCAAGCCACATCAAAAGAAATCCACATGGTGGCGGTCAAGAGAATCTTTCGATATTTCGTTCATACCCCAAACTTTGGGTTGTGGTACCCTAAGGGAGAAAGATTTGACCTCATTGGATACACGGACTCGGATTGGGCTGGTGACAAAGTGGTAAGGAAGTCAACCTCCGGAGCTTGTCAATTTCTTGGAAGATCCTTGGTTTGTTGGTCCTTGAAGAAGAAAAACTGTGTGTCTATGTCCACTGTCGAAGCTGAGTACATCTCCGCCGCAAGTTTTTGTGCTCAATTGCTATGGATGAAGCAAACCATGAAGGATCTTGGACTTTCTTTTGACATGGTTCCCCTTCTTTGTGACAATGAGAGTGACATTGCCATTGCTCACAACCCAGTGCAACACAACCGGACTAAGGACATTGAGAATCTTCATCATTTCATTCGGGACCATGTTGTAAGAGGAGACATTTCTTTGGAGTATGTTCCCACCAAGGAAAATCTTGCAGATCTTTTCATGAAGCCTCTTGATGAAGTAAGGTTCCGAGACTTAAGGCATGAGCTAAATATCATAGATTCAAGCAATGCGGCTTGAGTACCTTCCACACCTACCCATATATCAATGTGTATCTTTGTTCGGATGTAGGCATGGATTTAGGGGGAGTGTAGTTCCTCTTATGAACGAACACTATCCCTATTATGCGCACATTAAAGTTTTCATACTATATATATAGTCTCTAAAGGAGACCATTTGAGCTTCATGAGGAGTGTTGGTAATGAACCCAAGATATATATTCGCGGTGTCAAGCCATTTACTCTTATATAAGGTGGCCTCGGCCACTGACCGTTTTGTGTTTATTGTTTGGTTCTCTTTGTTTTTGTGTGCTTGGTTGCTCTTGTCTTTTATTGTTTTGGTTCTTCATAGTTTGAGCTCTCTATCCCAAGCCTTTCCTTTCCTCAATCCCTTTCTATTCACTGCACAAGTTCTCCCTTGTTGTCTTCCTGTCCTAAGAAAGTGTTTTTGGCGTCACCGGAACTTCTGGCCAACTGCCGGAACTTCCATTCAGCACGTTGTTCTTCGGAACTGCTTGCTGACCTGGCTACTTCTGCCTGGCTTGGAACTTCCGATGACGCTCTTTGTCCTATATAAAGTGGGCCCAAGGAAAAACGGGATCTTCTTCCAGTTTTCCCCAAGACTCGCTTCTTATTTGGAGCAGCCGTCGGCGACGCCTACTCCACGGAGGTGCTTTGGCCCCTCCGTCTCCAGCCACCCTTCCTCAGATCTCCTCCATGGGAACCTTCCCCACCTCGATCTCCCGCCATGGACTCCGTTATTTGCCCTCAACTCCCTCCATTACTGGAGATCATGCTTTCTGTCCATTGCTTGAGTTAGGGCTCACCTTGTCTAGGCTAGTTCTTTGGCTAGAACTTGTTGGGAGGTCTTGGTAGGCCTAGGGAACCTTGCTAGGGTAGATTGGTCCAATACATTTGCATGAATCCATACATGTGCAAGTTAGATCTAAGATCCTTGTGTCTTCCTGTTGAAACCACTGTTCGTGTCCTCAACGGAACTTCCGGTGGGTCACGACCAGAACTTCCGGTGGTGCATTTCTGCTGGAAGTTCCAACGTTTCAGCGAAAGTTCCGGTGCATCGTACATGACTCACTGACTGTATTTTTCCAATCTATCTTTGTTTTTCCTTTCGAACTTGTGCATTTACACCACCTTCCCTCCCTATTCTTTTGCTTTCTTCTCAGGGCAAGGTGGTTCCCACGAAGTCAAGCGCACCCTTGATCCTTCCGTCGGTCCTCCTCCCGAGATTGATGAAGAGGATCATGAGGTTGTGCGTCCTTCTACCCAGACTGATCATCAGAGGACTGCTGCTGCTCTCCATGCTGCTACCGCTAAAGGGAAGCAGCATGTTCTTGCCTCTCAAAAGGCCACTACTACTGGGCCTGATCACTCCAAGAGCAAGATTTCAAAGTGGACTCAGAAGGCCTACTCTGCATTTCGGCATGTGGCCCCTTATCTTGTTCCACGTGATCGTCTTTGCTTGGATCCATTCTTCTACAACTTTCGCCAAGAACATATTTTTGCTGAGATCTATGCTACCAAGACCAAGTTTGTTGTTGCTCCTCAGAAATACATCAATGTGGCTCACATAGAAGACAAGATTGAGTACTTTGACGAAGCTCTTGAAATTTGCTGGAAGTTTGGCTGATTCCTATCATGGAGCACCGTCAGAATTATGATGAGGCCACTATTGCTCAGTTCTACGCCACTCTTCACATGGAGATGAATCCTACCAATGGCATTTTGAAGTGGATGACTAATGGTGTGAAACTTATTGCCACATGGTCCGAGTTTGGTACTCTCCTTGGCTATCCCATCCTGCTTGGTAAGGGGGCAAATGGGTGGCGTGTTCATACGCTCAAGCTTCTTCTCCCAAGGTCTTGGAGCCTCTCTATATTGTAGGTTCGGGTACTTGTGGTTATGTGAACTATCTCCAGCCAGTCTATGACATCATGCGCAGGGCCTTCTTGAACACCATCTCTCCAAAGGCTGGCAACTTTGATCAGTTTCATGCGTATCAAGTTGATCTTATGTTTTAGACTTACCGTCGCCGCGACTCTGACATGAAGCTGGATGTTATGCACTTCATTTACACTGAGTCTGGAAAGACATTATGGACAGCGCTCCTGCCCCTATGCTCCATACATTCATACTCTCATCAATGCCAAGTGGCTTGAAGCAACTGGTTCCCGTTACCCTCAGGACAGCATCACTATTCACAAGGAGAAGAAGCTGCGTGTGAGTAAGCACAAGAACCCTAGGACCCAAGAAGAGAAGGAAGAAGCTATTTGGAAGGCTAGTGCTGGAGTTTGTGGTCCCTCTTCTGCTCATGATGTCTCTAGTGCTGGTGGCCCTTCTCTTGAGAGGCAGCCTTCTTGAGCCAAGAAACTGCTAGGGAAGGTGAAGAAGACTTTTTGCTTTCTGCAGAATTATGAGTATCAGTCTTATGTTGACCAGCGGCACAGTGCTTGGCGTCAGAAGGATATCATGACAGCTCTCAGTCTTCCTTGCTCTCTAGAGACTAGCTCCTTCACTGCTCCCAGGGATGAGTGGATTCACGACAACTATGAATGTTCTGAGGATGAGTCTGAGGAGGAAGTCACCGGTCCCCCGCCTACGTGGAACAATGCCTCTTGGGACCCCGAGCCTTCTCCTCCTCCTATTCATGGTTGGGGCAATTAGAGTGATCTTTTCTCCCTTTTTTGTGTCTTTATGCCAAAGGGGGAGAAAGATGTCTATTAGGTTGCTCACGGGATTTGCATGGGCTGGGTCATGAGTTTGTTCTTATCTTTGATCTTTTCTCGCTCGTGAAGTCTCTAGTTTATGTGTGTGTTCTTGTGGAATTATTTGTGCTATTTGTTGACCTTGTTATTTGTATGAGACTATGTGGTATGTTATGCTTTGTTATGCCTAGTGTTTGGTATGTGCTTATGGTCTTTTGTATATGGTGGTGGAGCATTCATAGTCTTCATTGATATTATTTCATCTATTGCCTCCACCACATTTGTTTGGTGCAACGGTATGTTCTCTATATTTATTTTCCCTTGCACATGTGCTATCTTTGCAATAGAAAGGGGATCCTCCTTGTATGTGTGCTAGTCTTATCCTTAGAGCTTTATATCTACCTTGCACACATATAGGGGGAGCTTGTTCCATCCATTGCAAAGACTGCTCCTTGTTATGCAAATCTTTGGGATTGTCATCAAACACCAAAAAGCGGGAGATTGAAAGGACTATATTTTCCCTTGTTATTTTGGTGATGATGACAATCCCACTTATGATCTAACCGTGTGCTTGAGTTTTAGGTTAATTGCTTGTGATGGAATTTATGAATTGTGTGGATGCTCTCTTTGGGATCACATGAAGGCGGCGGTCTTTTGTTCTTTCTATTTATCTCATTTTATTGCTTTAGATCGCCGTACTATCAAGAGGGGGTCCACCTCAGAAGGCTGTGGGGAATCATCTGTTTTTGCACAAAACATATATGCACCGCCACAGCCATCCTACTATTTTGAGAGAGAGAGCGAGATTCTGATCTGTTGGTCCATTTTTTGTCTGATCGAAACTTCTGGCCACGGGCCGGAAGTTCCGCTCAGGGCTCTCTATGGGGTGGATCTGGGACTAAGTTCCGATCCAACTTCCGATGGAATTTCCGGCCAGCTCCCAGAACCTTCTGTTTTGATATGTTCTTTTTGGCGAAACTTCCACCAAAAGTTGCACCAGAAGTTCCGGTAAGGAATTTCCGTCGCTTCTTCCGCTGAGACCATGAGTGGAACTTCCGCCCAAGTGCTAGAACTTCCGGTCAGACAATGTTTGAGACCCAGTTGTTCTGCCCCTTGTTTCGCTCCAAGTTCCGCTCAGGTTCAGTACACTTCTGTTTGGAAGTGTTCTATTTGACAGAACTTGGGCCAGAACTTGCATCAAAGGTTTCACCGGAACTTCCGGTCGTTCTGTTCGGAACTTCTGGTCAGGATTTTGGAGCGTGCGTCAACTGCCATATTACCGTTGGTGCTACGCTGGGCGGAACTTCCGGCCGCTCGCCGGAACTTCCGGCAAAGTCGCGAACTATCCAACGGTTCGGTTCAGAAAGAGCCTATTTAAGGTGCCCTCCTTCTTCCTCCTACCTAACTCTTCAATTCTCTCTCTCCTCCATTAATACTAGAGCTTCACCTCACTAGATCTCTCTCCCTAGCCACTCAAATCACTTGATCTTTTGAGAGGTGAGGGAGGTGACCTAGATCTACACTTCCACCAAAGAAGATTTGATTCCCCCCACCTATCCTTTGTGGATCTTGTTACTCTTGGGTTTCTTGGAACCCTAGACGGTGTAGGGCATCCTCGGAGCTTAGGCCATGTGTTGTAAAGATCTATGGTGTCGTTGAGGGCCTCCAATTGAGTTGTGGAGCTTCCCCCTCAACCTTGTTGTAAAGGTTTCGATTGGCGCCTTCAAGGTCACCTGTTTGAGGATTGTGAGTCCTACTTTATGGGGGAGCTCACCGGAGAAGAAGGTGAGGCCTTTGTGGAGCTCTGGTGACCTTGTGTGGCCTCGACACCTCTCCAACATAGAAGTAGCTCCCTTGTGAGTGAACTACGGGAATTACATCTCCGAGTCCCCGCTCCGGTTATCTCATTCCCTACCTTTATTACTTGCTCTTTACCACTCTTGTGTTCATTGTTCGTTCTCTAGCATATAGGTTGTTCATCTAGTTACATATCTAAATAAATTACCTTCTTGCTTAGCCTAAAATTGAGTTACAAATTATAAATTGGTAGTCGCCTATTCACCCCCTCTAGTCGATTCAAAGTCGGTACTTTCAGCGGCGCTGGGCAGATTCATCCCCAAGCTGGGCAAGAAAGCGCTGCCCTTCTTCAATATCATGAAGCGCTGCAGGAAGTTCAAATGGATGCCAAAGGTACCTCACCAGCTCCCGGGTCATGGTGGGGCCAAAATTCCATGAGCTGCTACTATTGTACCTGGCGTCCAGCCACAAATGGCGAGCGCCACCTTTGTGGTGGAGAGTGAAGAGGTGGTGAAGAAAAGGAGAAGGCCTAAGACACTGATCCCCTCGGGGGGCTCGGGGGATGGGGCGGAAACCGAGGACCAGGAGGGCAAGGTTCACAAGAGGGCGGCCATCACCGCCCCGACCATATCCACGGAGCTTGTGCAGCGGCTAGTCTAGTTCATCAACATGGTCCTCCAAGACGCCTGTGAGAGGTACCCTATGCAACAGAAGTTCCTCTACGCTCTCCTCATGGCGTTGTGCAAGATGCGCCACTACTTCCAGGTCCACCCTATTAAGGTGGTCACCAACTTCCCTCTGGAGACGATCCTCCGCAACCCAAATGCCACAGGCCGAGTGGCTAAGTGGGCCATTGAACTGCAACCTTTTGAGTTGACATTCGGCACCATGCCTACCGCCCGTGGGAGGGCCCTGGCGGAATTCACAGAGGAATGGACTCACCCAGGGGGAATGAACCTCAGGATTAGGTAACTCATCTCCCTAGAAAGATGGCTCTGGGTCGCTAGAGTGTGAGCTTCGACGGGGCCTTTAATGGCGACAGAGCAGGGATGGCCGTTGTGCTCACGTCCCCAACCAGTGACAAGCTCTAATAGGTATTCTAGGTACGCTTTAGGGACCAAGTCAAGCGCTCCAACAACATCGCCGAGTACAAGGGGTTGATTGCCGACCTCAAGGAAGCCATCGCCCTTGGCATCAAGCGCATCACGGTCTAGGGAGACTCCTTGCTCCTGGTTAACATTTCCAACAAGATCTACCTTCCCAAGGACGAGGATATGGTGGCATACCTCGGGGAGGTGTGGAGGCTCGAGAAATAGTTCCTGGGCATGGACTTTCTCCACATCCCCACGGGGGATAATATTGAGGTATACGAAATCTCAAAGCAGCCATCTCTCCAAGAGCCACAGTGACTAGGGGTTTTCGAGGAAAGGTTGTCCAAGCCTTCAGCCGCACCACCACCAAAGAAAAAGTCCTGGCCCGAGGAGCTTCCTCCCCCACCCTCATTAGGTTCCACAGACTATGGTCTGCCCTTCGGCGACAGGTTGGTCTTGGCGGTAACCCCCCAGGAGTCGGATTGGATCATTGAGATTAAGAGCTACCTCTAGCACGACACTCTCGCCAACAATGACGACATGGATGAAAGCCTCATCCGCCGTGCAAAGAAGTATTGCATGGTGGACGGAGACCTCTTCTGAAGTCGCCCCAACGGCGTGGCCCTATGGTGTATGTCCAGCGACAAAGGGCATGAGCTGCTGGCGGACATCCATGCCGAGGAGTGCGTCCACCATGCCTCGGAACGCACCCTCACCGGGATGGTTTTCCGCGGTGGCTTTTACTTGCTCATGGTACTCACATATGCCATGGAGCTGTTAAAGTCTTGCAAGGATTGCCAGTTCCACGCCAACTAGATACACCAGCTGGCCCCGCAACTCCATACCATTCTGTTCTCATGGCCCTGTGTGGTCTGGAGGCTAGAAATTTTGGGGCCTTTCCTACGGGCTCCCGGGGTCTACCGGTACCTCTACGTCGCAATCGACAAGTTCACCAAATGGGCAAAGGTGGAACCCGTCAGATCCATCTTGGCGCGATCGGCGGTAAAGTTCATCCAAGGATTGGTGTGCCATTTCGGTGTGCCCAACGGCATCATCACCGACAATGGCAGCCAGTTGACAAGCTGCGCGTTCAACACCTACTACGAGGGCATTGGCACCAAGATTTGTATGCAACAGTTGCCCACCCTCGCAGCAACGAAAAGGTCGAGCGCGCGAACGTGGAGGTCGTAAGGGGACACAAGACAAAAAGTTTCCGCCGCAAGCTCAAGGAATGCGGGTGTGGTTGGCTTGAAGCCCTCCCCAGCATGCTATGGTCAATCTTCTACCACTACAACGAAGCCCACCGGGGAGACCCCAATCTTCCTCGTCTATGGCACGGAAGCGGTCATCCCCTTAGATCTCAAACATGGCTCCCAGCGGGTGCTCGCCTTCAATGAGGTAGCCCAGGAAGAGCTGTGCCATGAGGACGTACTCTTCATCAAAGAATCCAGGCACAAGGTCAATGTGCAGGCAGCCAGGTACCAACAGGTGTTATGCTGGTACCACTATTGAAACGTTCGGGCATGCTCCCTAGAGGTTTGGTACCTCGTCCTTCGCCGCGTTCTCTCTAGCTAGGGTCTCCACAAGCTATCCCCAATGTGGGACAACCCCTTTTGGGTTGTGCACGTCACGAGGCCAGGGGCAGTCCGGCTGGAGATAGAGGAAGGGGTCCTGATCCCCAATGCCTATAACATCTAGCATCTTCGCAAGTTCTACCTGTGACCCCCGGTCACGGCGACAACTGTAAAAAATAACTCCTCCCCTTGGACATTATGGAGATTCAAGAATGATTTCCTCGTTTTTTACTCTTCTTGCCGATGATTTCCCCGTTTGCATCTTCTATTTTTTTCTGTGGTGCACTTTCCCCTCGTGCACCGCGTGAGCGGGGCCTAGGCACGGTGTCTATCACTGGTGTCACCCTCGGTCAACATTGGGTCTAAAGGTTCCAAGCTCTGAACTTGATCTCCACCAATAAGTCGCCTCACCAACAGTTGTTGGTGCTTGATGATCCTCACATGCTACACGAGAGAATAGCAGCCACCATGCGAAACCTACGGTTACCTCTCCGAGGGACTATACAAGGAAAGTACACGTCCTACGGTCACCTCTACGAGGGGCTTATGGGCTGGAATTGAATGTACAGAGCCTACGGTCACCTCCTCGAGGGGCTAACAGGACAAGTACAAGCCTAAGTGACCTTCTCCTCGAGAAGATAGTGTGGCGACCCTTGAGACTACCCCTCAAGAGGTGTGCGGAACCTACAGTTACCTCTATGATGGAATATATAGGGAAAGTACGCGTACTGCGGTCACCTCTACGAGGGGCTTCTAGGACGAAATTGAACGTACGGAGCCTACGGTCACCTCCTCGAGGGGCTGATAGGACAAGTACAATCCTAAGTGACCTTTTCCCTAAGAAGCTTGCGCGGCGACCCTTGATACTACCCGTCAGGCGGCATGTGGAACACGGGCAGGGGCTCAAGTTGCTCTGACAATATCTCTCGAGTTCACCTCCTCGAGATCTTCCTCCTCGGTGGTGCAGATGCCAGACCCAGCTAGTGGCGACTCCTCCTTGCTAGACACCATGCGAGGAAATGTCTTGACCAGAAGGTCAACAAGCAGGCATACTCGCGGTTCAAGGGATGGCTTGACCTCCAAACATTGTATCGCCTGGGAGTAGTCAAGCTCCGGAGAAAGCTGCAAGAGGTTGGTGAAGAGAGACCTGTCGGAGATATGCCCAAGAGGCAATAATAAGAGTAGTTATTATTATATCTTTGTGTTAATGATAAATGTTTACATACCATGCTAAAATTGTATTAACCGGAAAGATTAATACTTGTGTGATTTGTAAACACAAAAGAGTCCTTAGTAAAGCCTCTTGTTAAACTAGCTTGTTGATTAATAGATGATTATGGTTTCCTAATCATGAACATCGAGATGTTATTAACAAAACTATCATATCATTAGGAGACTGGTGTGATGGACATACTCCTATATTTAAGCGTAGCATAAAGATCAAGTCATCTCAATAGTTCTTTTGCTATAAGCTTTCAGATACATAGTAACCTAAATCCTTCGACCATGAGATCATGTTAATCACCATCACTGGATGGATGATTTGATGACATCAAACACCACTTTGTCACTAGGTGGTTATAAAGGTGGCATTGAGTGTTCGGAAAGTATGTGTTGAGGCACATGGATCAAGAGTGGGATTTGTCCATCCCTATGACAGATAGATATACTTTGGGCCCTCCGCGTGGAATGTTCTAACACCCTCAGATCAGCCCTATGCAAGTCTTAGCAATTCCCGCCAAACCCTCATAGAAACGATTCAAAGGTGCCCACCAGGCACTTTCGTGCGGGTGGAAAACGATTACCATTACACATTAGTCCATGATGGAACCCATAGAACAGGTCTAGACAACACTACTCCATGAGTCAATAATATAGATATACAGTACGAAGATCCAAATATCCTTGAAAAAGATATAGTGTCTGAGTACGGACAAGATGCAAATTGGGCTAAGAGCCCTGAAGAATAACCAATGGCGTCCATAACCCTGCCCAGGCCAAGCCGGAAGGGTAACCCCACTAACGACATCGATCACAAACCTTCTTAAACAAAAGGGGGTGCCGACAGAGGGTAAAGGAAAAAAGAGAGTGGTCAATACTGAGGCCAGTACACGGCAAGTCTTAGAATTCAGCCGTCCTTGCCAACATAGGTATGGTGGACTAAAGTGGCAGCGCAGCAGGCACTAAACAACCTATAGAGACTCGATACAACTGGTGGCTATCAGAGAGGGATAAGAAAGACCTATTCAGATCCAACCTGATACTATCACCAAACATACCCATCCTGGTATTTCCCACTCGAGACCAAACGAGGAAGTCAAACTATAACATCCCAAAAATATTGATCAAGGTTATCAAATTCCAATCACCAAAATTAGGGTTAACAAAAACTTTTGTTAATTAAAATCATATGAACGCATGTGTGTATGTGATGATTGTATGAATGCATGAATGGACTTGTGTGATTATTGTGAATAGCAAGGAATGGTTCAAAGATGAAAACAACATCATCTAAACAAATCAAGAGAAATTAAAAAACAAACAAAATGAGCTAATGGTCATTTTTGCCAATCTTGCTCACTAGACCACTTTGAGTGTTTCTAGTCCAAGATTTCAAACAGAAACAATTCCATTTCTTTTCACCCCTTGCTAGAACAAGTAAAAGTGAACCCAAGCCCACCTTGAAAACTCATAAAAACATTTCGCAACTTGATTCAAATGTCAATTCAAAATTGAATCTATATCATATGTGAAGATCACCATTTCTCAAAACCCAACCAAACCAGTTCACCTTGACCATTCCAAGACACCATAGACTACATAGTATGTGACTAGTACACCTACCAAGTTTCACTCAAAAATTCAAATTCAAATCTCTTGCGGCCATTTAATCAAACACCTTCTGAACACAAATCAAATTAAACATCAAACACTATAGTGAGCAGTGTTTGTGCCTAAATTGTTCCCTCTCTAGCTCACACTACACTCTTAGTAGATGATCTAACTTATTTAACAAGCCCTAGCTCACTATAAGCTTGACATTGTCATCAATGGTGACCATGGCCAAGACCAACTTCCCACCCCAATGTCAATAGCAAGCTAGGAGCCTCACTAAGCCTAGCCACCTTGTCTGGGACACAAGCCACCCCCTATCCAGTGCCCAAGCCTTGCTAGCCCCTGGACCACTCAGAACGAGCATGCCCAGCTTCTCTGCAAGCATGCTGAGAGCACGCCAGAGCGCCGCGCTCGACATGCTCGCATAGACCGCGCCCCGCCCTTACCGCTCGTGTGCGTCATCACCACCGCCCCAGGAACTGTCCGAACATGCCCGTTCGTTGCCGCGCAACCAGGAGAGCCTGTGCGCCATTAAATTTCCCGTCGGACCCGCCCATAGCATCGCAGCGTCCCGACCGCATCGCACCGCCCCATGCCTTGCCACAATGCCGTGGAGCTTTGCCAGGAGACAGCGCACCGTCCCCTACCCCTAGCCATGTCGTTAGCTCGTTGTGCAGACGACCACAACGAGCTCCATCGGCACCCTTCTATCCCCTCGTCGCACTATAAATAGAGGCCTTCCCCGTTCGATTTCAGTACACCATCTCACTCTCCACCTCTCACTGATCACACCCACTCATCCTCAGAGCAAGGTGAGCACCAGGTGGCCGGAATTTCGCCGGAGTCTGCCTCGGAGGATGAGAAGATGAGCCTTGTATTGGAGCCACCCCAGGAGGATCGCCGTCGTTGACTTCGTCATTCGCCCCTATCGCTGACCATCACCGGAGCCCCGATGAGCCGCCACTGACCCCCACTGGTCGCGCTAGGGTTCGACCCCGCCGCGTTCTGATTAAACGTGGACGATGAACCTTAGTCGTAGATCTAGCTTCTAATCCTATGACCCAAATCATGTCGTTCCCCTTCGCACGCCCTGTCTCGCTGACTGGTGGGGACAACCACTTAAACCCGCCCGCGCGTGGTGTGCGCAGTGGGCCGGCCCAGTTACACTCCTGCGCGACCCAGTAATTCAAACTTAGGTCTTTCCATTTAGTTTCAAACTTAGTTATGTCCCTAGATTCAAAAATCAATCCAGAGAGTTTCACTGAACCAAATTGCATGAAACCAATTTTGCTAGAAAGGTAATGAAATGCTTAATCCAAGACCATTGGATTCAATTCATTTGAAATTATTGATCACCTATAGTAAAAATAACAAGGCAGAGACTTTTCTGCATTCAAACATTTTTCGAAATTCAACCATAAAAGCTTTTGAGTTGATTCCAACTCTCAAAAATCACATTTAACAAGAACATATTTAATATATAAAAATATCTAGGTTTACTTGCAGTAATAATGGACAAGATATAAAAGAATGCCCCATAGGCATTTCTAGTCACATTATTTAATTAAAATAAAAAGGTTAATCCTTATTAAATTGTGACACCACTTTAAATCACATTACCAACTAGTGAAATATGTGGTGATTACATGTGCCAACATCATCCCCTATTTTAGTTGGAGAATATCAAATCTTTAGTAGTTTTTCAATGAGTAGAAATTAATTTTCTAAAATAATATAAATAGATCCTTTGCCTTAATCCTTGTGATAATAGTGATGATGCTAGATCATCTAGTGTGAGCCTTTGTGTGCTAAGTAGAGTAGTTAAGAATTGTCTAGTGATTGTGTACCTCGCATTTATTTATACACGCTAGTACCGACCAAGGATACGAGGAGGAAGGAGACTACTATGAGGAAGAAGCCGAGGAGAACTTCAATCACTGCTTTGCACAATGCAAGCTAAGCTAAACCATGCAAGTCATACTTTTGCAAGCTTAAACATACAAGATAATCTATGTAATGCATTAGGCATGCCTTGATTATACCAACTAATGATACCCAATCCTAGTTTTACTTGCAAGCTTAATTATTTTATCTCTTTATCAAATCTTTTATTTTTTTACTTAGTAATTTGTAGAGTTAAGAAAGAATTCTAAAGGTAGAATAAAGAGCATAAAACTTGTCCTAAGTTTGATAATCTTGATGTCATCCTGAGGCATGAGATTGGACATAGATAAGTCACATTTGATTACCACCCATCAGGTGTTTACCCCCACTTGTAGATGCTAGTGCTAAGCATAAAACTTGATTACTTTAGATCGGATTACTTGGTGAAAATGGTGATGAAAACCTTAGAATGATGGGTCATTCTACTGAAATGTTTTGACATGTGTTCTTGAACACCATATGATTTTTGATGATGAAAATGTTGAGGCATGAGCCTTATCCCTTTATAAAACTAATGGTTGTCTGGATGCGATACCATTCCAATTTTACCGTACAACCACATGGGTAGGGATTGACTGGAAATTTATATACCTTAGTATGGGTTCCCTTGCGGCCAAGGTTTGAGATGAGGCTACCTTGTGAAGATTGTCCACCTGTGAAGTTCCCAAGATGATAGTTGGTCATGGTTGGGAGGCCCAACTCATAGGAGTGGTTCCTATACTAGGGCGTGTAACTGAAAGGTTAGGATTGATTATCCGCATACTGAGTATGGTGAATTTAGGATTGTTCCTAATGGATGTATCGAATATTGTGGTGAAAGTGTACCACCTCTGTAGAGTGTCAAACTATTCAAATAGCCGCATCCGCGGTTATGGACAGTTGGAGTGGTCATACTGTTCCGTTGTCAGATGTTTTCAGAATGACTTATGAAATGAATCATGACTTTTACTTGACCACAATAGGGTTGTGATATGAAAATTCAATTTCCCACATAGGTGTTATAAAACTTTCAACTAGCTTTCTTTGATTCTGAACCTAGTTAAGGTAAATATGGCTTTTTGCAAAACAACCTAGAGCCTAGTATTTCCTACTAAAAACCACTTCACTTGTTAGTCTTAGTTTGCGAGTACTTAAAGAGTACTCATGGCTTTGTCCCTAGCTATTCCCGTGGCCAGACTATGAAGAGGACTATCAGGAGGATGGACTGCAGGAAGGTTACGACAGCTAGGATCATCTCCCATCGTCAGCATTGCCTGTGACCATGAAGATGGAGTCTCGCCCACGCTATCGTTATTATTACGTTATTCCGCTGCTATGATTGTATTAAGACTGGATCATGAGATCCTTTATTTTGTTGTAAAACCTTATGTATGGTTTGTAATGGATGATGTACTGTGATATCCAATATGTTATGTCTCGCAAAAATGGTAATCCTGGGATTGCGATGTATGGAATAACAGGCATCTGGATTAAAAATTCGGGTATTGACAGGTTGGTCTCAGAGCCATCCTGACCATAGGATACCCTAGTTTAGAATGGACCTTTGAATCAAAAAATTAGTTTCAAAACCAAGGATGTGAGTATTTTTGAAAACTTATTCTCATTCTTATCACCTAGATTCTTTCATGAAAAATCATGTTCCTCAAAAATTCTTGCAAACTTACATAAAATTTGACACACTTGATCACTCTACTAACTTACTCATCCTACATTCTTATAGATGGACGTGAAGTATAGAAAGTTCAATCAGTTGGGAAATGGAGGAGATCTCATATTTGAGCGTGACTTGGACCAGCTTTCGGAACTTCTGGAGCACCCGCACCATGAGTTCTTCGGAGCTCAGCTCAACGATCAGGAAGGAGAGGAATTGCAATGGTTGATTGTTGCAAGTCTCCGAGGAAAGATTGAAGCCCCCACCTGAGAGGGAATTCAGTTCACCTTGAGAGATAACAAATGGCTCGATGGACTTTCCAGGGCCATGCATGAAGCTCTTGCCCCATCTGTGTGGGCAGAGTATCAATCAGATCAAGGGTACCCGCTTTGAGTTTTGCCTAAGGCATGATGTTATGGGACAACCACTAGAGGCACCATATCACCCTGAGCTGAAGAATCAAGTGGACCACCTTAGTTTCATGACGTATGACCGACAAAAGGAGTTGGAAAATGCCTGCTCCTACGCCAACCACAACTACACCATTGCAGTCAAGAAGGACCAGACTATCGCCATGCTGGTGAAGGATCGCCAGTCTCGCTGCCGTCAGCTTGACAAGGAGCATCATTGCCCGCCTTTGTCACAGGATCACAGACTTGGAGGAGACCATCCACGAGAGGGACATGCATCTTGAGGAGAGGGAGAATGCAGGGGAGGACATCCATGGAGACCCCTACTCTTACCTTAGTGATGATGATGACTTTCTGTAGGATCAAGCCATGGACTTCTTCACCGATGAGGATGACTTCGCCTTCATTGATGATGATGATGAGGATGATGAGAACATCGATTCCAAGGAGTAGTAGCACTTGAGCACTAGCGATAGTGAAGTTGTATCCGGTCCCACTTTATCGTATTTTCCCAGAATGGTTCTTAAAACCATCTGTTTTCCTTTTGTGGTGTGTGTTTGTATCGTGTGCTATGAATGAATAAAAAGCAAGTTGCTAGAAAAATCTGAGTCAAACTTTGAAAACTTTTAAAAAACAAAACCCAAACCTTAGAAATTTCCCTCTTGTCTCATGATCTATCTCAATCTTTAGTTGCCTCGCGGAGGAAGCACTTCGTCCCCGGACCCAATGTTGCAGATCTTGCAAATGTTGGTTTCTGACCATGAAGCTGAAAGATTCGAACATCAAGCCAACTTAGCCACCCTTCAACAGACAGCTCGGATGGATAACAACAACCAAGACCATGGAAATCAGGACAACCATGGATCAAAACTCAAGAACTTTCAGAACACCAATCCACCTATATTTACTAAGTTTGAAGAGCCCTTAGATGTTGATGATTGGCTGCAAACCATGGAGAACAACTTAGAAGTTGTAGGAGTAGAGGCCAACGAGAATGTACTGTTCGCCACCCACTATCTGGCCTGAGATGCAAGAGCATGGTGGAACAGCGTTCACACCATGAATGGAGGACAAATGATGACTTGGGGTGAATTCAAACTCAAGTTTAGCAGAACCCATGTGCCACTAGGTTTGATCAAGAGGATGAGAGATGAATTCAGAGAACTAAAGCAAGGGAGGATGACAGTAGTTGAGTATCGTGACAAATTTTCGTCATTGGCTAGGTATGCACTGGATGAGATTAAAACTGAAACCAAGAAGAAGGAGAGATTCTTGAATGGTCTGCATGATGAGATGCAGACAGTGTTAGTCAACATTCCGTTTGATGATATTGAAGCCTTAGTGGATTCTGCCATTCAGATTGAAGGCAAGATCAACTAAGCCAATGAGAACCGTAAGCGTAGAATGATGCATCAACCAGGAACCCACCATACCCCAAAGTATCGCCCCAACCCATCTCTAGGATTTGCCCTAAGAAACAATAGACCCCCGATGAACCGTCCAACCTATCCCAACCGTGGAGGAGGAAACCCAAGGCCCTCAGGAAACCACAACAACAACCCCGGCAACCCCAGCAATTTCAATTGTGCACCGCCAAAGTTCAACAACAACAATCTCGCCACCAACACCAATACCGCCCCAAGGACTGGAAGCAATGTTGTGCCTGTTGCAGCAAAGGACAAGTCCAAAGTGACTTGTTATGAAAGTGGAACCAAAGGTCACTATTCCAATGAGTGCCCCAAGAATATTGCCGCAACTCAGTACTTGCAAGAGTGTTGTTTGATTCTGGAGCATCGCACTCGTTTGTTACCGAAGAATTTGCATGCACTAGTAAGAGTCAACCAACAAAATTGAAGCATGTTATGATAGTTCAAATACCTGGTTCAACCACCAAAGTTGGACAAATTTGGAAGGCCGTACCTATCTGAATCCATGGCATAGATTTTTATGCTAATGTAATAGTACTCGGAACTAAAGGTTTGGAAGTAGTACTAGGAATGGATTGGATGTCGAAACATAAAGGATTAATCGACTATGCCAAGAAAGCCATAATCATGACTAGTACAGACGGAATTTCAGTAGAGCATGTATCTGAAACTTTGCCCCGTCAATTCAAGTGCAACAAGAGTCTATGTGATGACCCAGCATACCACTTCATGTTGTAGTATACATAACACTCACGGAGTACCGAGATGTCATTCCTCACTGTAGATAACATATTATAATTAGTCCTACTAGGTTATAACTTATTATTATTACCCCAAATTGCATCATAATAAAGAATTATCGCACTAGAAACATGACAATGTAATTCTCAAGTGAATACTCATCATATTTCTAGAGAACTCTTTACCGTTGCTAACATACTTCCTACAAGTTCTACCCATTTAATAGGTTTCCAACATAAGGTCAAAGCTTTTGCTCTGATACCAGCTGTGATGACCCAACATACCACTCATGTTGTAGTATACTGTAGTCATGGACATAACACTCACAGAGTACCATTCCGCAAACATTACATCCTCAGAGTGGTACAAAAGAAACAAAGCGGGTCCAGAACATACATTATTATTATTACAACCAGAAATTACATGACGACTTTGAGATCCTCCTAGGTCCATAGAGGTATCCCGATGAATCAGGGCTAAACTATAATAACTCTAAGAACAAGATAATAAAGCAAACTAAACTTTAAGTTTATACTAGATTTAATATATAGAGAGGATAGAGATCTATGCTACTGGACTAGATCACTATATATGATACATCTACACTTCAGATACGTCAGTCTCCATTCCATTGATGTTTTCGTAATTGTTCCCTTCGACTCTTCCCGATACTTCTGGTTCTTCATAGCGGAATTCTTCTTGGTCTTCAATTGGATATACTATTTCCTCTTCCTGATCGCTAATGTTTTCAGAATCTAGCAAGGGTTAAGAAGATATGTTGAGTACGAGTGTACTCAGCAAGTCCACTACAAAGGAGTGTTTGATGCACTATAGCTACAGCCACAGAGCATAGGTCGTAGGCAATGCAAGTTTTTGTAAACATTTCTTCAAAGGTTGCTTTTATTATGAAAAACTATGTCCGTCAACCTTCACGGGTTTACCAGAACTTTCATGGAGTTCCTTTCCCGACGCATTCGTAGCTCCTTCCCGAAATAGGGAGTAACAAGTTACAGTTTTTACACTCTGCAGAGGTGCGTCACTTTACCCAGGAGAGATCTTAGCTTTGTTGCACATCCGGGCACGCATTCCCGTTCACACTTCCTTGGTATGCGGCCCAGACTAAGATCCAAGCCAATCATTGTCCTTCTCCACGACCCCGCATGAACCGCAATTGTTGTATGCCCAAACTCAAGGTAGACTTTCCCCCGTATAAAACGGCTATACCTTAGTTGGACACACACAACAACTATTTACACTAGAAATCCGTCTTCTGTAAGCCCAGATACATGGTAGACTTTCCCCCGTATAAAACGGCTATACCCACGATCTTCAACTTACAAAACGCCCAGAACAGTGTCCAATGCATGCGAAAGGGAGCCTATCCAGCTGAATTCTCCGTCCCATTCCAAATCTCATGGTTAACGCGTAATATATGGCGCAAGAATCACTGGCAACATTGGTTGTTAAGTCCTAGATAATATGTTCCTTTACCACCGGAACTTTCATAGTAGGTTATTACCTCTTGGTAAATAACCTATAATCATATTATTATGAAAATAGTGTTTTCTGACCTTTTTGAAATGCAGGTGACGACAACACTAGATTTGCAAAATACTTTACAGAAAATAATCAAAGGACATGAGAAAGTGTGAACTTGCCTTGATATAGCGGAATATTGTAGTCGAATGTCTCTACTTGACCCTAGACCTCGGGTTCTACAAGAATACCATCATTGCCCGGTAAGAATAATGTTTAAAGAAGCAATATGATGTTATGCATAAGTAATGAGATGCATAATGTAAAGTCCCAAGTAATTCCCCAACTGTTACAATTGAGTTTTATTTAGATGATTTGTTTAGGATGTGATTTACCTTTAAGTTTACTTCGTAAAAGAGTGTAGTTGTAAGGGTTTTTGGATAACATATAAGACATGAAAGTAATGTACAATCGTAATACAATTCTAAGATTGGGTGATATCATGTAATCATTACAAGGTTTATGTTTTAATTTTTTTATGGCTTAAAAGAAATGGTATAGTTTTTCTTTTGGAAGTGGCAAAAAGAATAACATTTAAAGAAAATATTCTTTATGTTAAGTTAATCAACTCTAAAGATCAATAAGATTAAATTTATGGTTTCTGATAAGGTTAAAATGATCTTGAGCCATTATATATCTAGCTTATGATATATCAGACCAAGGTTAACTATAAAGATATAATTGGACTTGGGAATATAACATTTATGGCATTACACAACAATTAGGGTTTTTCTTAAGCATGATGAAACTTATTTTTAAAGACTTAAAGATAGCATATTTAATATTTATAGATTATACTATAAGATTTGCTTATATAAAGAAAATAGTTGAATTTCTTTTATGATATATTTAGTGAATACCAAGTTTGTTAAATATAATTATATATAAATTGAGATCACTTACTTCTAATTTAAATTAATGATTTGCAAAACTAACTTTGTAAATCTTGGACTTATAGTTGGTTAAGAATTTTAAAGGAATATTATAAAGTTGAGTTTTTTATATTTGGATAGTATTTTAAATTATAATTATGGTTTGGACTATTTTAGAGTTAAAAGATTGTGTTTTGAACATAATTATTTCTCTCTTAGGAAATACTGTTAAATAATTAATAAAACAACTATCTCATTTTAATAACTTAAATAATTGAAGATAAATGATCTCAGAATTTTAAAAAGTTTTTGGAATAATATATTTAGTATTATCCTAGTAAGTACTCTTACATAAAATCTTAAAATTGAATTTTATTTATTTTTAGGTATTATCTTTATTTTTTTATAAAATTACTCAATTATTGAAAGTTTTTAAATATTTGTTTTAAGTTTTATTTGTAAAATTTTGATTCAGTATTTTTATTAGATAAGAGATTTAGTTTTATGCATGAAAGTGATTTTTATTTATTTTTAGGAATTTTTCTGAAGTTATTAAATTGCATTTAGTTATTTAAGGTGTTAATACTTATTTGTATTTTATTAAACTAAAATAAATATGATTATATTTTCTTAGGTGGCTATTATTTTAATAAACATTTTGATGTATTAAATATATTTTTAGGATTTTCCTACATTTTTCTAGAGATAAAATAGTGTGTAGGGATATCTTGGTTATTTCCTTATTTTAGCTTATATTATTATTATCATTATTTTTATTAGAACTTGTTTGGTTGGTAATAAGAACGGCCCAGCCCAGCCAGGTCTGGCTCGGGGTCAACCCAACCCCGGCCCCTTCACCCTTCTCGCTCACGCGCATACACAAAGACATATTTTCATCCTCCTCTATTCCACTCCACCGCCGCTGGCACCGCCGCCTCCTTCCCATGGCCCTCGCCGGCCACATCCAGCTCCGCCGCTCTCCATCTGGCCTCCCCTCAGTCCTCTCCTTCTATTTCCCTGTGCCTTGAGGTTGTTCTATTTCCCCGTGCGAGCCTCTGTGAAACCCTAGCCGCTGACTTGGGTCGGCCGGCGCGGTACCAGCACCTTCCTGGCTGCTCTTCCCTGACGGCTATGAGTTCCTCTACTAGGAACGCACTACCATGTCGGCTCCTTTGATCTTCTGCTCAAGCCCGCTACTCCCAGCCCCTCCTGGTTCTTTTGGTGCTTCTACTTCCTCCTTTTAGACTTGACCAATTTCTTGATGCTGGCAGGATGAAAAGTTTATTGCAACCCCAGTGTCTACGACTCGCTGCTCTGGGTTTGATTTCTATGGTTGATGTTGCGGTGATGGTCTGCTAGTGCTGCTGTGGACGGTACGGTAGTGACGTTGTCACCGCAACCTCGCTACTGCGATGTGTCCAGGCCTCGTCACGCCTCTGCTCCAGGTGCTTGGCACCCCCGGTGAGTTTTATTCTGACCGTCCTTCGAGCCGATGAATCTGCTCGGTGGCCTGGAGTGTTGCTTGAGCTCATGCTGTTGTGGAATGAGACCCTTGGATTGGATATTCATCTTGAGCTATTTACGCTCCTGGTTGGGTACTATGTATAAGTAGTTTGCAGTATTTTCCTAGAGTTGTGATGTTTGTTGTGGTGTGGTGGTCTCCTGGATATGTGGCATGCCCATGGTTTGTTTTAGTTTGGAAATTGGGAAAAAAATCTGACTCTATGTCCTTGTTGATAGTAAAATGATGTGTATATTTGATTCCTAGATTCTTCTACAAGGAAGATGATAAATCTATTTTAGCTGGAATTATTGAGTGGTTGATTAATGTGATGTTACTCCCTAATGCCTTCTATGCATATGACTGCCACTGTGGTGTCTCCATTTTGGAAGGTGCACAGTGGTAGATCGTGTGTGCATGATTTTTTGTTAGCTGGATTGACAAGACAAGATTGTGGTTGGTAATGATAAGTATTCTTTAGGTGATATGTTGGAATATAAATGAGTGATGATACTTGCAACTAATTGATTCCTAGACTTTCTTACTAGGGAAATGATAAAAAAATGTCTTGTTTGAACAATCTTGATGACTAGCTAATATGGAAACTAACCTTTGTGGCTTCTGCTACCCTGGGTTGCTGCTATGGTGCCTCCAATCTTGGAGTGTGCACAGTGGTAGCCCAGGTAGCATGATTTGCTGTTGGGAATCACTACCATGTAGTTGATGTTGAAAAAAAAAAGATTTAGCTCATGATGCAAAAGGCTGAATCTAAATTGGTTAGTTAAAATGATTAATTATACCACTGTGGTGCCTCCCCTAGGAGTGTGCACAGTAATAGGTATGAATGATCATGATGTGATTTTTAGAGATGCTCAATCTGAAATCAAGATAATCTGATGAGAACCAACACGAAGGTTTGGCCTTTTGTTTGTTGGGTTAATTAACTAAGTGGCTTCTGCTACCATTAGATCTACTGCTGTGGTGCCCCCTTGAGGTGTGTGCACAGCAGTGGATCTAATCAGCATGATCAGCTGATATGCCCCTGCCAATGATGCATAAGTTGAGGCCCAATTATGCTCTATGATGATTCTAGCATAGCTATTCTATGCTGCACTGTGAGCCTTCTCTCCCTAGATGATTAGCTTTCTTGAAATGAAAAGAACTGGTACTACATAGATCTGGTACCAACATGTTATTTGTGTGTGATCTATGTACTGCTGGAAATCTTGATCTTCTTGAGTTACTATAACTTCCTTGCTACTAACAGCGTGCTTCTCATCAAGCTGCTGCTAATCTTGATCTCCTCCTTGTCCTAGCTCCTGGATGGCTCCACTAAGCAACCAGAGTTAGGAATGTGGTGGTGATCTGGGTGAGTCTTGTGGTGTTATGAGAGAAGTTTGTTCTTAAGTGTGATAAACAGAAAGGAAGTAAGGAGATGGTTGATGTGCTAACCAGTGGTACTGGTGAGTGTTACGATTGTGCTCTCCCTTTTCTACTCCATATGAATGCTTCTTGTGTCGACAGCACATTACTTGCATGCTGTGACTGTGCTGCTATCAAGTGGAACCCCTGGGGTTCAAGTTTCAATAGAGGGATATTTATTGGGATGGATCAACTCGGCTGGTTTCTATTATCTCAAGTTTGTCTTTATTTTTGTGTTTCCATGTGGAATGGAGTCCTTTACTTTTCTTCCAAGGTGAAACTTGCCCCTTTTGTCCACTTCCAATGAGGTTATTCTGAGGCAAAACATTCTGATAAGAACAGATATTCTTTTGGTGAAACTTGCCCCATTTAAATATGCTTAATGATGTGACAAAACAATGCATCTCACTGTTACTACTGAGAGTATTAATATTAACCCCTAATCCCTTTCTTTTGTATATTAGTATTTGTTTGCAGGTATTGAGAAAGAATGCAGAAGGTCAAGTAGATAGGAATTCTAGCTTAGGTTTTTTTAACTATTGTAATCTTCTTATTTTTATTGTAATAACAATGTAACTCTTATATATTTTATTGAAGATTTTCTTTTTCTTTATTTGTAGTATTCATCTATGTAATGACTTTGAATTTACTTGTATTGATTAAATCTTTGTATTATTAAATAAAGATTTCTTCTTATTTATATTTCTTCGATTTCCATTAATCTATATGATTTATTCTTTTCATTTACTTTATTGTACTTTACTTTTATTATTTTTTGTAAAATAATAATGTAATACGTCATGTATTCTTTTTTTATAAATAATTCTTTTATATCCTTGTTGTAATCATTTATTTTTATTCCTTTGTTATAAAAGGATAAAGTGATATACATATATTCTTTTAATAAAGAACTCTTCTATTTGTTTCATTAATGTAATTCATTTTCCATTTTCTTTATTCATTTAATTATTATTTTTATAATATTTTCTTTATTCTTTTATTATGAAAGAACAGTGCAATGTTGGTCTTAAAAAATATTTATACTTTTGTGGATAGCACTTGTATTTGTCTTATTGTGAATAATTATTTATAATTGTAATTCCTCCCCTCATAATCCAACAAATCAACAGAGGTCATGTCAAAATTCATCACACTCCCCCCTTGGATGACACTAAACCTAATTCATCAGAGCGAGAATTCTATCACTCTAGCCTTTTAATTTGGCGAAAAAATTACCCGTATTTTCAGATGCATGCATGCAGATGCATAAAATCTTAAATCTACCCTTCGTTTAGTCCTAAATGCTGGGATGTTACAGACTTCCCCCTTAAATTAAACTTCGTCCCGAAGTTTGTGGTTTCTTGTTCATGAAGGTTTCAGATAAGCTCGTCTTTAGTTTTCTTCTTTCCTCCCAGTTTCTTGTCTTCCCAAAATGATGTTTTTAGTAAACTTGGCATTCCTTGAGTTTCCTTTTAACCTTGATTCAGTTTTGGTTAATGCCTAATGCTAAATTTAGACTTTCTCCCGAAACTTCATGAAATTGCTTTTGACCTTGAACACCATTATTGACGAAGAACTACTGATGCTAAGCATACCTATTATAGCCTTGCCGGTGTTGTTCCACCCGAAGTCTCCACCTCTTGATGGTAATCCTTCTCCTCGAGTAACCAACATGTTGGGACATTCAGATCTCTTATGTCCGTCCAGACCACACCTATAACACACCTTATCGGTCTTCCAACAATTCCTTCTTAGGTGACCTGAAGTTCCACACTAATTGCATATGATTTGTTTCTTTCGTTTTGATGCCTCATGTTTTGATGTACCATTTGTGGACATGAATCTGGGGATAAAACTTAAGTTTGATGTTGACTCTGGAGATTGAATCTTCTTTGGTTCCCTTATAGCTCTTTTCTTGGCTATTTTCTTCCTCTATTCCACTAGCATCTTGTAATCATTCTCGGATGTAATTGCTACATCAACCAGCTCTTGGAAACGTTGTGTTGAAGCCCCTCGTATTTTCATATTCATATAAGGGTTTAGTCCTTCAAAGAACCTTCTCTTGCGCTTCTCCTCCGTATTTACCTCATTAACTGCATAACGAGATAATTGACTAAACTTGCTAATATATTTCATCACCGTTTCGTCATTTTGCCTTAAGTCCTTGAATTCTCTCCTCTTAAATTCCATAATGCTCTTTGGAACATGATACTCACGAAACTTCCGCTTGAATTCTTCCCAAGTGATTATCTCTTCTGGTGTGAGCATGGCTAATTGATTTTCCCACCAATTTACGGCAGGTTCGGATAGAAGAAATGTTGCATAACGTAACTTCTCCTCATAATTGCATCCAACTGTTTTAAGATTCCTTTCTGTATCCATCAGCCAATCCTCCGCATCCATAGGTTCCGGTGCAGATGCTAAAGGAATTGGTTTGTGTTTTGGAAATCAGAAAGACTTACTCTGATATCTTTGTTTTCCTTTCCGGGTCCAATTCGTTTGAGTATCTCCTACATGAACTTATTCTGGTACTCTTGCATCATTTAAATGTATTGCATGAAATTATCCTCTGTCAACGGACGAGTTGATGGTCCAGTTGCAGGTACATCCTCATTACTTTCCCTCTGCTTAGCTTCTTGCTCCATACGCTGTCCTTCAGACCCAGCCTCTACTCCCGTATCCATACCCTCTCTAGTCCTGTTACATAAAGCGAATACTCATACTTACATCATGCATATGTTTTCTGAGCTCAACTCTATGCATAGTGCTAGTCACACAAGGAAATCAAGAACCAAATCCAGATAACAACCAAACCTATACCATGTATTATACATGGTTTTTATAAGCTATTACAAACAATCCTCACTATTATGGCTTAACTCTCAACTAATACATTACTTGTATATTCAAAGACCTCACTTACTCACATGAGAATACTCTCACTTATTATGTCATGCCTCAAAAACACTACAATACACATTACTGGATATGTACCTTATTTAAGCCCTCTACTTTTGTGGATGGTCTCTTCTTACTTTTCTCCCTCTTCTTAGTACTTCCTGGAATTCCGTCCATGATGACGTGAAGTCTGACGACTAACTTCTAGAGTATATAAACATCCAGAGGATGCGCACTCTTGATTAGAAGTACTAAGATTGAGATTAGCCATTGAGAAATGACTAGAAAATGTGTGATATCCTATGTAATTCTCAGGTCCACCTTCAAACGCACTTTCGAAGCAAGATGTATTTTCTGTTTTTCCTTAATTCAGTCATACATATAGATGTAATAACTGTCAATGACTTCTTCCATGTCAATAGGATTGGTACTACCCCCATATGGATCATAGGTTCCATCCTACTCTTGCTGGTTTCTACTCCTTTATTAGGATCACAGGGTATAGGATTCTCCCTGGTTCCAGTCTAAGATTCTACTCCCCATCCATCGTAATTCCAAACTGGAATACTTGGATTGGATGTTTCCTAAGTTTCCTATTTTGTTTTATACTCGTCCAAGGTCTACATGATTATAAGGCCCATTCTGATAATTAGGCATAGGTTTCGGACTATGGTCCCTCAAACTCATTCTCAACATACACCTCTTCTGAGAAGACTGTTCTAATATGCCTAGCTTCTCAATCTGACTCCTTTTTTGCATTCTATTGCTTTAGTAGGACCAACTTAATCATCAAGGTTTTCTCCAACTCCTGGACTAGAACCTTAATGTGTGTCATGATAGGTATTGAATAATGTCCTATTATGATCTATGTATTCGGAAGCAAAGGTAGATTTAGTCGGCACAAATGCAGCATGATCCAACTTAAGTTCCAAATTTATGGAATCTTGAAGTATAGTAGTAGGATTACTACCTAACGATTTCCTTGGATTCCTGTTTTTGAAGCCTGGTTATTGCTTCTAAATCTTCAATTTGATACGCCGTCGCCATACATCTCATCCCCCAGATGACATTTCTTCACTTATCCCCACCTTTTTCGTAAGATATGCACTACACGGTACTTGACTAACACTTTCCTATCATGGAAACTGTAAACCTTGACAAAAAGTCAAGATTTGCAATTCCAGATTCCATAAAAGTTGTCTCAAAAGATTTTTCCAATCACCTACATAGTAATCTAAAGTCCTATACATCACTTGAACATTCCAGTTTAAGTACCGA
The DNA here is from genome assembly GCA_023614405.1 of Avena insularis. Lineage (NCBI taxonomy): Eukaryota > Viridiplantae > Streptophyta > Magnoliopsida > Poales > Poaceae > Avena > Avena insularis. Next base: position 114,966,060 of record CM042687.1, read on the forward strand.
GATGTCATTCCTCACTGTAGATAACATATTATAATTAGTCATACTAGGTTATAACTTATTATTATTACCCCACATTGCATCATAATAAAGAATTATCACACTAGAAACATGACAATGTAATTCTCAAGTGAATACTCATCATATTTCTAGAGAACTCTTTACCGTTGCTAACATACTTCCTACAAGTTCTATCCATTTAATAGGTTTCCAACCTAAGGTCAAAGCTTTTGCTCTGATACCAGCTGTGATGACCCAGCATACCACTTCATGTTGTAGTATACTATAGTCATGGACATAACACTCACGGAGTACCATTCCGCAAATATTATATCCTCAGAGTGGTACAACAGAAACAAAGCGGGTCCACAACATACATTATTATTATTACAACCAGAAATTACATGACGACTTTGAGATCCTCCTAGGTCCATAGAGGTATCCCGATGACTCAAGGCTAAACTATAATAACTCTGATAACAAGATAACGAAGCAAACTAAACTTTAAGGTTTATACGAGATTTAATATAGATAGAGGATAGAGATCTATGCTACTGGACTAGATCACTATATATGATACATATACACTTTAGATACGTCGGTTTCCATTCCATAGATGTTTTCGTAATTGTTCCCTTCGATGCTTCCGGATACGTCTGGTTCTTCATAACAGAATTATTCTTGGTCTTCAATTGGATATAGTATTTCCTCTTCATGATTTCTAATGTCTTCAGAATCTAGCAAGGGTTAAGAAGATACGTTGAGTACGAGCGTACTCAGCAAGTCCACTACAAAGGAGTGTTTGATGCACTATAGCTACAACCGTAGACCATAGGTCGTAGGAAATGCAAGTTTGTGTAAACATTTCTTCAAAGGTTGCTTTTATTCTGAGAAGCTATGTTTGTCAGCCGTCATGGGTTTTACCAGAACTTTCATGGAGTTCCTTTGCCGCCGCGTTCTTAGCTCCTTCCCGGAACAGGGAGTAACATGTTACAGTTTTTACACTCTGCAGAGGTGTGTCACTTTACCCATGAGAGATCTTATCTTTGTTGCACATCCGGACGCGCATTCTCGTTCACACTTCCTTGGTATGAGGCCCAGACTATGATCCAAGCCAATCACTGTCCTTCTCCATGACCCCGCATACACCGCAATTGTTGTATGCCCAAACTCAAGGTATACTTTCCCCCGTATAAAACGCCTATACCTTAGTTGGATACACACAATAACCATTTACACTAGAAATCTATCTTTTGTAAGCCTAGATCCATGGTAGACTTTCCCCTGTATAAAACGGCTATACCCATGATCTTCAACTTACAAAACGCCCAGAACAGTGTCCAATGCATGCGAAAGGGAGCCGATCTAGCTGACTTCTCCGTCCCATTCCAAATCTCATGGTTAACGCATAATATACGGTGCAAGAATCACTGGCCACATTGGTTGTTATGTCCTAGATAATATGTTCCATTACCACAAGAAATTTCATAGTAGTTTATTACCTATTGGTAAATAACCTATAATCATATTATTATGAAAATAGTGTTTTCTGACCTTTTTGAAATGCAGGTGACGACAACACTGGAGTTGCAAATACTTTACAGAAAATAATCAAAGGACATGAGCAAGTGTGAACTTGCCTTGATATAGTGGAGTATTGTAGTCAAATGTCTCGACTTGACCCTGGACCTCGGGTTCTACAAGAATACCATCATTGCCTGATAAGGACAATGTTTAAAGAAGCAATGTGCTGTTATGCATAAGTAGTGAGATGCATAATGTAAAGTCCCATGTAATTCCCCAGCCGTTACAAGTGAGTTGTATTTAGATGATTTGTTTAGGATGTGATTTATCTTTAAGTTTACTTCATAAAAGAATGTAGTTATAAGGGTTTTTGGATAACATATAAGACATGAAAGTAATGTACAATAGTAATACAATTCTAAGATTGGATGATATCATGTAATCATTAAAAGGTTTATGTTTTAATTTTGTTATGGCTTAAAAGAAATGGTATAGTTTTTCTTTTTGAAGTGGCAAAAAGAATAACATTTGAAGAAAATATTCTTTATGTTAAGTTATTCAACTCTAAAGATCAATAAGATTAAAGTTATGGTTTCTGATAAGGTTTAAATGATCTTGAGCTGTTATATATCTAGCTTATGATATATCAGACCAAGGTTAACTATAAATATATAATTGGACTTGCGAATATAACATTTATGGCATTACACAACAATTAGGGTTTTTCTTAAGCATGATGAAACTTAGTCTTAAAGACTTAAAGATAGCATATTTAATATTTATAGATTATACTATAAGATTTTCTTATATAAAGAAAATAGGTGAATTTCTTTTATGATACATTTAGTGAATACCAAGTTTGTTAAATATAATTTTATATGAATTGAGATCACTTACTTCTAATATAAATTAATGATTTGCAAAACTAACTTTGTAAATCTTGGACTTATAGTTGGTTAAGAATTTTAAAGGAATATTATAAAATTGATTATTTATATTTGGATAGTATTTTAAATTATAATTATGGTTTAGACTATTTTAGAGTTAAAAGATTGTGTTTTGAACATAATTATTTCTTTCTTAGGAAATACTGTTAAATAATTAATAAAACAACTATCTCATTTTAATAACTTAAATAAGTGAAGATAAATGATCTAAATTTTAAAATGTTTTTGGAATAATTTATTTAGTATTATCCTAGTATGTATTCTTACTTAAAATCTTAAAATCGAATTTTATTTATTTTTAGGTATTATCTTGATTTTTTATAAAATTACTCAATTATTGAATGTTCGTAAGTATTTGTTTTAATTTTTATTTGTAAAAATTTGAGTTAGTAGTTTTATTAGATAAGATATTTATTTTTATGCATGAAAGTGATTTTTATTTATTTTTAGGAATTTTTCTGAATTTATTAAATTGCATTTAGTTATTTAAGGTGTTAATACTTATTTGTATTTTATTAAACCAAAATAAATATGATTATATTTTCTTAGGTGGATATTATTTTAATAAACATTTTGATGTATTAAATATATTTTTAGAATTTTCCTACATTTTTCTATAGATAAAATAGTGTGTAGGGGTATCTTGGTTATTTCCTTACTTTAGCTTATATTATTATTATCATTATTTTTAGTAGAACTTGTTTGGTTGGTAATAAGAACGGTCCGGCCCAGCCAGGTCTGGCTCGGGGTCAACCCGACCCCGGCCCCTTCACTCTTCTCGCTCACGCACATACACAAAGACATATTTTCATCCTCCTCTATTCTACTCCACCGCCGCTGTCACCGCCGCCTCCTCCCCATGGCCCTCGTCGGCCACATCTAGCTCCGCCGCTCGCCATCTGGCCTCCCCTTAGTCCTCGCCATGTGCTCTCCCTTTTCTCCTCCATGTGAATGCTTCTTGTGTCGACAGCACATTACTTGCATGATGTGACTGTGCTGCTGTCAAGTGGGACCCCTGGGTTCAAGTTTCAATAGAGGGATATTTATTGGGATGGATAAACTCGGCTGGTTGCTATTATCTCAAGTTTGGCTTTAATTTTCTATTGCAAAGTGGAATGGAGTCCTTTACTATTCTTCCAAGGTGAAACTTGCCCCTTTTGTCCACTACCAATGAGGTTTTTCTGAGGCAAAACATTCTGATAAGAACATATATTCTTTTGGTGAAACTTGCCCCATTTAAATATGTTCAATGATGTGACAAAACAGTGCATATGAATCAATATTAACCCCTAATCCCTTTCTTCTATCTGTTAGTATTTGATTGCAGGTACTGAGAAAGAATTAGGAGGTCAAGTAGATAGGAATTCTAGCTTAGGTTTTTTTAACTATTGTAATCTTCTTATTTTTATTGTAATAACAATGTAACTCTTATATATTTTATTGAAGCTTTTCTTTTTCTTTATTTGTAGTTATTCATCTATGTAATGACTTTGAATTTACTTGTATTGATTAAATCTTTGTATTATTAAATAAAGATTTCTTCTTATTTGTATTTCTTTGATTTCCATTAATCTATATGATTTCTTTTTTTCATTTACTTTATTGTACTTTACTTTTATTATTTTATTGTAAAAGAATAATGTAATACTTCATGTATTCTTTTTTTATAAATAATTCTTCATGCATTTTGCCATTTATTGGAATCTGGGCTCATCATCGCTTCCTCATATGTCGCAGGGTCATCGGTGTTGTCCACCAACATGACACTCATAACAGGATCATACCAATCAGGAGTGGTATGAGTTCTCGTTGACCTGCGAGGTTCTGTAGCAACTTCAACCGAAGTTTCATGATCATCATCATTAGCTTCCTCTCTTATTGGTGTAGGCGCCACAGGAACTACTTCCGGTGCTGCGCTACTCGCAAGTTCGAGAGAAGGTTCAACAACCTCGTCGAGTTCTACTTTCCTTCCAGTCACTTCTTTCGAGAGAAATTCTTTCTCTAGAAAGGATCCATTCTTAGCAATGAAGATTTTGCCCTCGGATCTATGATAGAAGGTATACCCAATAGTTTCCTTCGGGTATCCTATGAAGACACATTTTTTCGCTTTGGGTTCAAGCTTGTCCGGGTGTAACTTCTTTACATAGGCTTCACAACCCCAAACTTTAAGGAACGACAATCTAGGTTTCTTCCCAAACCATAATTTTTCATACGGTGTCGTTTTAACGGATTTAGATGGTGCCCTATTTAAAGTGAATGCGGATGTTTCTAGTGCATAACCCCAAAACGATAGCGGTAAATCTGTAAGTGACATCATAGAACGAACCATATCTAAGAGAGTTCGATTACGACGTTCGGACACACCATTACGCTGTGGTGTTCCGGGCGTTGTCAATTGTGTAAGTATTCCGCATTTCTTCAAATGCTCTCCAAACTCGTAACTTAGATATTCACCTCCACGATCAGAACGTACAAATTTAATCTTCTTGTTACGTTGATTCTCTACCTTACTTTGACATTCCTTAAACTTCTCGCAAGTTTCGGACTTATGTTTCATGAAATAGATACACCCATATCTACTCAAGTCATCCGTGAAGGTAAGAACATAATGATAACCACCGCGCAATGCTACACTCATTGGACCACACACATCGGTATGTATGATTTCCAACAAGTCCGTAGCTCGCTCCATCATACCAGAAAATGGAGTCTTAGTCATTTTACCCATCAGACATGCTTCACATATTTCAACTGATTCAAAATAAAGTGATTCAAGAAGTCCATCGGAATGGAGTTTCTTCATACGCTTCACTCCAATGTGACCAAGACGACAGTGCCACATATAGGTCGAGTTATCGCTCAATTTCAAACGTTTAGCTTCAATGTTATTAATATGTGTATTTCCACTATCGAGATTCAATAAGAATAGACCATCTATCAAAGGTTCATGTGCATAAAACATATTACTCATATAAATCGAACAACCATTATTATCGAATTTAAACAAGTAACCATCTCGCAATAAACATGATCCCGATATAATGTGCATGCTCAAGGCAGGCACCAAATAACAATTATTTAAGTATAAAACTAATCCTGATGGTAGATGAAGAGGTAGCGTGCCGATCGCGATCACATCAACCTTTGATCCATTTCCAACGCGCACTGTCACCTTGTTCTTTGCTAGCTTCCGTTTATTCTGCAACACCTGTTTCGAGTTACAAATATGAGCAACCGAACCAGTATCAAATACCCAGGCACTACTACGAGTACTAGTGAGATACACATCAATAACATGTATATCGGATATACCTTTCTTCTTGATGTTGCCGTTCTTCAAATCCGCCAAGTACTTTGGGCAATTCCGCTTCTAGTGACCTTATCCCTTGCAGTAAAAGCATTCAGTATCAGGCTTAGGTCCAGCCTTGGTCTTCTTCGCCGGTGCGACAACTTTCTTACCACCCTTCTTGAAGTTTCCCTTTTGCTTAGACTTGCCTTTTTGAATTTGGTGGTCTTATTGACCAACAACACTTGATGCTCTTTCTTGATCTCCACTTCTGCAGATTTCAACATGGAGAAGAGTTCTGGCAACGTCTTGTTCATGTTTTGCATATTGTAGTTCATCACAAAGTTCTTGTATCTGGGTAGCAGTGATTGGAGGACACGGTAAATCCCCAAAGCATTAGGAATCACTATACCCAAGCTTTGGAGTTTGTTTGTGTGCCTAGACATCTTAAGCACGTGCTCATTGACGGAGCTGCCCTCTTCCATCTTGCAGTTAAAGAACTTTTCAGAAGCCTCATAACTCTCAACTGCCGCATGAGCCTCAAATATCATTTTGAGTTCACGGACAATATCATGTGGGTCATGGTTCTCAAACCTTTTCTGAAGCTCCGATTCCAAAACATACAAGATAGCACACTGAACTGTGGAGTACTGATTCTTCCGAGTGAGGTAAACATTCTTTACTTCATCGGTAGCATCAGCTGCAGGCGGGTCACCCAGCGGTGCATCCAGCACATAGGTCAAATTACCAGCATTGAGGACAATCCTCAAATTGTGGAACCAATCCGCGAAGTTGCTTCCATTGTTTTTCAACTTTTCTTTCTCTATGAACGCATTAAAATTGATGGTAGGAGCCGCCATTGATCTACAACATATTTGCAATAGTTTAGACTAAGTTTATGACAAATTGAGTTCTAATTAATAGTTAAATTAATCTAGGTGAACTCCCACTCAAAACAACATCCCTCACATTGTTTTAGTGATCACACGAACCAAATGCACCACATCAAAACCAATCATCACGAGAGTTGATGTAGCTTCAATGGCGAACAATCAACATGTTCACCATATCTACTATATGACTCATGGTTTACCTTTCGGTGATCCGTGTTCCGAGACCATGTATGTACATTCTAGGCTCGTCAAGATCAAACCTTAGCTTCCGCATGAGCAAATTTGGCTTTCTCACGTTGTATACACTCGCAGAATCTAACACACCCGATCATCACGTGGTTCTTCGAAACAACGAGCTTTAGCAACGGTGCTTACTAAGGATGAACACTTTGGAACTTGAAATTTGTGTGCATGAGGGATCATCTTATAATGCTATCGTCGTTAACTAAGTAATACAAGATGCATAAAGGATTAACATCACATACAATTCATAATATGTGATATGATATGGCCTTTCTTCTTGTGCTTCCGATCTCCATCTTCAAGCACAAACATGATCTCCATCATCACCGGCATTGCGTCAAGGTCAATGGCGCCATTCCATGGTTGTCGTCCACCAGCTTCAACTATTACAACTACTTTGAATAGACATGCGGGTCTTAACAGAATTTAAAGACAACCATATGGCTCCTGCCGGTTGCCAACTTACAATAAGGAACATTGCATACATCAAATATAATCACAATCATGGCCATATCACATCACAGCACACCCCTGCAAAACAAAGTTAGACGCCTCTAATTTTCTTTGCATATTTTACGTGGTTTGGGGCTTTCAATAAGTGTCGATCTAACTTACGAACAAGAACCACAACGTTGATGTTTGAACTATCAAGTGCCCGTTGTAAATTTTATCTATACTATGTTGGGAGAGACAGGCACCCGCAAAGCCACTTATGCATTACAAGTTGCATGTTAAGCGTGGAGCAAGTCTCATGAACGATGTCATTAAGGTTAGCCCGGGCCGCTTCATCCCATCATATCGCAAGATGCAAAGTACACAAGAAGCAATTCATAATAAAAGCACCACCGCCCACAATGACCATTCTGTTCTACTCGTGCAATAGATCTACATATAGACACGGCTCTGATACCACTATAGGGGTTCGTAGCATGAAAAACAAAAAAATTCTACCGCATGCAAACAAACAAGCCAAGATCTATCTACTAGATTGTAGCAAAGAGTCGATAGAGGAACTCACCCTCGAAAATTCCAAAGCGGTTAACGAGAGCAGATTCCCGTGGGTGATGTAGTCGTACTCTTGCCGATCTCAAGATCGCGTAGACGATCCTTCCGGCGCTGCGTTCTGGCAGCGCTTCCGCAGTCGGTCACACGTTCGGTACTTGATGAAGACCTTCCTCTTCCTTTTTCCAGCAGGCAGCAGAGGTTGTAGCACTCTCCTCGTGATTCCGGCAGCACGACGGCGTGGTACCGGAAGTAGAGGGGAGATCTCGCAGGGCTTCGCCTTAAGCCGGAGAGAGTATGGTGGACTATGAGAGAGGCCTTGGCGATCTAGGGTTTAGAAGGCACCAAGGGGAGAGTGTAGACGGTGGATGGGGTTTGGGATCACCCCAACTCGGCCTCCTTGGCCGGCGGGTGGAGGGAGAGGAAATCCTCCCCAAGTAGGTTTCCTACTCTCCCTCCACCAAGCAAACTTGCCGTTTGACTTTTTCAAATTGGCGTTTGACTTTCAAACTAGGATTTGATTTCTCCCTCTATTTTGCCCATCCATGATACCTAGTACATGATGCAACCATTCCACATTGTCATGACACATTCATGTACCCTTCCCCTCTGGAGTACCGGACCTTCCGGACCCTTCTAGAACATTCCCGGTGAAAACACCGGAATCATTCCCCAACTCCAAAACAGGACTTTCCTTATATGAATATTATTCTTCGGACCATTCTAGATCTCCTCTTGATATCCCGGATCCCATCTGAAACTCCGAACAACATTCGTTCTCTTACTCATCATTCCATAACTACTCAACAACATCGAATCCTTAAGTGTGTCTCCCTACGGTTCGTGAATTATGCGGACATGATCGAGACACTTCTCCGATCAATAACCAATAGAGGAATCTGGAAATTCATATGGCTCCCACATATTTCTATGATTACTTTGCGATCGAATGAACCACTTACATACGATACCAATTTCCCTTTGTCTCACGATAGTTTACTTATCCAAGATTTTGATCATCGGTATCTCTGCATACCTAGTTCAACCTTGTTACCGGTAAGTACTCTTTTCTCGTTCCCGTGGTATGTGATCCCTTGTGACCCAGTCACATGCTTGCAAGCCAATTGGATGACATTCCACCGAGAGGGGCCAGAGTATATCTATCCGTCATATGGATGGACAAATCCCACTCTTGATCCATCTGCCTCAACCCATACTTTCTGAACACTCAATGCCACCTTTATAGCCACCCAGTTACGGTGTGGTGTTTGATGTCATCAATGCATCCTTCTGGTGATGGTGATTAGCATGATCTCATGGTCGAAGGAATTAGGTTACTATGTATCAGAAAGCTTATAGCAATTGAACTATTATAATGACTTGATCTTTATGCTATGCTTATCTATAGGAGTATGTCCATCATACCATTCTTCTAATGATATGATCTTGTTGTTAACAACATCTCAATGTTCATGATAGGGAAACCACAATCATCTATTAACCAACAAGATAGTATTATGAAGAGGCTTTACTAGGGACTCTAATTTAGTTTACAAATCACACAAGTATTAATGTTTCCTGGTTAATACTGTTATAGCATGAATGTAAACATTTATCATAAACACAAAGATATAATAATAACTACATTTATTATTGCCTCTAGGGCATATCTCCAACAGTCTCCCACTTGCACTAGACTCAATTAATCTAGATTACATGGTAATATACCGAACACCCAAGGCGGTTTGGTGCTAGTCATGTTTTTCCCTCGGGAGAGGTTTAGTCAACGGATCTGCCACATTCAAATATGTGTGTACTTTGCAAATATTTATGTCACCATCTTGGACATGTTCTCGAATAGCGTGAAAACGTAGCTTGATGTGCTTCAGCTTCTTGTGTGACCTTGGTACTTGCGCATTGGCTATGGCACCCATGTTATCATAGTAGATAGACATTGGGTCCAGCGCACTTGGAACCACACCGAGCTCTGTAATGAACTCCTTCATCCATATCGCTTCTTGTGAAGCCTCCGAAGCAGCTATGTATTCCGATTCAGTTGAAGATCTCGCCACAACGCTTTGCTTTGCACTCCTCCAGCTAACTGCTGCACCATTCAAAGTAAATATGTATCGAGATTGAGATTTAGAATCATCCGGATCGGTGTTCCAACTAGCATCAGTGTAACCATTAATAACGAGTTGTTCATCACCTCCATAAGAAAGAACCATATCCTTAGTTCTTCTCAAGTACTTAAGGATGTTTTTGACCGCTGTCCAATGATCCACTCCTGGATCACTTTGATATCTGCTAGTCAAACTAACAGCATATGCAATGTCGGGTCTAGTACATAGCATGACATACATTAGAGATCCTATGGCTAAGGCATAGGGAGTTTTACTCATCCTTTCTCTATCTTCTGCCGTTGCTGGACTTTGAGTTTTACTCAAGGTCGTATTGGGAAACATTGGCAAGAACCCTTTCTTGCTATCTTCCATTCCAAACCTCTTTAGAACTTTGTCCAAATATGTACTTTATGACAATTATATTAGGCGTCTCGATCTATCTCTATAAATCTTTATGCCTAGTATGTAAGTAGCTTCGCCCAGATCTTTCATTGAAAAACTATTATTCAAATATTCCTTGACACTATTAAGAAGGTCTACATCATTCCCAATCAACAATATGTCATCTACATATAGTATTAAGAATGCTATAGAGCTCCCACTCACTTTCTTGTAAATACAAGCTTCTCCATAAGTTTGTATAAAACCAAAACTTTTGATTACCTTATCAAAACGTTGATTCCAACTTCGGGATGCTTGCTTTAATCCATATATGGACCGTTGAAGTTTGCATACCTTGTTAGCATCTTTAGGATCGACAAAACCTTTGGGTTGCATCATATACAACTCTTCATCAGTGTCCCCATTGAGAACGCCGTTTTGACATCCATCTGCCATATCTCATAATCGTAATATGCAGTGATTGCTAACATAATCCTCACAGACTTTAGCTTCGCTAATGGTGAGAAAGTCTCATCGTAGTCAACTCCTTGAATTTGTCGACACCCTTTTGCGACAAGTCGAGCTTTATAGACAGTAACATTACCATCAGCATCTGTTTTCTTCTTGAAAATCCATTTGTTCTCGACATCCTTCCGGCCATCTGGTAAGTCCACCAAAGTCCATACTTGGTTTTCGTACATGGATTCAATCTCGGATTTCATGGCATTTTGCCATTTATTGGAATCTGGGATCATCATCGCTTCCTCATATGTCGCAGGGTCATCGGTGTTGTCCACCAACATGACACTCATAACGGGATCATACCAATCAGGAGTGGTACAAGTTCTCATTGACCTACGAGGTTCTGTAGCAACTTCAACTGAAGTTTCATGATCATCATCATTGCTTCCTCTCTTATTGGTGTAGGCGCCACAGGAACTACTTTCGGTGTTGCGCTAATCGCAAGTTCGAGAGAAGGTTCAACAACCTCGTCGAGTTATACTTTCTTTCCAGTCACTTCTTTCGAGAGAAATTCTTTCTCTAGAAAGGATCCATTCTTAGCAACGAAGATTTTGCCCTCGGATCTATGATAGAAGGTATACCCAATAGTTTCCTTCGGGTATCCTATGACGATGCATTTTTACGCTTTGGGTTCAAGCTTGTCCGGGTGTAACTTCTTTACATAGGCTTCACAACCCCAAACTTTAAGGAACGACAATCTAGGTTTCTTCCCAAACCATAATTTTTCATACGGTGTCGTTTCAACGGATTTAGATGGTGCCCTATTTAAAGTGAATGCGGATGTTTCTAGTGCATAACCCCAAAACGATAGCGGTAAATCTGTAAGTGACATCATAGAACGAACCATATCTAAGAGAGTTCGATTACGACGTTCGGACACACCATTACGCTGTGGTGTTCCGGGCGTTGTCAATTGTGTAAGTATTCCGCATTTCTTCAAATGCTCTCCAAACTCGTAACTTAGATATTCACCTCCACGATCAGAACGTACAAATTTAATCTTCTTGTTACGTTGATTCTCTACCTTACTTTGACATTCCTTAAACTTCTCGCAAGTTTCGGACTTATGTTTCATGAAATAGATATACCCATATATACTCAAGTCATCCGTGAAGGTAAGAACATAACGATAACCACCATGCGATGCTACACTCATTGGACCACACACATCGGTATGTATGATTTCCAACAAGTCCGTAGCTCGCTCCATCATACCAGAAAATGGAGTCTTAGTCATTTTACCCATCAGACATGATTTGCATCTTTCAAGTGATTCGAAATCAAGTGATTCAAGAAGTCTATCAGAATGGAGTTTCTTCATACGCTTCACTCCAATGTGACCAAGACGATAGTGCCACATATAGGTCGAGTTATCGCTCAATTTCAAACGTTTAGCTTCAATGTTATTAATATGTCTATTTCCACTATCGATATTCAATAAGAATAGAACATCTATCAAAGGTGCATGTGCATAAAACATATTACTCATATAAATCGAACAACCATTATTCTCGGACTTAAACAAGTAACCGTCTCGCAATAAACATGATCCTGATATAATGTTCATGCTCAACGCAGGCACCAAAATAACAATTATTTAAGTATAAAACTAATCCCGATGTTAGATGAAGAGGTAGCGTGCCGACCGCGATCACATCAAACTTTGATCCATTTCCAACGCGCATCGTCACCTCGTTCTTCGCTAGCTTCCGTTTATTCTGCAGCACCTGTTTTGAGTTACAAATATGAGCAACCGAACCAGTATCAAATACCCAGGCACTACTACGAGTACTAGTGAGATACACATCAATAACATGTATATCGGATATACCTTTCTTCTTGATGTTGTCGTTCTTCAAATCCGCCAAGTACTTTGGTCAATTCCGATTCCAGTGACCTTTTCTCTTGCAGTAAACGCATTCAGTATCAGGCTTAGGTCCAGCTTTGGTCTTCTTCGCTGGTGCGGCAACTTTCTTACCACCCTTCTTGAAGTTTCCCTTTTGCTTAGACTTGCCTTTCTTGAATTTGGTGGTCTTATTGACCAACAACACTTGATGCTCTTTCTTGATCTCCACTTCTGCAGATTTCAACATGGAGAAGTGTTCTGGCAACGTCTTGTTCATGTTTTGCATATTGTAGTTCATCACAAAGTTCTTGTAACTTGGTGGCAGTGATTGGAGGACACGGTAAATCCCCAAAGCATTAGGAATGACTATACCCAAACTTTGGAGTTTGTTTGCGTGCCTAGACATCTTAAGCACGTGCTCACTGATGGAGCTGCCCTCTTCCATCTTGCAGTTAAAGAACTTTTCAGAAGTCTCATAACTCTCAACTGTCGCATGAGCCTCAAATATCATTTTGAGTTCACGGACAATATCATGTGTGTCATGGTTCTCAAACCTTTTCTAAAGCTCCGATTCCAAACCATACAAGATAGCACACTGAACTGTGGAGTACTGATTCTTCCGAGTGAGGTAAACATTCTTTACTTCATCGGTAGCATCAGCTGCAGGCGGGTCACCCAGCGGTGCATCCAGCACATAGGTCAAATTACCAGCATTGAGGACAATCCTCAAATTGCGGAACCAATCCGCGAAGTTGCTTCCATTGTTTTTCAACCTTTCTTTCTCTAGGAACGCATTAAAATTGATGGTAGCGGCCGCCATTGATCTACAACATATTTTCAATAGTTTAGACTAAGTTTATGACAAATTGAGTTCTAATTAATAGTTAAATTAATCTAGGTGAACTCCCACTCAAAACAATATCCCTCACATTGTTTTAGTGATCACACGAACCAAATCCACCACATCAAAACCGATCATCACGAGAGTTGATGTAGCTTCAATGGCGAACAATCAACATGTTCATCATATCTACTATATGACTCATGCTTTACCTTTCGGTGATCCGTGTTACGAGACCATGTCTGTACATGCTAGGCTCGCCAAGATCAAACCTTAGCTTCTGCATGAGCAAATCTGGCTTGCTCACGTTGTATACACTCACATAATCTAACACACCCGGTCATCACGTGGTGCTTCAAAACAACGAGCTTTAGCAACATTGCTTAGTAAGGATGAACACTTTGGAACTTGAAATTTGTGTGCATGAGGGATCATCTTATAATGCTACCGTCGTTAACTAAGCAATACAAGATGCATAAAGGATTAACATCACATGCAATTCATAATATGTGATATGATATGGCCTTTCTTCTTGTTCTTCCGATCTCCATCTTCAAGCACGAACATGATTTCCATCATCACAGGCATTGTGTCAAGGTCAATGGCGTCGTTCCATGGTTGTCGTCCACCAGCTTCAACAATTACAACTACTTTGAATAGACATGCGGGTCTTAACAGAATGTAAAGACAACCATATGGCTCCTGCCGGTTGCCAACTTACAATAAGGAACATTGCATACATCAAATATAATCACAATCATGGCCATATCACATCACAGCACACCCCTGCAAAACAAAGTTAGACGCCTCTAATTTTCTTTGCATATTTTACGTGGTTTGCGGCTTTCATTAAGTGTCGATCTAACTTACGAACAAGAACCACAACGTTGATGTTTGAACTATCAAGTGCCCGTTGTAAATTGGATCTATACTATGATGGGAGAGACAGGCACCCGCAAAGCCACTTATGCAATACAAGTTGCATGTTGAGCGTGGATCAAGTCTCATGAATGATGTCATGTAAGGTTAGCCCGGGCCGCTTCATCCCATCATACCGCAAGATGCAAAGTACACAAGAAGCAATTGATAATAAAAGCACCACCGCCCACAATGACCATGTAACACCGCGGTTCTGAAAAGACCGTGGCTTCTATGTGACATGCCAATCCCTGGATCGGTTCATTGGCCCACAATAGAATGAGATGAATAACATAGCAAAATATCCGTGTATCATAAATAACGAAGATCCAGAGTACCATTATTACAATAAAAGCTTAGCTCAAGGCTAGCTCAAATTATTCAGGTAGCAACATAAATAAGGTAAATCCTCCATTCTTCAAATTGCCCACAAGTGAACAAGTGCCGAGTGGAGTACCGTGGCCTATATCGATTACTCAGAATCGGAATATCCTGCAACATGAAACGTAGCAGCCCCGAAGGCTCAATACATGGAATGTATGGCAAGTAGATCTAGTAATGGAGACAATAGTGCTAACATCTACATGCATATTTGGCAAGTGGAGCTGTGTCTGGCTTGCATTTGTAAATACCTTTGTCCTACTTTCATAAACAGTTTTTTGATTTTCTTTGAAAAGATCCCAATTAAGTTAACCCAACAATATTAAAGCAATTACGAAAATAGGATGAGCGAGAAACATGTCATGGAATCAATATCAAGAAACTCAGTTGTCCATAACCGGGGACACGGCTAATCGATTAGATTACACACCCTGCAGGGGTTAGTACACTTTACCCATGTGACTTGGCCAGCCCAGCTCGTACCATCACTCTCATTTTGGGTGATGATAGGGAGAAGTCCAAGAAGAGACTGTTCGGGAAGTATCTCCCCAATCCCGACGCGCACCGATCCAACCTACCAAAATTCTACATCTCTGGATACGCGGGTTCGAGTTACCACAACCTACTAAGTCCAACCAACTGCCCATTTCATTATTGGCACATGGTTGTACACGTAAGCTACAAAATAAAGAAGCCAAACATTTTCTCTCGATACCTGGGTGCCTTTCCGCAATGAAACCACCAAAATTTATCAATCCCATCACACCCAGGAGATTCATTGATTAAGTTGTTTTAGTTTTCACAAACCAATACTTTTAGAAACAAGTTTTAGTGATGTAACCCAGCCCTCGTTCATCATAGCATGGCTAAGCACATCTACCAACGGTGGTTCATCTACAAGGAAAGCCTTACCACATAATAGGACATAGCATAGCGATAATATCATCCTACACATGCGTCTACAAAATACACGACAATGCATAGAAAATAGTAGGACAATATCATGAACAAAATAGCATCTACTTGCCTTGGTTGTAGCGATCAGAAGAACAATCCACACACGAGCAAGCATTGCACTCGTCACAATCTACACGATACAATTGCAATCATAAACAAACAATCCACAAGCATATGCAACAAGGATGATGCATGAATGCATGCATGACAAGTGGGGTGACGCTACAGCAACACCACATAATAGTATTCAGTAGAGGTACTGATTGCATGCATGGAAAATAGTTTTAGCGCAAGAAAAACTATTATGCAAAATATAATACTCAAAACTAGAGCTAGAACCCAATTAAAAACTACCGGTAGTATACTGATTGTAAAATCTTGGGAAAATTCTACTGTATAGGCATTGCTATTTAGGAACAGTACCAATTGGAATTACTCAAAAAGGAATTATAAAACTCCCTGAATAATTAAAACACTGCAGAAAGCCACTAGACAGTTTCTGCAGAAGTTTTTACAGTAAGCCTATCCTTTTAATTCACGATGAGATTCCCCTCGTTCTACTGAATCCAGGGACATATTATACGCAATTTTTGGAGTTACAGATCTTTTTCTACGAATTAATTACTCCAAAAAGGCCATTAACTCTTTTAATTAAACTGGACAAAATCTTGCTGCAAAAGTGTGAACAAAGGTACAGCAAGATTCTACACGACTTACTGAATCTACACATATTTTATTTGCAATTTTTGGCCCAGTGGATTAATTTCTACGCAATTTACAAGTTTCTACAAGAATCTGCAATTTCTAAATCGATTTAAATCAAAAGGGAATATTCTGGGAATATTCCCTGCTGACTCAGCGCGGGTTGACTGGCTGTTGACCAGTCAACCGCGCGGTCTCCGGTTGATCTGGGCCGCAGATCTCAGATCCGACGGCCGAGAAGAGGCGGCGGCGGCATGGCGGCACGGGCGGCGGGCGTGATGTGGCGGCGGCAGTATGTGGCGGCGGCGCGGCATACATGGGCGGCGGCGGCGAGGCGGCATGCGCAGGCGGCGTCTGGGCCAGTGGCGTTCGAGGCGAGACGGCGACAGCGCACGGTCCGAGGCGCCGGCGGTGCGCCGATCGAGGCGGGAGGGCGGCGGGGTGCGGGCGCGTGGAGAGAGAGAGGCAGGTGGGGTCGGTGGCTTTAAGTGGGCCCCCCCACGCGGGGTCCTAGGCGGACACGGCCCCACCTCGCTTGGGTCAGAATGGGCGGCGACAGATTCTATCACATGGCAAGCGGTGCAGTTGGCTTTGGGCAAGGCCCAAAGAGGTGGCGCCTATTTTTTTTGATCCTTTCTTTTTTCCTTTTTCATTTTAGTAAAACCTCCGTAACTCCTTCATACGAACTCTGAATCGGGCGATTCTTGTTCCTAAATTTTTGTAAAATCAAGGAGAACAACCTAGGGTCAAGGGATGAGTGAAACCACTAGGCTACAAGGGTGGAAAACACAAGTCCTAGTAAGACCTCCCGTAGGAGCATTTTAGTAAAGTAAAATAGGATTTTGAAAATAGCGATCTGTTGAATCACTTCAATCAATGGTTTTGCATGGAAAAATATGATACAATGACATGAATGATAATGCAGAACCAAATCTAAAATTTGGGATGTGACAAGACTAACCCCCTTAAGATGAATCTCGTCCCCGAGATTCGGCGCGGCTAGCAAATAGGTGTGGGTAGTCCTCTCGGATGTCGTCCTCACGCTCCCAAGTGGCTTCCTCTTCGGTGTGGTGGCTCCACTGCACCTTGCAAAACTTGATTGTCTTGGTACGGTAATCCTCTCCGCTGTCTCCAGAATCTTGACCGGCTTCTCCTCATAGGTCAGGTTATTCTCAAGCCGAACTTCCTCTAGCGGCACTGTGTCTTTCAATGGTGTATCCACCATCTCCGGATGGCACTTCTTCAGCTGGGACACGTGGAACACATTGTGAACAGCGGACAGAGCCTTTGGCAACTCCAATTGGTAAGCAACTTCCCCTTTGCGTGCTAAGACCCGATATGGTCCAATAAACCGAGGTGCCAGCTTACCCTTAATTCCAAATCTCTTGATTCCACGAAGTGGCGACACTCTGAGGTATGCTCTATCACCTATCTCATACACCACTTCCTTGCGCTTGGCGTCCGCATAGCTCTTCTGCCTTGATTGTGCTACCTTCAGCCTGTCCCTAATCAAGGCGACCTTCTCCTCAGCATCCTTGATCAAATCAGGCCCAAACAACTGACGTTCTCCTACTCCATCCCATAGCAATGGTGTCCGGCACCGTTTCCCATATACAAGACATCAAACGGTGACGTCTTGATGCTGGTTTGATAGCTGTTGTTGTAGGAAAACTCAGCATACGACAAATTCGCATCCCAACTAGAACCATGAGCCAAAGCGCAAGCTCTCAGCATGTCTTCCAAAATCTGATTCACCCTCTCGGTCTGTCCATCAGTCTGTGGGTGAAACGCTAAAAACTCCAATCTAGTACCAAGTGACTTCGTCTAGCGCGCTTGAAGTGTGAGGTAAATTGGGTGCCTCTATCGACATTTATACTTGGGAACTCCGTGTAGGCACACAATTCTGTCCATGTAAATCTTGGCCAACTTTGCACTCGTATAGGTCGTCTTTACCGGTATAAAGTGGGCTACCTTGGTCAAATGGTCGACCACTACCCAAATGGAGTCGTATCCTGACCTGGTCCTGGGCAATCCTGTGATAAAATCCATTCCCACTCTATCCCACTTCCAATCTGGCACGAGCAACGGCTGTAGCAATCCTGCTGGCTTCTGGTGTTCCGCCTTCACTCGGCTACATACATCACATAGGGCAATATGCTCCGTGATGTCTCCCTTCATGTTGTTCCACCAGAATCTGTCCTTTAGGTCCATATACATCTTCGTATTGCCCGGATGTATGGAGTACGGCGAGTCATGAGCTTCCTGCAGAATCAACTTCCTTATCTCGGGATCGTTGGGGACGCACAAACGATCTCCATACCACAAGGTTCCTTGCTCATCCTCGCGGAATTCCCTTGCTCGACCCTCCTTCATCTTTCCCTTTACTTCATCTATCTCTTTGTCTCCCACTTGAGCCTTCCTGATTCTGTCTTGTAGCGTCGGTTGGACTTCCATTGCTGCCAGGTATCCTTGAGCCACTACCTCCAGTCTAAGGTCCTTGAATTGCTTGCACAAATCCTCAGGCAATTCCCCAACTGTCAGTCCATTGGCGTAAACCTTCCGGCTCAGAGCATCTGCTACTACATTGGCCTTTCCTGGGTGGTATTGCAGATTCATATCATAGTCCTTGATAATTTCCAACCATCTCCTTTGCCTCATGTTCAGTACCTTCTGCGTGAATATGTACTTCAGGCTCTTGTGGTCGGTGTATACATCACAGTGTTTCCCCATCAGGTAGTGCCTCCATACCATGAGCGCATGAACCACTGACGCTAACTCCAAGTCGTGTGTGGGGTAATTCCGCTCATGGTGCTTGAGTTGCCGCGAGGCATATGACACCACTCTCCCATCTTGCATCAGCACACTCCCAAGTCCCTGTCGAGAAGCATCACAGTACACTTGGAAATCCTTCGAAGGTCCGTAAACGTAACAAGTGCGGTTACTAGTCGACGCTTCAGTTCCTGAAAGCTGGTTTCACATACGTCTGACCATTCAAACTGCCTCTCCTTCTTCAGAAGTTCGGTCATCGGCTTAGCAATCTTGGAGAAGTTTTCAATGAACCTCCTGTAATATCCAGCAAGTCCCAAAAAGCTTCGTATCTCTCCTGCATTCTTGGGCGCTTCCCACTCACATCGTACTCACTTTGCTTGGATCAACAATGACTCCTTCTCCCGACACCACGTGTCCAAGAAATCCAATGTGTTGAGCCAGAATTCACACTTGCTGAATTTGGCATACAGCTTGTGTTCCTCAGCTTCTCCATAATCACCGCAGATGTTTCTCATGCTCAAAGATCATCCTTGGAATATATCAGTATGTCATCAATAAACACCACCACGAACTTGTCCAAGTATTCCATAAATACCTTGTTCATCATGGTCATGAAATATGCCGGGGCATTCGTTAGTCCAAATGACATAACTGTATACTCATATAAACCACACCTAGTAGTGAAAGCGGTTTTTGGTATGTCCTCCTCCCGGATCTTCAATTGGAAGTAGCCTGATCGCAGATCAATCTTGCTAAATACCTTTGCTCCTTCCAGTTGATCAAACAAATCATTTATGTTCGGCAGGGGGTATTTGTTCTTGATAGTCACCTCATTCAGCGAGCGGTAGTCCACCACTAATCTCTTGCTACTGTCTTTCTTCTCCACAAACAGAACAGGTGCACCCCATGACGACGAACTAGGCTGAATGAATCCCTTGTCCAACTGCTCTTTCAGCTGCTTCTTCAATTCCTTCAGCTCATCCACATCCATCTTGTATGGTCTCTTTGCAATAGGTCCTGTTCCCGGCATCAGGTCGATGAGAAACTCCACTTCCCTGTCAGGTGGCATCCCTGGCAGCTCTTCCGGAAACACGTCGGGGTAATCCCTAATCACGGGCACAGTGTCCATGCTAACCCCCTTAAGAGAATTCAGCTTACACCTTCCCGGTCGCACTGCCGACTTGAACCTAATTCTCTTACGATCCGGGGTTTTGAGTGAAACAGCTCACTGTGCACAATCTATGTGTCCCCCATGCATAGACATCCAATCCATGCCCAAAATAACATCTAACCCCTGTGATTCCAACACTACCAAATGTGCACTAAAGTTGTGTGTTCCAATCCTCACAATTAAGTCGCGGCATCCCGCGCTGGCTATCATATCTCCTCCAGGTGAACTCACTATAATAGACCCTTTCATAGACTCAGTAGGTAGCTTATACTTATCCACAAATGCCCTTGATATGAATGAATGCGATGCACCAGTATCGTAAAGTATAAGTGCAGGGTGAGTGTTGATTGGAAACTTACCAATCACAAGGTCAGGCTCATCCGGAATCTCCTCCACATTCATGTGGTTCACTGTGGCCTTCTCGTTGTTGGTTGGCTTCAGTCCCTTCCTCTCCGGACAGTTGTCAACATAGTGTCCCTTCTGTTTACACTTGAAGCACGTCACCTCACTCAGATCCTTCTTCACAAAGCTGCGATCACGGTTGCGGTCATGTCCACCGTGTCCTCCAGAGTGGTGAGAGTGTCCTCCCTTGTGGCTGTGGTGGCTGTTCTTGTGGTTGTCATGGCGATGTCCATCGCCTCCATGGTGGTGGCGGTCATGGCTCCCATGGTCACTCCCTCCATGCTTGAAGTATCCATCATATGAAGTGGGAGACTTGTGATGAGAACCAGAGTGGTGATTGTTGCTCTTCCTCTTGCGGCTTTCCACCTGCTTGTGCTTCCCTTCCAAGATCCTGGCCTTGTCCATAAGCTCCTGGAAAGTGGGGCAATAAACCACCAGTAGCTGCACTGAAAGCTCATCACTGAGGCCATCCAGGAATCTCTCCCTCCTTTTTGCATCAGTGTCAACATCCTCAGGTGCATAACGGGATAGGTTGTTAAACTCCTCAATGTACTCAGCCACGGTGCGATTGGTTTGGCGCAAGTTGCGGAACTCCTTCCTCTTCAGGCTCAGAACTCCTGAAGACACGTGGTTGGTCCTGAAACCTTCCTCAAACATTTCCCAAGTCACGGTGTCCAGCGGGTGGGTGATCTGAAAAGTGTCCCACCAAGAAGCGGCTGGTCCCTCATGTAGGTGAGCGGCAAACCTCACCTTCTCAACTTCAGTGCATCCAACAGTTACCAGATCCTTGTTGACTGAACGCAACCAGTCGAGAGCAACCATTGGCTCCGTTGCAGTAGATAACTTAGCTGGCCTTAGCCTCAGAAATCTGGTGAGAGCATCACCCTGAGGCTGGTTGTTCCCATTGTTGTTATTGTTCTGAGCTTCCATGAACTGAGTCATAACTTGGGTCAGCTGTGCCTGAGCTGCCATGAGCTACTCCAACTCAGTGGGTTGACGGTGGGGAGGCATCTGCGATTCAGCACAGGTAAGCTTAGAAAGAATCAACTATGATAATAGGATTCTACCCATGCATATGATCAAACAACAACAAACAATAGCAGACAATCACAAGCAAGCAACACATCCACAAACAAGTGATCCAGCAACATCCCAGGGGTTATCCTAGCAGTATATACCTACTAAAATAGTTTTACAAGAGTTGTCAATGGTTAACTAAACAGTTGATCAACTAAACAACAAAAACAGCAATCTGCCAGAACAGTCCAGCAGAGTTCACGGATTTTTATACCTGACTTAGACTCGTCAGAAAATTATGCCGATTTTTGCACATACAGTACCAAGAGTTTCGCACCAGCCCTATTTTTTTCAGATTTTTCCCAGATACCAGGAAAATATGAAATTTCGTACAGTACTGCTGTATCAGCAGAAAACTGCAGCGGAAAAAAAACACAGATAGTAACCAACTTGCCATAACTCTTTCATAAAATTCACACAAATAATTCCTGGGATATTGGAGTACACAAATAAGAAACTAAACACTCTTAAACTAACAGTAACTAAGTTTCACATCGATCGAGACTAATCCTAACGATTTTACCTAACGAGGACTAATTGGTGGACTTCTATCTACTTCTTGAAGAGGTTGCGGTAGGTCCTTGCAGTCATGCGTTGGCGCTTCGGTCCACGGTTCAACCATGGCGGCGGAGTGTACACCTTTCCTGAATCATCACTTGAGATCTCAAACTCCACCTCTTCTGGATCCTCCTCTTCTTCACTCTCTGCTGCAACTGCAACAGCCTCATCTCCTCCACCATCGTCGTTTCCATCATCATCATCCTCGTCCTCATCATCTTCATCGTTCCCACTGTCATCATCATTGTTGCCACCATCTCCATTGTCATCATCAGAGGGTGGATTCAGCTGTGCTTGGAGAGCGGCAATCTGGGCTGTCATAGCTTCAATAGTTTGATCCCTTTCCTGGACGGTCCCTTGCAACTGTTGTATGTTCTGGGTGTTCTCACGCTTACCATGAAGATGAGCTATGGTTGCATCTCTGGCTATCAGGGCATTGTCCAGAACTCCCACAGCTTCATGCAAGGTGTCAATCTCCTGTCCTTGGACCACCATACCATTGCTAGCAAAATCTGCAATCTCCTTTATCATCATCACTTTCTCAGCTAGAGCTCCATTCTCCCTTTCCATGTCCTCTATGTGCCTCCGACGGGGCGGCATGTTGTTCCTGTCGCCCGGGGTAACCACAATGTGACCATCTTCATCACGCCTCCCATAGTCACGGTAGGGTGAATCTGCCGGCAGTAGGTGTCGGACTTGATGGCACTAGCGAGACAGGGCTTCATGTATGGCCAAGTTGATTCCAAGTCCCCAGTTGCAGTATGTCTTGGTGTAGATCAGGTGCACAGGGTTTGGCAAGGCGGCATCCCTGAAGATGAAAGTGGTGATCTCCCATGCATCCTCACCATATCCATAGGTGTACAGCCTTCTTCCCTTGAACATGGGCAGTGGCAATCCCAATGACTGCGAGAGCTGTGCTAACTGTCTTGCAAAGGGCCTTGGTGACTCCATGGTTGCATACTCAGTCCTGACTTCTCCCATCTATCAATTAAAAGAGGAAGGTGTGAGAATAGCATATGGTTAGAATTTACGAGAGTGAAAGGCATAAGATGAAAGACAGGGTTAATATAGACTTTGATAAATCTATGACTTCCTAATCCAATCCTAGGTCACGATCTTGTAACACCGCGGGCTCTGATACCATCTTGTAACACCGCGGTTCTAAAAAGACCGTGGCTTCTATGTGACATGCCAATCCCTGGATCGGTTCATTGGCCCACAATAGAATGAGATGAATAACCTAGCAAAATATCCGTGTATCATAAATAACGAAGATACAGAGTACCATTATTACAATAAAAGCTTAGCTCAAGGCTAGCTCAAATTATTCAGGTAGCAACATAAATAAGGTAAATCCTCCATTCTTCAAATTGCCCACAAGTGAACAAGTGCCGAGTGGAGTACCGTGGCCTATATCGATTACTCAGAATCGGAATATCCTGCACCATGAAACGTAGTAGCCCCGAAGGGTCAATACATGGAATGTATGGCAAGTAGAGCTATTAATGGAGACAATAGTGCTAACATCTACATGCATATTTGGCAAGTGGAGCTGTGTCTGGCTTGCATTTGTAAATACCTTTGTCCTACTTTCATAAACAGTTTTTTGATTTTCTTTGAAAAGATCCCAATTAAGTTAACCCAACAATATTAAAGCAATTATGAAATTAGGATGAGCGAGAAACATGTCATGGAATCAATATCAATCAACTCAGTTGTCCATAACCGGGGACACGGCTAATCGATTAGATTACACACCCTGCAGGGGTTAGTACACTTTACCCATGTGACTTGGCCAGCTCAGCTCGTACCATCACTCTCATTTTGGGTGATGATAGGGAGAAGTCCAAGAAGAGACTGTTCGGGAAGTAGCTCCCCAATCCCGACGCGCACCGGTCCAACCTACCAAAATTCTACATCTCTGGATACGCGGGTTCGAGTTACCACAACCTACTAAGTCCAACCAACCGCCCATTTCATTATTGGCACATGGTTGTACACGTAAGCTACAAAATAAAGAAGCCAAACATTTTCTCTCGATACCTGGGTGTCTTTCTGCAATGAAACCACCAAAATTTATCAATCCCATCACACCCAGGAGATTCATTGATTAAGTTGTTTTAGTTTTCACAAACCAATACTTTTAAAAATAAGTTTCAGTGATGTAACCCAGCCCTCGTTCATCATAGCATGGCTAAGCACATCTACCAACGGTGGTTCATCTACAAGGAAAGCCCTACCACATAATAGGACATAGCATAGCGATAATATCATCCTACACATGCTTCTACAAAATACACGACAATGCATAGAAAATAGTAGGACAATATCATGAACAAAATAGCATCTACTTTCCTTGGTTGTAGAGATCAGAAGAACAATCCACACACGAGCAAGCGTTGCACTCGTCACAATCTACACGATACAATTGCAATCATAAACAAACAATCCACAAGCATATGCAACAAGGATGATGCATGAATGCATGCATGACAAGTGGGGTGACGCTACAGCAACACCACATAATAGTATTCAGTAGAGGTACTGATTGCATGCATGGAAAATAGTTTTAGCGCAAGGAAAACTATTATGCAAAATATAATACTCAAAACTAAAGCTAGAACCCAATTAAAAAGTACCGGTAGTATACTGTTTGTAAAATCTTGGGAAAATTCTACTGTATAGGCATTGCTATTTACGAACAGTACCAATTGGAATTACTCAAAAAGGAATTATAAAACTCCCTGAATAATTAAAACACTGCAGAAAGCCACTAGACAGTTTCTGCAGAAGTTTTTATAGTAAGCCTATCCTTTTAATTCACGATGAGATTCCCCTCGTTCTACTGAATCCAGGGACATATTGTACGCAATTTTTCGAGTTACAGATCTTTTTCTATGAATTAATTGATCCGTGTCTTGATGCGGCAGTGTGTGTGGCG